>WBMV01006100.1:1835-64871 GCA_013396655.1 Campylorhamphus procurvoides
CTAGGAGAATGAATAGAGGGTGTAGAATACACAGCCTTGATCACTCCCACACAGTGATAACCGGTGTCTTCTGCTGAACTAGGACAGTGTTTAAAATAGGAGAGTTTTTAACAATATGGCAATACAATGAATGTGATAAGATCCATGATGTAACATTCAAGTCAACGAACTCAGGGAAAAAAAAAAAGAGACTATCGTGGTAAAAATGTCCTTTAACTTCCTTTAGCTTTAACTAAGTCAGAAAGAGAAGCAAACAAATGAACACATAACATAGAAGAGAAAATGGATATGTGGGATTTTAATCCTAAGGATCTGCAGTTGCTTGTTCTGCACAAATATTGCATACTTGTTAAAAATTTCAGAATCACAGAATAGTTGGGGTTGGAAGGGACATCTAAAGAACACGTAGACCAACCCCACTGCTAAAGAAGGGTCACCTAGGGCTGCACATATAGGTGGGTTTTTAATATCTCTAGAGAAGGAGACCCTGTGCCTCTTCCAGGGGTCTGTCACCCTCATAGTAAAGGTTTTCCTCGTATTCACATAGAGCTTCCCATGTTTCGATGTTTGCCTGTTGTCCCTTGTCCTGCCTCTGGGCACTGCTAAAAAGAGCCTGTTTCCAGCCTCTCGACAGCTCCTCTTCAAATGCTTAGGTACATTGATAAATTGTCCTCTCAGTCATCTCTTCTCCAGGCTGAACAGGCCCAGCTCCCTCAGCCTTTCCTGTGGAGCATTGTATTAGAATACAGTGGAACTGTGAGGCTACCCACTCACAGGGTACCCCAGCTGAAAGCAACAACTGCACATGAATAACACGTGTGTGTACTTGAGGTCCACAAAAGCACAGGATTTTGTGGATTCATAATGGTTGACGGCAGCAGTTTCCCAACATAGAGAAAGAAGTTATTTTTATATGTTTTCTACTGATGGCTCTAAATAAAGGCTGTCAGGTACACAAAGAAAGAAAAACAGTCCTCTAAAACACAAGTATGTATAGTCAATCAGAAAGTTGAAAAATATTGCTGTAAAGAAAGAAAATATATCCTAGCCCTATTTGCTGAATCTATTTTTCTTTTATTTTAAAAAAGTGAGGTAGACAAAGGGAAACACAATATGCCAGGAACACAATACAAGGAATTAGACTAGTTTGGCATTTAAGATTTGTTCTAGAAACATGGACATCAACAACAAAAATAAAATGTCTGGGGTCAGCAAATCTATGCATTTAATATGTGTTGGTTAGCATCAACTATCATGTTGACGGTTTTAGTGCAACTAATTATCTGATTTAATTTCAGGAAAGTGAACTCAGCAGCTGAGAGCTCACAGTGTTTGGAAATTTCTTAGGAAAAAGTATTAATTTCATCAGGAAAATATCTGTCAAATACAGAAATTAATGAAACATTAGGGTATTTTTAAACCATATGATGGAAAACAACACCTAGAAATATTTCTTTCTTTGTCATAGAGGTTTACAATAGAGCTTTGATCTCAGATGCATTGGGGAAAATTTCATGTACAGAATTTCATGTACAGAAACAAATACAGATCTGCAAATCCTTAATGTTGGAGTGTTGATGAAATTCACTATATTTTGAAAGATGTGTGTATACAAGCTCTTTTCTTAACAGTGTTAGAAAATAAGACTTAACACTTTTCACAGAATTCAAAAGACTCAAGATATCCAAATCACCAATGAGTGAAAACACACCATCTACCACCATGTTTGACACCTCCCTCTATTTAATTTAATGAGGTATGTCACATGAGTGAAAATTCCTGGGTCCTTGACCACAAGCCACAGCTGAAGTCTAGGAAACAAATGAAATATATTTATGAACTGGGTAAGAAATTATAATCTCACTACATAATTCATTAATAATATTTCATCTGGGCCAATGGTTCAACTTCCTTGTCAATAAAATTAATTTCAGCAAGAGGAATTCAATTGCAAGGAACCTGCTCTCTTGGTTGAGCTCTCATTTCCCATTTGACATGCACACACTCATGCACCAGTACAAACAAGGAACAGAAAATGCCATGGAGCTGAGTACTGAGACATATATGTATGTGACTGAAAAAATAATTTGCTTGCTCTTCCTGAAGCTGAAGGCAGAGCAGTTAGGCAGTCCTATGTCTTGCTAACACCACTCTAGACACTTTGCCAGCCAGCAGAGTAAACAAGTAGCAAACAATTCACAGAACTATGTGAAGTACCTTGCAGGGGTAGAGCTAGTGATGTAAAGAAGAATGGAGGCAAAGATGTAGCAGATGGAGCATACTTCTAATAAACCAAAATAGCTGAAGTGTCCATCTATCTAAGGACTAAACAACTCTAAACTATAGAAAAAGAAAACTTTCTGGAAATACAAAAATTATTTATTACCTCTCTGAGAGAAAAAATTACAAAACCAAGCATTTGGTAAAGAGAAGATAATCAGATGTTTATATTTGCTACTTCTTGAGTTCTAATATTAAGGGAAGAAAACAAAGAAAGAAGAACTGACTTTAAAAGCAGTCTTCATTTTGAATACAGTGATGCAGTAGCTTTATAATTCTTTCAAAATAATATTGAGACTGAAAGCTCAAGAGTTAAACATAAATGATCATACATCTTCACATACTATGAAAATATAAAGTATTGAGAAAACTGAAAATTCACAAAGCTTGTTTTGTTACAAAAAACACAAGCCTCATGTTTCAAAGGATGTTGCACGAAGAGGTGATTTTCACATAATCTTCTGGTATTTCTGGCACTGCCAAGGAGATAACAGCAGTGAAGCTAAAGCAGTGATCTAATTCATTACGGTAATTCATATAATTTTTGCATGGCTAAGCCAAAAGGTAGCAAAATGACAGTGCAGAAAACAAGGACGAAAAATTACCGAGTGCATGATAAAAAAAAAATTATTTAAAAAAATAATTACAGAACTGAAAAAAACAACCCTCAGCTACAGTCATATTACAATGCAGTGAACATCCATGAAAGCTGAGGGAATGAAATGGTGGGTGAATGAAGAGAAAATATCAGAGAGCGTATTATTAAGTCAAAAGATTAATAAAGGCAGACCATATTTTATCAAAATATCTCTGCTTATCAATCAATTTAAATGAGACTCTTTTCATTACAATGAGAACAGCCAGCCTGAAATTATGACCACTGATTGATGGATGGGAGGTGGATTAATTTTAGGCTTGTAAGAAAAGCATAAAACAACTACACGCCTTTATACTATTAATCCCCTAAAGAATTGACATATGTCCTACAGTAAAATTAAAAAAGAACAAGGAGATTTGGAATATCATGTTGTGATTTTTTTGAAAGGCCAAAATATGCATTCTAGAGGAAAACTTAGTTTAATGCTTTTTGCTTCCAGATTAATTCACTCACCAGTATTTATCACAACTGTCTATAAACCACAATATTATAAGGTTGCACACTTTATTCCATACATGTCAGTGACATACACACTAGATCTAGGATAAATTTTCATTCTTTCTTTTTCCTGATATTGATTTGCTTTAAGGGGGAAAAATTAATAATTAATTATTAAAATATTTAATAAATAATAGTTAAAATAGTAGTACCATGTATTCCTAAGTAAAGTTGACTGACATCTAATGATACATCAATGTTATGAAGACCAGAAATGCAACAAAACACTGAAAATAGATGTGACCCTACACAGCATTATACACATTGAGACACATGCATATGGACACATACATGGACTGTCTGCATAGTGTCAGAATCTGAAATAGTCAAACTGAATATTTCCAGTTGGGGCAATAATGCTTGATGCTCATTCACCATGTAATGGTCTTTTGGCAGCCTACAGCCATGCCCTGTCTTCCACTTGCATTGTGCCTGCTCACAAATCCTTTCTCCCTCTTTGACTGGTGCTCAGGTCCCAAATGGTGTTTAGCTTAGATGGAAGGCCTTCAAAATGCTTCAAGTGACACATTAAGCTTGGAAGTCAGCTGTTTGTGTATTTTATTAAACAGAAATCTTTGTAAAAGTCACAGGTAATAATCAACGAGATAACGCCTACATTTTAAGACTTTTTTTGTTTTAACAATTCTGTTGACAGGATGATAATGGCTCTTCACAAGATACCAGCAAAATGACCATATACATATATTTTGCCATCAGAAAAGTGATACTCTGACCAATCGATCCACCTGGGATGTCAGGGAATATATATTTCTTTTGGTAACTGCTGCTATGCATCTGTAATATATGATGCCTTTTCTATTCTAGAGTAGTCTTAAAATTCAACCTTATTAGAGCAGTTTAAAAATATAACCCATAATTTGTTTATGGTTTTATAAAAGCATTCTTTCTTTTTTTATCACTTTTTCAAATGCATTAGCAGAAATGAAAACCAAATAGAACTGATGAAGCATAACAGATGTATTCTGTGATACTATGGCTAAATATGTTTTTCAAAGAATTTCATGTTAGTGATAAGAAATGTGTCAAAAGATTTAATTTTAGTAATTTAAAAATTGAGTTTTTTCCCAAATAAAAGCAAATAAACCTATCTGTATTCAGACAGCTTTTATTTTCACTTTCAGAAAATATTCTAGTGGGTAATTTGTCATCAGAAACTGAATAATACTAGAGTAAAATAACCACATTTATTTTACAGGTTAGAAATGAAAATACTTTTTGTACATCCAGTATTTTATCAGGTAGTTATTTAAAACTGAAGTGTTGACTCAAGCCAATAACAAATAACCTACAAAATAAACTCCTTTTATCAGGGGGTCCCTCGGCTTGGGAAATTGTTCTGAGCAAGGTCAAGAACTTAGTTTATATCTCTCTAGAAAACTGACTAAATTAGAATCTGACTTGGAAAATCCTTTACAAACTAAAGGAGAGAACATATGCAATATAATCTAGTGTGCCTCTTAATACTCAACCTGTAATGTCATCTCTCTCAATCTTATCCTGAGGACCATAAAATTTGACATTTTCTTCAGGCTGTGACTGCAGAAGTACCCGCATTTCAAATGTTCTTTGTTTAATGTGTAATCTCATATACTCAAGAATGGAAGCTAAAAATAACACTACTTACATTTTTAGTCTTCTGGTTATTTAATTTTAAAGTTTATACTTTTAAAGGCTTCTAACTTCTGAGGTACAACACTCTGAATTCATCAGATGATGCTTCTGATCCTAAAGAGGCTAACACTTAAAACCACTCTAGCTGGTTATCTAGCAAATCTAAGCCACACATAGGCAGTTAGAGTGATTGCAAATATTAATCCTTATTAAAGTTTCTGTCACTTCATGACTAATGGCATTTTAAAATTACCCTTTACCTATCAGACGAGGAATTAGCACATGGTGAGAGCTCAGTGCTACACAGTCTGTTAGAGGTGTACAAGCCTTCTTTCTTGTTCATGTTAGTCCTGCTAGTATGATCATGGCTCTTGAGAAGGAAGCACACATGGGTACATGGTGACTTCCTACACTACCATTGATATGGTGGAATTAAGCTTATTTAGCAGTCAGAGGCAAATCTCAATTGGTAGTTAGTTCTAATTGCTAACCTATTCTGATAGCATTGAATTACCACATTTTAAGATCTTATCCATTGTGTTTCTAATTTTCCTCTGAGTATTTTGTCTGATAGTATGCACTTAAGAGCCACAGAACTGCTAAGAAAAAATGCGAAAACAATTAAACGTAGATAAAACATTCAATTTTAATAACCTGGTCAAGATTACAAGATATTTTAAAATTCAGAGGTCTAAGAAACAATCTCCTATTAAGTGTTTGGGAATATTTTTCTGTGGGCATAGAAAAAAGTAGATATGAGTGAGCAGTAGCCCCTAACACAATACGTAGCCCATGTACTTAACCATATTTTCCACCTCCACAATCCATTCATGCTGGAGCTTCTTCAACCAGTAATATCTATCCAGGACAACAATAATTAGAAATAAGATAATTTCTATTAACATGTTTTGTTCTTAGTCCTTTATCTGGTGGATGTCTTGCAGCACTACACTAAAAGAAGGTGTTTTATTTCCTCTTTCTAGGCAGTAGTTTATACACATTTAACATTCAGTAATGTATTTTGTCAGAACTCCTGTAAATAAATACCTTTTAATTGAGAGTGGAAAGGTGGTATTTCATCCTTGTGACAGTACTTTTAAGTAGTGTTTTAAAACATTCTCTCATCAATAAGCAAATAAGTGCCTACCTAGATAATATTCTTTATAACTGAAGAGAAGCTAAGGACTAACAAAAAACTATACTATCTTCACCCAAACAACATATCACATGGTTCCGGATCTCGGTACTGAACAGACAGAAGTTCAGAACAACCCAGAAGAACTATCCCAGAAGGTTGTAATCAGTGGCACAGAGTTTAATTTGAGGCCTGTCACTAGTGGTGTCCCCCAGGGTTCAGTACTGGGGCCAGTATTGTTGACCTTATCCATCAATGACCTGGATGAAGGGGCAGAGGCCTCCTCAGTAAGTTCACTGGTGTCACAAAGCTGGCAGGAGTGGCAAATAGCCCAGAGGGATGTGCAGCCCTTCAGAAGGACCTCAGTAGCCTGGAGAGATGGGCAAAGAGAAACTGTGAAATTCAACAAAGGCAGATGCAGGGTCCTGCACTTGGGGAAGAATAACCCTCTGCACCAACACAGGCTGGGGGGCAACCTGCAGGAAAGCAGCTCTATGGAGTTCACCTGGAGGTCCTGGTGAACAACAAGCTGTCCATGAGCCAGCAGTGTGTCCTTAAGGCCAAGAGGGCCAATGGTATCCCAGAGTACAATAGGGAGAACATTGACAGAAGGTCAAAGGCAGCAGGTCAAGGGAGGTGATCCTGCTCTTCTACTCAGTCTTAGTGAGGCTGCATCTGGAGTGCTGCATCCAGTTCTGGGCTGCTCAGTACAAGAGAGACATGGAGCTCCCAGAGTAGGTCTAGCAGAGGGCACGGGGAGACAAAAGCATCAAAGAGAAATAAACTCCAGATATTTATATTCATCTAAAACTTGTGTTGAAAGTGAGATAAAAAATGGAATAGAAACCAAACACAGGTGTAATAAATAGCTGACAGAGCATTTCTAGTTTCAGGAGAGGAGAAAAAAGCTGCCACTGCACAATAAGTCTAATTCTGGTAATCCAGTGCTTCACATATCTGTGAAGCACAATGGTTCACAATGGTACTGTTGATCTATTTGCTGGTAATTATGTAATTAACAAATAAACCAATATAGTTCTTATTTTGTTGTGTTTGGGGTTTTGTAATTATTTTTTTCTCTTTTTAATCTGCGTTGTAGAGGCAACATAAACAATCCAAAATCCCAATCAAACTAAGGGTAAAATATTAAAACAAGGATTGAGATTCTGATAAATATCTACACTCTTTTTTCTGTGAAACTTCTCTGAAAATAAATGCATTCTAAATAAGACCAGTGCCAATGAATGAGACAAATCTTAGTTCAAGCCATTATGTCCTGGGAATATAAATGTAATGACTGGACAAAAAACCTGAAAAAGAAAAGGAATCTAGGAGGTGATAGAAATAGGGCAAATGCTGTGATGAATCTATCAAGTTTAGATACCGTCATGATGAGTACAATTAATTTAGAAATGAAAATGAGACACTCTTTAGTAAAATTACAATTGAAGGGGTGAAAGAGAATACCAGGTAACAAGTCAAATGCAGCTTTCAGTTTTAGGAGGAACATTCATCATACTCAGTCACAACAGGGTCAAATGTTGCACAGCAGCTTCCACAACTGCCAAAATAATTTGGCATACTAGTAACTGTAAACATCAGCTTTAACTATAACATTAGCTATCTATATATATGTATATTATGGCCTTATGGCAAGAGAGTAACACTTCATTTAAGGTTGTATTGGAGTATTCATTTTAACGAGTTCTTTAATAAATAGAGATTGAAATTATTTTAATATATATGTATGTACAAACCCATGTTAAATTGCAGTTTATACTTATATTCCTGTGAAATGAATATAAAAATAAAACTTTTGAATCATATATATAAAGCGCCACTTTTGCTTCAAGCGTTATATTGTACAAAATGACATGAATTAATACACCTACAGCTAGAAGGAGGGGGTAGAAGGGTATGAGAGATGGGGAGAAGGCATGACAGTGGTACTATGACAGGATGAGAAAGAAAAATGCCATCAATGAGCTATACGAGTATTAAGTTTCCTTGATTAAGGAGGCTTTACTTATGCTCTGCTGACTCCTCTATTCCTGACAGGATGAAATACTCATCACAAAAGAAAACATACACTTTGGTTTGGCTGACATAGAAAAATATCTCCAGATACATCATCATGATGATTTATTAAAGCAAATTTTACATCTTTTAAATGAAATGTTTAAACAGAATGCAAATTCCAAGCAGCAGCCTCTTGAATCACAACATCACCAGTAAATGTATAGTCTGGGAATATTTCCCATTTTCTCTGCACCGAATTGTAAGACTATCTGAGAGGTAGACAGAAATGCCATATGCAACTTAAGTACAAGAGACACTTCTTAGTCCCTTCCCTAAGGAAAACAAACAAACAAATGAAAAATGCCCCACCAAACAAACAAAAAAAACCCCAACAAAATGAATCAACCCACCAAACAAACAAAAAACAACCCACCAACCTTCAGCTTCCTGAATTTACCACCATTTCAGGACCTCCTGCTGTTTCCCACCAAGGGTTGCCTGTACACATGACTTTTTTGCTTTGAAGATAACAAACACAAGCAGAATTTGATATCAGACCTAAAAAATGGAAAAAGTGCAAGCTCGTTCTAACAAGTAAGAGGACAAGATTTGTAAATACACAGTGAGAAACGAGAATACAAGAGAGAAATGAGAAACAACAAAATATGTCCTCAGATTATTCCTAAAATTTGTACTTAACTTCTTGTAAAATGCTAGAGAAACAAAACAGATATTAATTTTTCAGAAGCCAATTACATGGGTTGCTAGTGTCCTCCTTCAATCTCTTCCTTACAGATGAATCTGAAAGCTACCCTTGCTGACAGGAACCAGACACCGCAGTTTATATGTTCTTCCTCATCTTTACAAGACAAAATCCTCCTCCTCTTTTCATCTCTTTTAATTCCAAAACTAATTTCTGGCCCTTTCATCAGAAAGCTCATATTTCACAGAGGAAATGTGTCTGAGCATCTCTGAAACTCACTCATGTCACCATAAACAAAAGCAATGCAAGAAGACCACAGTCTTTCCCACAGCTTTCAAGATGGCCATCTTGATTTTTTTCTTTAATCAGGTTGTCTCTTCTATTTTAAATTGCTTTCTTGCTTGTCAAAATATTTTCAATGCTGTCATAATATTTTTATAAGTGGTATGTCACAAGGAATATTTACTGTATGTACAGTTTTATCAAAACTGCAGTCATTGATTTGGACAGATGCCCTGAATATTTAATGTATAGCTTACAGTTTTAGAATTGCCTGTAATTTCAGTAGAGGGTATCCCACACACACTTCCTGCCCCACAGGAACACAAACACAAATATACCTATGAAATTTTATGGTCCTATATGGTCACATTGTGGAATAAAACCACTCTTTGTGCAGATTCTCAAGGAAAAGCTTTGTGCTAAAAAACCAAACAGCTTCCTTGCCATTCTCTGCATAAGAGGGAAAGAAAAAACTAGAGAGTAAGAGAGGAAGAAATTAGTATTTGCAAGTTGTGAAGCATCTGTAATACAGAGACAGAAGAGTAAAATATTTTAGCTGTTATCTACACTAGAAAATATAGCTCCTCTTATCAAAAGAGCATCATTAGCCTAACTACTTGAATTCTGGGGCAAAAGTACTGACAGCACAGACATCTTGGTAATAGGGGAACCTTTGTTCAATGAAGAATTTGTGAGCTGCTTTTCTGCTTGAATGGTGAGAATGTCAAGGGCCTTTTTTGTTACAGTACAACTTCATGCCACTTTCTCTAATAATTTCTTTACTGGAGGAAGCAATTGAACTGAGTATTAGATGTATCCTTTATGACTGTAACATGAAATGAAATTTTCTGTATCAAACTTACATCCAGAATGGGAAAATAAATTTTAAGGAATACATAGGGCCAAAAATAGAAGTGTCATGTAAAAAGAGAGTTAGAAAAATGGAGAACAATCTAGAATAATTTTTTTTATCTACTTTTAAGGACATTATTTTTTTCTTAATGATATATCAGCAACTGCATGCAAACACTTAACTATCACTTCAGTCATTCATTTTCCAACAAACTATCAATTCTCTCAGTATAATGACATTTTGTGGTACCTGTTCTTTCAGCTTTTTGAGAAAAAAGGTACAGAACTATTGAGGGGTACTCTTGCCATACTGTAGGGGGAAAAAAAACCAAAACCCAAAAAACACACACACATACACACAAAGAAACCAAACTAAACCAAGAAACAAAAGAAAACCCAACACATTTTATCAATTCTTCTCTAGATTGATACTCATTTTACCAAGTCAATTCACATTCCCTGCTGACAAAATCCTACCATCCTACCATCCATAACATGTGATAAAAATATTGCTCCATAGATATCCAGGTGCTTCAGAGCTCATGAATGAGAAACACACTAAAGATAGCTGCTTAAGGTCATGAGGTCATATAGAAAAATTCAGAAAGAAAACTTGGATCTCTTGATCTCCAAGCACAAGGTCATACTGCATTTTCAGTTCCAGTCTCTTTCCCAAATAGTTGTATACTGATTTTGTTCCCACCATTGAATTATAGTGTGAAAGATGAAAAAACTTTCCCACATAACCAGAGATGGCTGTCCCTTCAACACAACAGTGTTATTACTTGACATAAAGCTAGGCAACAACAATTTTGCATCAATTTTCTCATTGTGGTCACTCCAGTACATATATTCTTCACAAGCAAGGTAACAATACAACTGAGAAATAATAAAAAATATTTCATCTATAAAATCCCATTAAAAAAAATTAGTCACGATGGCAGATACTTCCTCCACAACAGGTAAAGTGAAAAGTGAAACTCTGGTTTTTGGTGTCTCTACCTTACCCTTCACACATCCAGGAGGGAATGACTAGAGCAATAAAACACAAGGTTACTAGTAAAAAGGTCAGCCCATTCATCTTCTTATTTCACAAAATATCTATATGAAAAAAAGCAAAAAATAAACCAAACCAACCAACCAACCAAACAAACAAACAAAACAAAACCTGAAACACCACCAAACTTGTACTAATGACCTATTGAAAATTCAGGAGCGAATTTCCTGTCTTGCAGAAGTTTCCCCAGTTCCACATCCAGTTACAAACAGCCAGAGTTAGGGATGTCTCAGCAGTCATCCCAATCGAGCAAAAGTGCTAAGTCAAAGGTGCTTTATAGAATTCATTTAAAATTCTCAGTATTCAATCAAAGTTTGTTCAGAGCAGAGAAGATAGAATATTTTCAGTTAGTAAACCTTCCCTCTTTGATACACATATACAAAAAAAAATCTGCAGTTTAGCTCACTGGACAAAATGTTATATTCTGTTGCCTTTTTGTTGACAGAATGATCTGAATAAAATTACATGCTATTGATGAAATTGTATGAAAATAAGTTGTGGAATAGTTTGAAAAAAGAAAATATAAATAAAGCATTCAAAGAAGAGTGGAAGTTATTGAAAGCTTCTTTTGTAAGGAAGATACTTTAACTCACAGATGATTTTCATTAATCTCATAAAACTCCCCCAGTTTGGAAGATATTTTTGGTAAGAATATTTAGTATGAAGTCTTCAGTGTGGATAAGAAGAGAGAGAAAATAAACCTGGCTATGACAATGCAATTTTAGGCTTCGGCAATAAAATTTCAAGGTATAGTCAACCTTTCATTTCTAAGTTCAAATATGTGTGGGGAGAGGGGTGGGAATAGGAAATAGGAGTTATTTCCATGTGGTATATGTGTAGCTGAATGCAACTTTCTGAAACTTCTCTGTCTTTCATTTTTAATGTTCTTCAGTGAAATCAGGAATGGACACATTGGCACAGTATTTTAGAACTCACCAATTTCATGTGCTGGGGTAGAATTAACTCTCTCTGAAGATAAATACACTTTCATTCAGTGTTGGAACAAGTCTGTTCCACTTTGTTCACTTAGAAAGTTTTATACACTCAAAGATTAGTTATCACTGCATTGGGCACTTTCTTTTGCCAGTGAACCAACAATTTTGGCAAATGTTTCAATACTCAACATTTTTTCCTATCTACTAAAGAAATAATTCTACCCTACAGAAGAAAATGAAAAATTCTGAATATTTTTTCAAAATGGAGCCTCAGTCCTATAGTATCCACTCAGACTTCTGAAATCATCAGATTTTTTGCCTGAGTGAAAAGTGCAAAGTTTAGGCCTTGCAAAATAAACATAAATTAAATAACCTTTTTAGGTTTGTTCTGCAGGCATTTTTTATAGACACAGATACAGAAGAGATTCTAATTATAGAGGATACAAAAAAACTGGCGGAAGGAGGAAGACTGAAATATATATTTAAAAACCTTTATATAAATAGTAACTGTTTTAATCTTCTGGTAGTATATCTATAACCAGGTAACATTTTCAGTCATGAACTGCTATATTCATTGTGACCACTTGGGACACTGTGACACACCGATTGACAAAAATAATTTGGGTATGACTCCAGTGATTCACACTTAGAAACATAGCAAACTGGTACTAGCTCTGTTTAGTCTAAGCAATCATGACAGCTTGATAGCCACACATTTTACTCAAGAGTACAGAAGGTATGCTCACATGCTTTATTGTACATCATAGAACTCCAATATAGTAAAATATAGAGGCATTTTTAAAACATGGAAAATGGAAAAAATAAAATGTAATCTTTTCCTCTATTAAAACCAACACATTGTTCTATCTTTGTATATTTTTAGAGGATTTTACTGCATTAGTTAATAGTATTCTTTGAAAATTATATACATATGTTTGACCGATGGCTGTGTATAAAACTTTGACTATGTAATGAATAGAAAAGACCTGGGAAACTATGTTGTTTAAATTAGATATGGTATTTGCAAAAATAAAAATGCTTTCCGCACTTTCAGCAAATACATGGCCAAGAAGAAAACTTACATTTTTGTATATGTGTGGTTTTATATTCATGCAGCATTATGTTGTTGATTAAAATTCAACAGCTGAGAAGATTAAAGTTTTAATATCTACAAGTAATGTTGCATATGAGATTTCTCAACTTTTTCCACATGTAAAAATGTGCAGCTAATCCAGCACTGTCATAGGGATGAGTTGCTCAACTTTCATGACAGTTAACTGCAAGCAATCCTTCTAACTTCTCATTTTTCCAGAGATATTGTACATATTCTCTGAATTATCTAAATTACCCTGGTAATAGAGGATGCAGAGAAGGTAGAGTTACTGAACACCGTTTTTGCATTGGTCTTCACTGACAGGAATCTCTGAGCCAGGAGACAAGGGTAAAGGAATCTTGGAAGAAAAACTTTCCCTTCCCCAGGGAGGACTGTGTTAGAGGATATCTAGGTAAGCTTGACATCCATAAATCCATGAGCTGTGATGGGGTACATCCACAAGTCCTGAGAGATATGGAGAAAACCATAGCAAGACCACTCACAATCATCTTTGAAAGATCATTGTGATCAGTAGAAGTGACTGAGTATTTGAAGAAAACAAATATCACCCCAGTCTTCAAAAAAGGAAAAGAAGAGGACCCGTAAAACCATCAGCTTGGTAGCTTCACCTCAATCCCTGGAAAGGTGGTGGAGAGTCTCATTCTGGTAGTCATCTCATCTACATGGATGGCAAGAAGGTAATCAGAAGTATGCAGCATGGATTCACTAAATATAGGTCATGGTTGACCAAAATGATCACCTTCTACAATGAAAAAGCTACTTGGATGAATGAGGCAATAGCAGTGGATAATGTCTACCATGACTTCAGCAAGGCTTTCAGCACTGTCTCTCACAACATCCTCATATGCAAATTCAGGAAGTGTAGACTGAATGAGTGGACAGTGAGGTGGGTTGCAAACTGGTTGAGAGGCAGATGCCATAAGGTCGTAATCAGTGGCACAGGGTCCAGTTGGAGCCGTGTCAATAGTGGTGTCCCCTGAGGTTCAATATTGGGGCCAGTATTGTTGAACTTATTCATCAATAACTTGGATGAAGGGGCAGAGGCCTCCTCAGCAAGTTCACTTGTTAATGACAAAAAGTTGGGAAGAGTGGCCAAAAGTCTAGAGGGATGTGCCATACCTCAAAAGGACCTTGACAGGCTGGAGACATGAGCAGAGAAGAAAGATCTGAAGTTGAACTTGCCTTCAACAAAAGTAAATGAGAGTTCTGCACAAGGAGAAGGATAATACAGGTATATTAAACAGTTCTGGCAAAATACTGTTATTTTTGTGATAGCTTCAAACAGCTTCAAGGTTACTGTATGATGTTTCAAGTAAGTTTTACTTTATAGTATCACTGATGTGTTTTGGTGACAGAGAGGTTATTCTTAGTTTTAAATTGTGTTGGGTTTGGTTTTGGTTTGGCTTTTTTTTGGATTTTTATGTGGAGTTTTTGTTGGGTGTTCTGTTGGGTTTTTTGGTTGTTTTTTGGTTTTTTTTTTTGGGCGGGGGGGGGTAAGTAATAAAAGCAAGACATGTAAATTACAAATGCATATGCAGTTCCTTAAAATAATTGAGTTTTTTATGTCATAACAAGTACAGAGTAGAAGCAACTTGACAAACTTCAATAAATAAGTGACCATTGTGAGTACTGGATAAACATGAAAAGTAAATGAAAGAGCAACAAACAGAATCAATGCTTCAAAGAAGTTATACAAAAGCTTAGAATAAAGGAATAAATTATAAGGATCAAGAATGCTATGATGAAAATGAATAAAAAATAAACTGCAAGGTGAAATCATAAATAATAAATGATCTTCCAAACACATAAAAACTAAGAAGTTGGCAAGGAAGGCTGTGGATTCCTTATGGGAAGGTGAAGGAATAAAACATCAGAAAATGTAAATATTGCTGGAAAAGATAATGCTAGAATGAGAGAAAGATTTTCAAGGTGAAAAGAAAAACAAGAAAAAATGTAGTTAAAGGCTGTATCAGGAAAAAAAAAGAAAAGCATTCAATATTTGGTGACACTGAAAATGCAACCTGTCTCAGGTTGTGAGATATGTGAGACAGATCATCCCAAAAATTCAAAGCGAAGACCAGTTTGGAGAAAGATTCCCTCAAACCCTTCAAAACAGGAATTATTGACTTTGTGTTTATTTACTGTTACGAAAGGCAGAAAAATGTCCTACTCCATAGGCATGAATGGATCTGTAGGTACCTAAATAAATATATCTAAACATATTAAAAATGGAATAAAAACCATAAAACCAAAAATTAGAAGACTTGACTTTGGTTGGTGTAAACTGAAACAACTATGACCTTTTGCAAAGCTCTGCAGATTTATCTAGTATCTCAATTCCTTCCTGATAATTTAAGAATTTCTTGCATTGCTGACTCTTAATATCCCAGCTCCATACCTAAAAATTAAAATAAAAATAATAGAAAGCATAACAACATCTCCTTCACTGTTTCTAACCTCACACAAAGCCTTTGCCTGATGAGGATTTCTATTTTGATCAGAAGTGGTGAAAAACACCAGCCTGGCAGTGTTTCAGACTGCTGAGCCATGATTAGCTCAGAAGTCTTACTCTTCTGAAATGACTAATCAAAATCACATCATTAGTGACACGTTCTATTTGGAGTCCTTAGTTTTAACCCTCACAACAGCCTTAGTGAAAAGTGAAATGTTCATTCTACCACTAGAAACTTCAGCAGGAATGCATCCTGTTGTGCAGCTTTTTTTCCTGTAGCTTTAATTGGGGATTAGAGCTACCTATTATTTTGGAAAAGTGGGTATGAAGTAATCTCAAGACCACCATGGTATTGATTTGACTTTCAGGTGCACCGAGGATTGTTGTAGTTAAAAATCAGAGCAATGGTAAACCACAATAGAGGGAACTATTTTGCATTTTGACACCAAAAATTGAATGACTATTTTGAAGCCAGGTAAACATTAGTCAATCATTTATCATGACAGAAGAGGTATCAATTCTGCAATACTTGCAGGAATATAGGGAGTTTCCTTGAGATGTTTTAGTCTTCCTTTCAATAACAGGAAGGTAGTCATAAGAAGTATTCTTCCTGTAAGGTTGCCATAGCTTTTTAGCGCTAATATATGAAAATATGCAGGTTTTATTGTGCATGTTCACAGTTTGACTTCAAGCACAGAAAACTTCTACAAACATGTAAATTACCTTCCTAAGCCGACTATCATCAGTTGCAACCCCATCTAAAGTAAGTGCAGATATTTAGTATTCTTCTCTGAAGGTAAGTGAATTTGGAAGTAGAAACTGCATTTTACTGTCCATTGCATGGACTACCAGGAGTCTGCACAGATTACAAGTCCTTATCATTTTATGGCATTGCCTTTCAACAGCAAAACTTGAAGATATGTATCTCTGTTCATGGGGCCACAGAGGACACTGAAATTGTCTATCCAACTTGAGGTACAGCATTTTAGCTAAATGCCCTCACCTCATTTTAAAAGTAGGGTGGTTGACATTTTCAGAACATTCACAGCATTTTGGAGGAGATTTTTCAAATGTGTTTACATTTGTTTAGACAGTTAATTTCTGAGATTGGGTTATAAATTTTACCCAATTTTTCCATTTCAAGGAAATGAAAGACTTTGAAGAGTACAACAAAAGGGGAGATGGAAAGAAATAGATTTGGTGTTCAAGAGCCTCATGCAATCTCGGTTCCAACTAATTTGATTAGGAAGTAAGAATCCTCTGTACGTATCCACTACTTTGGAGATGTTCATTTTCAGAAGTTAGGAAAACATTATATAAGCAGTATGTACATTATTCCATCCCCAAATGTATGAAGTGATTGATCTGTTCCATCAGATTGTAGCTTAAAAATTAACTTCTTCCAGAAGCAAATGTGACCTCCCACAAGGTGCATTTGATTTTACAGCAATACAGCGATTAAAAAGAAACCTAAGTTGTATGAGTTATTCAATATATTTGGGGATAAATAGCAAGGGATAAAGAAGACTTCTAAAGTGCTTGTACAACACATTGTTTCAAAATTATGATCTCCTAGAGGGACTGACTCAGATAAGTACTCACATTGTGGAAGAAACACATTTTAATGAATTATCTTAGGGCTGAAGATATTTTCTGCAACAGAATAGCTTTTTCTCTGTAGGACTGTACTGTATTAAATGTATTTCAATTTAGAATTCAAGAGGTTTATTCTCTTAAAATAAATAGTTTTCTTTTCAGATTAATTAATTACATTTTTGCGTCACACTGTACATTCAGTTTTTCAACTGAATTTTAACCTAAACAAGGCCAGGATTTTAAACAATTCACATTAATTCAAGTCAAATTGTTGTTAGCAGTGGCAAAGAAATGTTACAGCACCCAATAATGCCACTGAGGATAAGGTGGTATAATAATTTAGTTCCCTACTCTTTGGAAAGATATAACACCCCTAGAAGGTTTTGCATTTTTTTCATAATGCCTTGTGGTTTGGAAAGCTAAATGTACATGACTTTCTACCACTGTCCACTCTATACATAATTTACATACACCCCTGTTTTAAGTTTCGGGTGAAGAGTTCAAAACCGTCATGTTTGAAGGACAAGAAGTGACAGGGAGGATATTTCTGTTGCAGAAAAGATTCAGAAGCGTGACAAACACAGACTCCAAGGTTTGTAGTCTCAAGAACCCTCATCCTTCCTCTCCCAGAGCTCTTCACAACTAACAGAACAAAGAGTTCAAGAGAATTTTCATGGCAATTTGCAAGAACCCAGTGAATTTTCACTTTGCTATACATTTCCCCTCCTTTTGCAAGACTGCCTTTCCCTACAGTTTTCTACCACTGTGTTTTTCATTAAAAGAACTTACCCTTTTCTTCCCTGCTCCTCTTCCAAACATTAGTATCCCAGTCTACACATTTATAAATTATTTCAGCAGAGAGCTGGAATGCTCAGCAATGCTAGAATTGAAGCTGTCCGTGACCTTAAGAGTGGTCTTGTCATGAGACATTTCTTTTCACACACTTTGGTGGAATAACTAAAAGAATCAGCTTGAAAAATGACGATGTAATCCAGGAATTGAGCTAGAGGGTTGCTAGAGGATTATATATGAGAGGACTAGGAATGACTGATACACTGAGTGAAGATGTTGCCTTCTGATCTTTTTTAAGTTTTTCCTTAGTAAACTCTTAGTAAACACAGAATAAAAAGATTCACTGGCAAATATTGGCAATAGCAGCTTTAAGTTATTCTGAGCTTAATGCAATGATGTGTTTGTCCTCCTTTGTTTTTGTTTTATTTTCCTTGGAAATAACTGCCAAAATCCAAATATAATTCAAGGTGACAGGAACAGAAGACCTTATCTCAAGCCTTCCTCAGGCTCCTTCCAGTTGCTGTCCATGTACTTTCACTCTGAAATTTCTCTTGTTTCCAGGGCAAGGACAGGTGAATATCTACAATGTGTGCTATTGTTTTTGTGTCTTACTTATGCTATAGCCTGTAAGACAGTAACACCTCGATATTATCAGTTCCACCTGGTACAATTACTCAATTTGTGCTGATTTTTTTCAGTAAATTTCCATTTTGTTGCTGAATTAATCTACAGTTTCTAATGAAAAAATGTCCTAATTTAATTAAAATTAAATCACAATGCACACAAAGGAACCATAGAGGGTGGCGAGGGGGCAGAAATATTTCTGCAAGAAAATTAAATCTTCATTTTTCCAACTGTCCTTGTTTTAGCTAGTGTAGAGTTAATTTCTAGGTGAGGCTGAGTGAGCAGCTGCATGGTTCATCATTTCCAGCTTGGCTTAAACCACAACACCAATTTACAAAACTGAATTATTTAACCTTACAGTTCTTTTCTGATAGTTTGTATATAATATTGCATAACCAGATATATATGCCATTTTGAATTAGTCCAAATTTTCACAGAAAACATGGAATTACAGAGCTTGAAGGAATCCAAGAAAGACATACTTCTGTTCCAAGACAGAATTAGATATGACTAAAATAATCTCTCACAATCAGATGACTTATGTGAGTCATTTTCCCTTTAAGAATGCCTCAGAGTTACTTTTCCTTTCTGGGCTTTAAAAATAAATAAATAAACAAGTGAAGAGAGACAGGAATCACCAGAAGAAAAATACATTCTCCAATTTTAATAGAGAATGGAGAGAAGATAACAGCAGATATTTGGTGTGAATACACCTTGTTGTTTTCCTTTAAAAAAAAAAACCACAATGTGGGACAGAGTCAAATCCAAATTACCTACATACAGAGAATTCTCTAGAGAGTCAATCAGCTATAAAAACCTTAAGGATTTGAAAGAAGTAGAACTAGAATAGCATAAAGGACTTACATACCAAACACGTAATTTTCTTTTAAAATTGTCTTCATATAGATATTCATTCTTCAAAACCAAAAAATCAAATTCAGTAGAAACCAATTTACAAGCTTATTTATAAGCTTGTATAGAAGAGAGGTGAATATTTAAAGGAGGATAATTGCAGAATAGCAAATCAGGATTATTTAATATGTTTTGTGAAGGAAAATGTAGCTATCAATGTTATACATTTAGGAAAAAAAATCAGGGTATTACCTAAAATATGGCTATTACTTTTTAGCAATGAGGAGCCAGAAGAGGCTTGCTTCAGATGACTGCAATGCAAGTTACGTGACACACAGTGACACAGGAAGGAGAGGAGAGGAAAGAAATCTGGAAAATCCTGAGACTTAAGACTTTCACATTTTTTTTTTATATAGGTATATATTTATATTCACATCTACACACACATGTACATGAAACTAAAACAGAGAGTATACATACAGATAACAAAAGAGTCCATCTATTTTAAAGGAAAGGACTGAATATGAAAGAACATAGTAGAGTTTGTAGTTGGAGTGATTTCAAGCAAGAATTTACTTTGTTGAATACATCTTTAAAAAGCTCTGTCCAAAGTACTACTACTTTGTCAGTCACTGCAAGTTACATAGAAGAGATGCATACAGTCATTGTATCTTCTTTCAGTTTACAACTTTTAATTTGCTCTATTTTCTCAGTTATTCAGTAAACTCTTGGGTATGCAAAAGCAAGTCCAAAGTACCACAGCCTTCATCTATCCCTGTTCTTTAAGATACCTAGAAAACCCCAAGGGAGACTGAAGGTGAGAGCAGCTTTCCAGTTGTACTGGCTACCTACTAGCAATACCACAACTGGCCAAAATCACAGGTGTGAGGGCATTTCCAGATGCTTTCCAGATCCAAGAGGAGCAGGGTTCTACATGTGTTCTTAATACTCTCCTATTCCCAGGTGGAAATGCATATCCTAGTTCTTCTTGCTGAAAATAAAGTGTGTTTCAGATTAAAGGTTACTGAATTAGGTTAGTACAATGAGCAAAACAGTAATAAATGCTAAGTTATGTCAGAGGTGTCCAAGTGACTGGCTAATGACTGGCACATTCTGCTCTTTTGAGCCCCACTTTTAACAAAGTTACAGTGGTTTAGTACCTCACTGCTGACAAAACCAATTGACAAAGACAATTCCAGGCATAGACAGCATTGATCTTATGCTCCCCACATGCAGTATTTACACTGGAGCTGCCCTCTTTCTTAATCTTCTTGGATGAAGGTTGATAAACAAACATAAGGTGTTAGCTCCACTTTACAGGAATTGTGTTTTACGGGGTTTTTTCAAGGGGTATACAGAGAGGTAATCACAGAATGGTTAGCCAGGTACTTTCGAACTGTGGTGATGTTTAACTATTAGGGTGCAAAAAAAGATTAAGAAGGAAAAAAGTCCATTCCATCTAAATAGGCAAACAAGTAAACAAGAAGTTTCATTTTGGTTATAACGCTTCAGCAAGAACGTCTTTCATGATTCAAAGGTTACAAAGAATAAAATCTTTACATGACAATGCTTATCAATAAACCAAAGCCTCAAACTCTATGAAAATCATAATGGGAGGATTAGTTGGCCATAATGATGAAGCAGCTACTTTTCTTTCTGCCTCCTTCTTAAAGAAATGTGTAAGATATAATCAGCTTTGTTTTCCTTGTATGGGTGTAGTATAAAAGGGGGGAGAAGCTGAAGCAGAAGGGCAAAGAACGAGAATATATTGATATTCTAATCTTTACCAGAAATTAGGATTTGAATCAGAGGGTTTGATTCGTTCTTTAGAGACACAGAAACATGACATGAAAGGTAGATATCTCAACACCCATACAGAACTGAGCAGCACAGTTTTATTTCTACCCCCTTTATGCCTGATCGATCAAGTGTAAGGTTTTCCATTACATATGTATATATGTACTCTGTATGTCTGCAAATGCTGATGAATACAGTCATCATTCAGTTTGTTTTTATTTTCACACAGTTACAATTTGGTTTAATAGAAGGTATAAGGAGTGCTCACTGATTGTTAAATCGAGCTCTGCAATTTTTATCAATTCAGGGTACTAACAGATCTGTTTCTTTAACACTGAAATAATATATGTGTACTATTTATTTTCATTTAATCTCTCAACGTCATATTAAAAGCTTGGAACAGATACAATTATTTAAAATGACAACTCACAAGTAAGGATTTTAACAAGAACAACAACAAAAAGCATGTCACCAAAACTTGTTTAAACACAGCCACAAATTTAGACACAAGTTATATAATATCCCAGTTATTCTGTACAACACCTTGAAGCCTCAGCATATATGTAGTCTCAAAAGACAAAACTAACCTTTAAGAATGTCAGAATAATTTTTATCAGAGGTTCAACCGAACATTAGAACAAAGATACCACCATGCATAATGTCCTGACAATAGTGATTTTTTTCTGTAATTCAACACAATTTCAGTGTTTTATATCCCAAACCAACATCTCAAACTTTGCTTAGATATCAGCCAACAGACTAGAGAACAAAGCAAATAGGTTGCCATCCTGACAGTGCACTGAAGAAACTGAGTAACGGCTTTAGCACCAGTTTCCACTTCTGGATGGACTCAGGGCACTGGCTCAAAGACAGCTGATTCAGAAAGATTTAATTGTGAGAAAGAAAAGGTCACAAGCTACTACTCAATCACAAATGGCCAGACAGTTGACCTTGCTGACAAAATAATGCACTAATGTAAATCCAAGAGATGATCTGAGAGCACTCTTAAATTCCAGACTGAGCAACTCCTTGAGTCCTTGAACCCCTTGATCCTCATACAGCTGTCTTGTGCAGAGAATAGACAAACTCTATGTTAGTACCAAACAAGCATTTGGTTCCACTCAGTGGGACCAAAGGAGGCTGCCTACCTCATATGACTTACATGAGGCAGTCTTGAATTTGCATATTGTTTACATGCAAGATGTGCTGTGCTGTACTGTTTTGAATTTAGTCATAACAGGAATGACAAAATGATGCAATGTCAGGCACTTTTCAGGGCTGCCTCGGGTAGCAAAACAGTATTTGGATGGACCAGTTGTATTGTACCATGGGAAGAAGTAAAAGACAGTCCTGCCTGCATGAACCAAGGACTGAATGGATGCTGAACCATTAGTCATTATGTTCAAACTTATTCTCCACAAGTGTTTGGGGAATAACTTACTTACCTTATCATTGCCTCAGATAGGGTTGATTTTGTACATATGAGAATTCAGTGCCCATAATATCAAACACAGTATAAGATTTTATGAATGCTAAAATAGACAAGCAAGAAAAATATTCAACTCACTCAAACCAGGCTGTCAATTGTGACAAAATCAAACCTATAAAAGATTAAAGCCTCAAATTTGCCTCTCTCCCCATGGCCGCCAAAAGCTCCCTGTTCTCAACTGTAATGAAAGGTGAGGTCTGTCAAGTGCCTGTCATTCATGGAGACATATAAACCTGTAAATATTCAGGATACTCAAGTTACAATAAAATGAGAATATTTTTAAAACAATGTTTGCATTTAATCTTCTAACAATATGATATCATGATTGTCTTGCAGAGAAATTCTGCCTCTCTCTCACCCACAACGTTTTTCTCTTACTAGTTTTTGCACTATAATCTACTATAAAGTTTCCTGAACCTACCCCTAAAACACACATGTCCATTCACGAGCTTCTGAAATGAAGGGATACCTACCTGTTCTGGTCCTGAGTAATTTCCAGCTTTACTAATCAAGGCAGTTCAAACCACATCAGTAGGTAAAGGGAAACACCTAAGCCTACTCAGCAGGCTTTGTAGGGTTTTAGAAGCTGTCAGTAGCTTCTTTCAAGCTACCTACTGAGCAGGATGAGGCATGTGAGAAGTTAAGAGATTGTAGTGCTGTGCAGGTGCCAACCTTGCAAGATCTGGGTATGTAAGATGTGAAATGTTCGAAACACTTCAGATGCAAACTGGAAACCACTACAGTGCTCTCAGAGGGTGAGAAATTTGCCAGGCTGCTTTAAACAGTTTTTATATCCCTGAGACACAGTTTTGACAGAGTAACAATCAGTTCAGGAAGTTGACAGATCAATAGATAGTGAAGCTGATGGAATTCAACCTGCATGCAATGAGTGCACAGATGAACATAATTTTTCATGTCACTGCTGGAGAAATAGACACATGCTATATATCGTATCTGCATGGAATTCTAACATGCATATTTTGGTGCCATGAGAGTAAACAAGAAAGTAATTCCACTCAATTCCTTTTGACTGAGCTAAGAACAGTTCTAAGTTCTAAGCTTCCTCCTTAGAACACACAGTTCTCACTACCAGTATTGTTTAAGAAGCCCAGTAAAGTTCATTAAATTAGCTGTCAAATATTAATGTATCATCGACTGACTAAAGGTTATGTAAAGGTGCTGTGTACCAGCTAGATAGCTCAGAGAAGCACACATATTGACTGCTGTTGGCAGAAATCCATGCTAAAAAAGTATTGCCTTCTAAAGATTATCATTGCCTTTGTGCTGTATCTGCCATGAAGAGTGACAGATTGAACAAGCAAAAGCTACGGTCACAAAAGACTTTCTGGAAGAAAGAAGATGGGTTATGCAAAAGACCTTCAATGAAACATGATTTATTAACTTTGTTCTTCTTTGGCCTTGTTCTTTTTCTCCTCTCCTCCCCTGTCTCTTCCAGCAAAGTATGACTTGCCTTCCCATCAGGGACATTCTTCTGGAAAAGAATATTTTGTTTCCACGTTTATGAAGAAACAGATGTCTCTTCCACATGCTTCCTCACCGATTTTCAGATTTCATAAAATAATTTCCTTTTCTCTCTTTTTTCTTTCTTTGTCTCTGATTTTTCAAAATTTAACACCTAGTAGTTTCCCTGGATGTTCTTTCTTTGAAACACAGGGCAAAGTATGCAGGGTTCACCAGTCAGGAAGCTGCTATCAGTGAATGTGGATTATCACAGAAGTGGATAATAAGATAATTTCTTGCTTGTTAAACAAATCCTGATCTGGAAGGTTTCAGTGCTACACCCAGGTGGCTACCAAGAGGTGAGACATCAAGCCTTTATTCAGGCAGAGCATAACCACCTGGGCTTCCCAGAGCCCGTTTTCATCCTCCAAATTGTGGCAGAGACAATCTGCATCTACTCACAACACAACTAGCACGGCAAACCGGTCATGGACACTTGTGTCCTTAACAGGGCACTTCACCTTCTGCTTTACTGATACTAATAATCCAATAACTGAGGCAAACCTAGAGGTCCTTGATCAGTTTCCATCTGATCCAACATTCACAGAAGCCAGTGGTAGATGTCAGAAGTTCAAAAGTTGCATTTCTAGGTAGATGATCAAAACCTCATAACACTATTCAAAATGTTTTTACAATTACCACAACACTTTCTTTCAGCATGCAGCTCCTATAAGTGACAATAGTGCTCATAATTATTCAGCTGGCTACCAGCAAGCTCCTAAGCATAATGATGTGATTTGCACTCAAGTCAGGTGAAGAATGATGACATGCACTCAAATGACATAAGTTCATCCCATTAATTTGGTACCCATATGAAGGAAATCCAAAGCAATAAGGACTGTGGAATAAAAGATAAGGAACAAGTGTAATGCATCAAACCAGTAATATCAGAAAAGCAAATCATGACTGTTCAACAGGTCACATTTAAAACTGTAAATCATGATGTTCTGCAGTTCAGGCCAATTCACTGCTCTCTCCTAACAGATTGCATATAGTTAAGCTGTCCAGTTATTGCGTCTCACAACAACCTTACAAAGCAAACACTGCCCTATAATTTAACCTAATTACAGGGATGCAGATGGATCCTGTTCATTCTGTGATATTTATTGATTGGGATTTCTCATTCAGAACTGAACATATGATGCTCAAGTAAGCATCACAAGAATCACAGTTTGATTAGTTACATCATCTGCCTGTTTAATCTGCAGCATGGCTTCACATTTTCTTTCTATGATTTATAATGCATATTACAAATCATAAGATTTGCCTCTGGTTACATTAAGCAAATAGTACAAATGCTGTTTTTCTGCTTCCCTTTTCAAATTACCTTCAGCAGACAGACAGGAGGCTTTAGACATGGTTAAAGAGAAATTAGAAAAATGTTGGGGATAGAGTTTCAGTGACTGCATATCTGCAAACAGCTGAAGGGGGATGGGTTTCATTTCAAATATTTTCTATTCCAAGGAATTCTCTGAACTACCACTTACTCCAGATAGTCTGGAAATGGCTCAAAACAAGTAGTTAATAGTTGTCTTCCCTTCATGTGTTGAAAAGAGATTAAATTTTTGCTTTAGTGCAGAACTCTGTATAATTTTATGTGAATAGACCCATTAGGCCTGGGCTGAGTGAGAAATAGCATGCAATTTTTGCATCACATTTGTATTTCTGCAGGAATTTTCACCAGGGTCTATTAGGAAGTACTCTGAAGAGGTCTGACAACTGGCTAGCAATGTTGTGTGTCTGCGAGGCAGTGTGGTAAAATAATTCTGAAGGAGACAATACTTGTGACTGCAGGAGAACAACAATGACACAAAGACAGGATGAAAACAGAGACCTAAAAATGCTGCTTTGCCAGCACTACAGCTTTATAGAGCTTCACCAAAAGTTATTAAAACACATCAGAGACTCATAAGGTATTTAAGAAGGTATTGATTAGTTCAACAAGATCAAGTGCCAGGTCCTGCACTTCAATCACAGCAAGTCCATGCAGCACCACAGGCTTGAGGAAGAGTGGCTGTAGAGCTGCCCATTAGAAAAGGACCTGGAGGTTCTGCTGGACAGCAGCTGAACACAAGAAAGTAGTGTGCCAGTGACCAAGAAGGCCAATGGAATCCTGGCTTGTGTCAGAAATGCTTTGTCCACTAGAATCAGGGCAGGGATCAGCACTAGAGAGGTCACACTTTGAGTCCTGTGTCCAGTTCTGGGCCCCTCACTGTAATAAAGACATGGAGGTGCTGGAGTGTGTCTGGAGAAGGACAACGGAGCTGGTGAACAGTGAGAGTAGAGAGTGAGTCATATGAGAAGCTGCTGAGGGAGCTGGGCTTGTTTAAGCTGGACTAAAATATGTCATTGGACTCTCTGCATTGGCTTGAAAGAAGGTTGTAGTCAGGTGCGGATCAGCCTGTTCTTCCAGGCAACTAGTGACAGGCAGAGAAGGCATAGCTTCAAGCTGCATCAGGGGAGGTTCAGGTTTGACATCAGGAAGAATTTCTTCTTGGAATGGGTTGTCAAATACTGGACCAGGCTTCCCGGGCGGGTGGTGGAGTCATTTTCCCTGGAAGTATTCAAGAAATGACTGGATGTGACATTTAGTGACATTTAGACATGGCCTAGTTGACAAGGTGGTGATCAGTCAAAGGTTGGACTTGATGATCTTAGAGGTCTTTTTTGAATCTAAATGATTCTGTGATTTCTTTCTGCCTAATCTTTTTTCATGGTCTTGATGCTATGCTCTTAAGATTGCTTTCTATGAGCTCTTGATCTATATCTTCTGATTATACCTACTAAGAAACCTTGTTTTGAGATAAGAACAGATTTATCTTGAGCATAACCTAGAAGATTAAGTGGTCACAATTGTAAAATCCAAACAATAGGTCTTCATTTGTATATAATGTGAAGAAAAAGAGCAAATTATGTATATTTTTTTTGCAAAGAGGTCACTTACCTGTACCTATGACTATTAACTGATGGCTACAATATGAACAGAAAGAAAATCCAGCTGCAGAAACACATTAGATCTTATTTTTGTTTCACAGTTCAGATCATCAAATATTTTGCCAACAATATCTTAGTTGAGTTTAAAATGTATGTGCAGGATTTTAGATAGACAAGTCCCTTTATTTACTTTGAAGGGAGCTCTGTATATATATTTCTATGCACCAGGTAGAAAATATGTTTCATAAATTATATGACTCACTTTTAATAGAAGTCACTGCAGTCCCAACAACTCATACACTCTGTAAATCTATCCCAATTAGTTAGTCACAACACCTCACTATATGCCTTTTCAAATATTAATTTTTATTCCCCTTTATGTGTGATCTATTAAAAAGTGGTCTTGAAAGCCACTAAAGGATTAATAAAGAAAAACTTAGGTATTTTTAAGAAATTCTGGAAGAGTTTGTGTCCAAAGATGCATGTAGAATTTCAGCCAGTTCTCTAAAATACTGTTCCCGTCAATTCAAAAGTGAATACTTTTGCCACCTTTAAATGTATGGATTCATTAAGAATACAAATAGAGAGGTCTTTGCAGAGCCGTTCCCCCACCCAGTCCTTCCATTAGACATCCCAGAGAATGTCAAATGATCTTCTAACTGAATGAGGAGCACTTAGATTTGACATTTTCCATTTTCCTAAAGCTAAAATGCATGCAGTGAAATACTGTATGAAAATAAACAAACTAATAAAACAAGCATATTTCCATTATTTATTTATTAATAGATGGGAAAAAAATTAAGGCTCTGGCTATCTAACTAACCATCTTTGGCAAATTAACTGAAAATTTTATCAGCATTTTTTATTTTTACAAATAGCTAGCATGGCAAATATTTTCAACTGGCAAACTTACTGAAAGAGAAGAGTCCTAACAATAGTTTCTTCTGTAGCAAACATCTCGTCTTCAGCTCTTGCCCTTAAGTAGTTACTTAATGGTTCCCTCCTGCCTTAAACATCTCTTTAACTCCCCTGAAGAGGACTATTTGCCAATCACAGTAGAACAAAACTTTTCACAGCATGTACTAATTCTCTAAAGACTGACTAAAATATAAATCCTTGTTTTGTCTTGCACTTAATCTAGATAGTTTGATTAATAACTCAAATGGGCCCATTTTCCTTTGTCCAACTTAACCCATCTACCCTATCATTAGCCTCATCAGGGCTGGCCTACATAAACCCTATTTGAAAAATAAGACACTATTTTGACCATCATTTAGCTAAAAGTTTTCCCTTAGACCTACGACATGCCGTATAACCTTTTTTCCAAGAAGAAATGCAGTGACTCATTCCAGCCGCCTATGCAGTGAGGTTGAGACAGAACTGAGTGTTTATGCCAAGATACACCCTTAACCATGAATAATTCATTTACATGGCAAACATCCACGTTACATCCAGTCTGAAACTCTAAGACTTGCAAGAAGTGTTCATTGGAACCATCATCAAAATTATATTTAGCAACCTTTTTGCCAATTTTTGTATCATTCTTGGATACAGTTTAAAACTGTTAGGTTTTGAAAGTCTATTCTAGTACATGTCCTCGATCTATTTCTCTTATTTGTTCCTCTTCAGTCCATTTTTGTGTACTAGGAGACATTGGAGCATTGTTCTTCCTTTGTAAAACTGTTCTTCCTTTGTAAAACCTTTACTGAATACTCATTTTTCTTCCACTCACAGTTTCATTTTAAATGTTACAAGGGGACAGATTTCCTCTATTCATTCACCCAAAGTTATTTTGCTCCCAAATGGAAGGAGATATAGACAAATATATATATATATATATATGTAATATTTAACTCTCACTATAGAGTTTAATCTTGGAACACACACACACAGAGTACCCTTGAAAATCTCAATCACTCTGTAAGCCATATGAAAATTAGAGGGGTTTTTGTACGTTTGCTTATTTGTTTTTTAACTATTGTTAATGTAATAAAAATTCAAGCAAGTGTTTCAAACTCAAGCAATTTTCAAGGTGCACAAAGTGACCGAAAGTGAAGTAAAGGCTTGGAGCAATGCTATACCCTAATGTTTTTATTTCTCTCTATGCCATTGACATACCATGTGACTGTGGGTAATTTTTCTTTTCTGTATCTTGCAGTATGGCAGTTCCCTCCCTGCACATGATCAACAAATTAAGTAGAATAAAAGAGTTCATTGTTAAAAGCTTGGTTTTGTTCTTAAAATGAAGAAATACTACCTTCAGTCAGAATTAATTACAAAAAACCTGAAATCACTGACCATATCTATTTGAATTTTCACTAGAAATTTCAAAGTAAATCCAGGCATATTCTAGGAAAAGAGAAATTCTTTGTACAGGAAAAAAAGAATTTGAAAACTTTCATATTCCAAATCTAGAGAAATCAATAAAAACCCTAAATGAACTGCAAGTTTTCTACATGTAGCTGAACATGTTATCAAAACAAGAAATAGGTAAAAAGAAAAAAGTTGTATGCAATGTTATTGTTCCCAATCAGAACAGGGAATTTCATGCAGTTTTACAGTGATATGTTTTGTGCTCAGCTACAAAGTGAAGTTAGTCCATATTTACAATACTTTGTATCATTCACAGACCATCTATAAGATAACATTGTAATGAAAAACATAAAAGAGTACTCTCACTGCATAATTTTCCAGATTTTGAATGAAGATGGGAAAAAGATTTCATACATATTGGACTTCAGAAAGGAAGACTGAAAATATTATTTTTTTCATGAACATTAAAGTTCTGAGCTTCCCATTTTTAGAAGTTATATTTCTAAAAGTACAAGCAAAATCTGTTCTGTAAAAAAGTTAATTTTACATACTACCTTTTTTTAAAACAATGACTGCCTCATTAGAAAGAGATGAAGAGCCAATAGCAGGTATAGGCTGTAGGTATAGACCAAACTAGAAACAGAAATTTTAGAGTCATTATATGGATTCCCCTTAATCAGGATGTCTTTAATTAACTCCATTTTTCAGCAGAAAACTAAGAATGATATAATGTGACAGTCTTACTAAAAATAAATGTCACTGCTTTTTTTAAAGAGTACTGCCAAAGCAAAATCTCAGAGTGTAGGAAGTTTTATGTTTTCATTTTTCTGACACAGTTTAAAAAATAAAAGTTATGCAACAACCCAATAAATGATATAAAATATCAATTGATATAAAATTAATATAAAAAGCATTTCTGTCAACATAGCTTTTGTAATTTTGAAACTGTAATAAAACATCCTCACAAAACATCCTTTTACTACTATATATAGTATGATATTAATATTAGAGCACGTGTCAAATGCTGTAACAGTAAAAAATGGCACACTCAACCTGCATATTTTTACAAAGTATATTTTTATTCTTCCTATGCAAAATATACAAAATCCTTAATGTTATTTTGCACAAAACTGACCACTTAAAATTCAGTGACTCAAACTACAATACTAATTTCATCTAGGTGGGAAACAAACAAACAAAAAAAACAGAAAAACACAATGTTAGAAAATTTTGTTGTTAACACTGTGTTAAATAACAAGGAATGGAAAAATATTAACTTGTTGACACCACCTTTTTTCTAACAATAGGGTCAATAATGTTTTTGCACTGTGTAATACTGTACCAGAAATCCTTTACCGAAGGGGTAATTAAACATAGATAGTAATGGGTGATTTACCCCAAAGTGCATTTCTACTTTACAGAGACTGCAAAAAATAACATTATAGCATTTGTATGTTTATTGATTTCCAGATTTAGTTTGCCTTCGTAAATTTCTTTGTGAAGGATTTTTTTCCCTCTTCAATGCTTCTGCTACCGGCTCATAAACCTCAAATATTAATCAGAAAATTTTGTTAGCATTTTGGCTTTGGTTTTGTTTGGGTTTTTTTATGTTTCTTGAGGACAGGGGTTGTTTCCATGATTTAAACAATGATAGCAATTGTGAGCCAAGCTATATTCTCAACAGTTTCATATGTGTACTTATCTCCGTGTAGAAACTGCAGTAAGATACAAGGATTCAACAAATCCTCTTAAACCAATGCATATGATCCTATATACACAGAATTACATGTGTGTATGCAACTCTGTCCTTTAAGTTTCAGGTTACACAGATTGGCAGGCTATGTGGACAGCTGTCACCGTCACCAGTGTGGCTCCATGTTAAGCCTCAATTATCCAAGTCTATATTACTCCCTACAGGGGTTTTTAGATTCATGAGCCTAACACATCACAGCTAATTTCTTAGTGAAGTATAAAGAATAATCATCAATATCTGAAAGCAGACATATTTTTGCTCTGTGGACAATTTGGTTATAATAAATTTCTAAAAAGTAATTTGTGACTAAAATAACCATGGACACACCACCAGATAAACTATGGAGGCTAATGAAAACAATAATGAGATTTAGAGACATAAAATAATTGTTATTTATTTTATTACCTCCTGTTGTCTTTTATAAATTTGGATTTCCTGATGTATCTGTAACTACTCTGATGAAGCAGAATCTTGTTAGTGGTAAAAGAAGGCAATTGTAACAAGGTCTTTTCTGGTCTTGGTGTTGTCTGAAAATGTAATGCAGTTGAGAAATCCAGCTTGCAGAGGGTAAAAAGACCCAAAGAAAACAGCTCCTCTTAGTGGACAGCATACAAGAAAACAAATAACATTAAATAATTTTAGCTTCCAATGCCATTAATTAAGATATTAAAACCTTGACATTGAGAAGTCAACCTTTCTCTTTTAACAATTACGTTTGATATCATAGGTACCAGCATCTGTTCACTAAGCAACCCATTTTATTTTATTTTTTGATGTTCAAAAAAATTACTATGTAGTCCTGACAACACCTCTGTTACCACATGTGGTGATTTAGTTTTCTTGGGTTTGGTTTAGGCCTTCCTTGGTAGCAGGGTCATAACTAAGGAAGTATTCCACACCATTCCTTCATGTAATCAGGAGGAAATAAAGACAGGAGGAAGATTTTCTNGAAAAACATCTATTTTCAATGAAATGACTAAGACATATATTTTCGTAAAACAATATGATAGTCAAGACACCAAGTCAGCAAGGCACTTGCTTGTGCTAGACTTTGAGCAGATGCAGAGTCTTCTTTTCTTTTATGGGACTTGACAGTTCATGTGCCATTTAGGAATATTACCTGCCAAACAGAAGTTTGCTTTTGTAATATTGCCACAGTTCAAAAGTACAATCATGGATTTAACCTTTGTTTCATACAAAAGGTTCATAAAATGACAACGGTTTTAATTATTTATTATGTTTTTTTAGATTAGAATATATTTTGCAGAAATATTAGTCCTTGACCGGTACCTTATATCCAGGCCCAGGTCAGTACCTTGACCTGAACTATTGCTCCCATGATGCTGAAGCACATCTCTAGGTTCATGTTAATTTCTACATTCTATATTCAGTTAAGTAAGCCCAAACACCAAGTCAATAAATGCAAATTATGACATCTGAAGGAAGAACATGCCTCGAAGTAAAATAATCAAATTAAATATAGGTCTCTGAATTCTTTTCTGAATATGCCTCACTATTGTGATGGAAGTTCAGTTTATAGAGATCATGTGCAGAGTGACGTTTTATGTTCACATGTAAAATAACTCAAAAGGGACCAAAGAAATTTGGATTTCTGTATTAGTATTTGGGTCATATCTTTCATTGCAAAGTTAGATCATTTGGGTTTGGTAACTTTGTCTACTCACTGAATACAATCAATTTCTACTAATGCCAGAAAAAAGCAAACATTCATCTAGAAATCCTCTGAAATCCAGAGTTTCATGGTGATGCAACACTTTAGGAATCTCTAAATAATACATATCTATAATTTACATAAAATCCATGTCACCCGAAGAGATATATACAAAAGGCAATAGAAATTAATATATACTGCTGTCTCTTCTTCAGAATATTTCAGCCAATTTCTAATACTTAAACTGAAAATTATATTCATGCTACAGGATTTTATAAACCAGCAAAAAATTAAATTAGAACTAATTCTGCATTAAATTATTTAGCATTTCACAGAAATGGCTTTAACACTCATTAGATTCTTCTACAACCTTTCCTTTTAATTCCCATTCAATTTCACAGAATCTTCCAGAAAGAAGTACTGTTTTTGGCAATACAAGAAATGGAAACGTTCCTGAGAAGGAACTCTTCTGGGACTAGAGAGAAAATATGTATTCATCCAAATACAAAGAATCAGAACACAGTTATAAATGTTCAAGATTGCTTTTCCCATTTCTCAACCGCTAGAATGGAAATGTGAGCTATTTCCATGAACTCGCCAGCATCTTATGATCTAAAAAGTTATTTTTGAATTTATTTCTCACAGAAGAAAACCTACATCTTCCAATCTAAAATTAGACTGTGAGACTGTCTTATCCTGCAGCCTGTGTAAGGTAGATACTCAAATAAAAACGAAAAATCTGAGAATTCTAAAAGCATTAGAAGTAGGTCACATACAGCCTTACCTATGCTTAAGAGAATCTTTCAGTAACAAAGGTATTCTTGTTAATGAGCTGTAATTTAATCAGCTTTTTCATGAGGAAAAATTGCCTCCACATAAACTGTAAATTACCCCATACAGAGCCAATTAATGAAGCAGGAAGGTTTTTTATACACCCTATCAAATGTACTTAGAGGAAAAGGCCTTGCATGTGGAGCAGTTCTCAGGTGCACATTAGATAGTTACTCATTGCTGGTTCTACTTAGCTGCATCAGATTTAAAGCAAGGTGTTCCACTTTCGTGAGATTAGTAGAGAAACACTGGCTCAGTGAATGACCCTCTTAAGTCATTTAGAAATGGAGAAGAATCAGTAACTGGTGTCTTAATTGCACAAGTTTCACTTCTACAAACCTGAGCCTGGAGACTGTGGCAGTCCTGCATCTGTTCCCCTTTTTCACTTTTCAAGTGGGGAACCAAGTGTAATATGGTGTCTATTTTAAGTAAAAGGTGCCAGAAGCTGCAAAGGTGTGGAGAATGTCCGCTTGGTTTGCAGTAACAGCACAGAGTAGTGTAACATCTTTTCTTATTTGGTATCTTTTCCAATTTTGGGAAAGGCAAAACGTGCCTGCAGGAACTGGAGGGGTGTTACACACTCCTGGCCTTAGCAGCTGTATTTCTGCATTCAGGGGTTAATTTGAAGCTCATGTTCTAACAATGTCTCCCAAGATCTCAGGTACATTTGCAAGGACTTTGGTGTTATTTCATTATTTGACTGTCAATAGCAGAAGATGCTACTTCTGATTAAATTCAGACTAAAAGTCATGCGGGGAGTAAAATGTGCTTTTGCTCAGAAGTTAAGACTTTTCAAGCAATAATGAGCTACAGACTCATCTTTTCAGAGATAACACAGGGACAACACAGGGGAAAAAATGCTCGTATTTAAAAAAATTACATTTCCTAAAAATTTATAGACACAAGTTAGGCAATAATTTTCTTCAGAGATTTCAAGCCACTTAGCTAAGCCATTCCATTAGATTTCTGAGTTCTTTGCAGTGTTTGTAACACTTTTTTCAGCCAAATTCATGATTAGCCATACTTTTGCAGCCTATATTAATTCCTGATCTAGTATGCCTGTGTTTAATTTGTTATTTATTTTGACCTATTACTTGAATAACAACATATATAACACCTATAAAAGACTTATTATACAAGTAGTTTTGAATCTAATTATCAGGTATTTTTAAAGCCCTAATTTTTTTGTAGTTCCTATTTGCAATATGATATTTATGCTAGAGAAACCAAGAAATTAGACAGTTCTATACAGCTACTAAGGAACAATACGTGTCTAGCATTCAATACCTGCACATAATTTAAACATGTTGGTGTGATACCCATATAGGTAAAGGAGAAACTATATGATTAAGTGATAGTGTTGATCTTTCTCTTGGGATACTTAGATATGCAGAGGAAATTCCTGCATAAGACTAATAATTACTTTTTTCAAAAACACTAAGTAAATTTGCTGTTTCCAACTGCTCTAGTCACTTAAATTGCCCTTATAAAAACATTTCTTTATTTCTCTTCTAATTCTTATTATTTCTACACAGGGAAAGAATTTGTGCTGCATATTTCAAACACTTTCATTTAAAATTTATTTGCTAGTAATATTTGCTAGCACATTTAATGTACAGGTGTAGTTACTAGGCCTTCATGCACCATATTAAATAATAATAGTATGTATTAAATAATAAACAATTTTATTCATCCTTTACTCTTAAATATAATACTTGTGAAATCCCCAGGCACCCACTCTTTAGGCATTTCAGGACATTTTTAGTGGTCATTTTCTACCAAAAATATATAATAAATAAAGTATTACTGTTCCTTGAGAGGCACTGAATTTCAGAGGCAAATTTCAAAACACCTCCCCTGCAGCTGACCTCTACAGTGCGTCTCATGAGAATAAATATAATGAACATCCCACTGTAGTCATCATATAAATATAAATATTAATATAACAGTTGCACCACTATAGCATATTGAGATACTAATTAGGTAAATAGCTTAGCCATTTTCTTTTAAGAAATATTGAAATTGCATACTTTTATAAATAAGTCATAGCAATTGTCAAAGCTACACATATCAGCACCTGATAATTTAGATTTTCTGTTGCATAAGCTTTGAGGAGAACATTAGGAGAATACTTATCATTTTTGCAAGCATCTTGAAAAAATAGCTGATAGAAATGCAAAAAGACACAGGACAATGTGCCCATCTCAGGCTAGGAATTTTTAAGATCCTATACAACCCTGTCTGCTTGAGGTCACAATCACATCACCATATTACCATAGTGTACAGACTTACAAATAGTGCTTGCTTTGTTCGATTTTTCTGTAACAACTGAATTTCTCCTCTTCCCATCAACTAGAACAATGGAAAATTTACTTACAGAGGTACATCTCATGCTGCATGCTTGACATTAACCTTTACATATCTGGATTATTGAAGAAATGGTGTAATCCAGTTCTGTGCTGACCTTTTTTGTTTCTGCTTTTTTGCAGCATTTATGGAGTGGTGAGATTTGAGTTTGTGTCTTCATTTGTATTTTCTGGCTTTATGTTCCAGATGATTAAGCACTGATCTTCAGAGAAAGAACTGTCAAACAACTATTAGAACTGTCAAACAACTATTTTGTGAATGGTTCATTATCCAAATGGGCCCACAGATACTAGATGGCACAAGGATTTAAAAAAAAAATCAGCTAGTTTCTGTTTGCTAGTTCAATGCTAAGTTTATATTCACTTACACCCAACACAATTAAAACACTTCTTTGAAGTGAAATCTTACAGAAATGGAAGGAAACATCTGAAGTGGATACATAATGAAGACTCTCTCCTATCAAACAGAACTGCCTTATACATGAAAACACTCATAGCTCTTTCATAGAAAGGAGAACCATGTGATAAATTGCATGATCAGAGGATAAATCATAGAACCATTTGATAAATTAATCTGTTATGTAGCCTTGACTGCTTCACCTGCCCTCTACCCACTACTCTGTCTCCTGGGACTTTAGTATCCAAAGTCCTGAACAGCTTCCAAGATATGCCATCCTAATTCTAAACCAGGTAGTAAAAAAAAAACCCGGAAACATTCTTCTTACTATTTCTAGTCAGAAAAATTAAAGAAAACAACCATGACTCACTGAGTATGATGTTAACTTCTGTGTCTATGGCATTTGGAAAGAAATACATAGGTATGAGTGTCCCTTCATATATATATATATATATATATATATACATATATATATATATATATGTGAAATTTTCCAATTCTAAAAACTTCTAAAATATTTTGTTAAAATAGGCTTTCTGTAAAATGTGTGGTACACACAGAGTCTCCACTGATATGTGATCAGTACAACAGCCTTCAGAAATGGCGACCTGCAAGTCATCAGCACAGAGCGTCCCTAATATGTCATACATTCCTCCACTCTGTAGGTACATGTGCATGGTCCCAGACTCAAAGAGTTTAAGGGATGAACAGCTGGTGGTGAAATTGGCCTGTACCCAGAAGAAATGCTGCTGGAATGCAACTATTCCTGGCTTCATTGAGATCTCTGTGATAAGCTGCTCAACTCTGTAAATGATCAACCAGGCTTTGAAAGTCTCAGCTGGAACATTTTCAGGTAAATATGTAACCTGCTCATTAAACTGTGATTACCTCAAGTTAAATTCTCTCCTGTCTTTGCAGCACTCTGTAAAAACCCTAATGAAGTCAAATGCTGTGATTTTATTTAGTGACTCTGGAGAGGGACTTTCATAAGAACACACCATAAGGGTTCTTCATAATAAGTATCTCATTATGTGTATATGCAACAGGGATAATAAAAGGCATAGCTAAGGTCCTCTAGGGCTGGATTTCCTTCTCCTACATAGTGGATCCATCAGCAAAGGCCATTGGATTTTTCTGACTAGTTGACTGACCTAATGGCTACCCACACACCTATCTGGGACTGCAACTGTCCCAGCACCTCTGTTCATTTCCAGCATTGCCTTTCCTACATGGGCCTTTTCCTTATGGGCAAATAGATTTGGATAAGTGGCAGCATAACAGTATAAATTCTGAATCAGTTGTGTTCTTGCATCACACAATTCCCAAGGGCCTTGTTTTTCACGGCTTCATAGTCAGTTCAACAATAATAACTGGCTGAAACAGCTAAGGAACACCAGCAAAATCTTTCACCTGTGGCAGGGGAATGATCAGAAAGCAAGACCTCTGACATTTAATTCAGCTTTTGCTACACTGCAGAAAGAATGAAATGTGGGAAAGCAGCCCAACACACAGATTTTGTATGAAATGTGATTTGCTTGCCTTGTGGGCTAACTTTTCTAGATTGAGGAAATGCTGAAAATAAATCAATTAAAAATCTAGAGATGAAAGTTCACAGAGAAAAAAAAATTAGATGTTTTCCATCAACTCTTTCTGATTTTTATTATTGACTTTGCTATAATGTTTCTGCTTACACATCCATTACTTTTAGGTAACTGTCCATGAATAATTCTCTCTTTAACACAGATTTGGCATTTGGGAAGGTACAGTTCCCTGAAAACTGCAGTAGTGTAACAACAATAGCCTATTTTAAAAAAAATGAAAATAGAAGAGTTTTCCAGAAGCTTTCTTTGTTTACTTACAGTTAGAGACAGTTTAGCTGGCAGACATCCAATAAAAACCCTTATAGCAAATCTCAATTATAGAACCTCCCCGATGACAACAGCAAAACTGTTCTTAGGTGGTTTTAAAAATCTGCCAAACTTAGCCCTCCTGGAGCATTTTCTTATTAGGTAGTTCTACAATACCAATAAGGAAGTCAAGGTAGAGCTTGAAGGTTTTCCCTAAGATCACACTCAAGGTCTGTAGCAGGAATCATTGATCCTAAACCTCTTAAATCCCATTCCAATTTTGTTTCTGTGCTTTTGTGGGTTGTTTCTGTTATGTTTGTTTTTGTTGGTTGGTTGGTTGGTTTTTTAAATAATATGACAACGAAAACAGTAGGTAATATTTTCCGTGCCTACATTACTTTAGTAGTGATTTTGTTCAACTTTCTGACAAGCCAAAAATAAGAATCTTGAAACCATTTCCTCTAATTTAATGACTTAAAGTATTGGACTTAATTCACAGTGTATAAGTAGGACGGTGTGACACAGGCCTGTGTAGAAAAAAGCAGGAAGGACCACACTGCAAAGGGGATGATGCAAAATGGCCGTTTATTGAAATGTGAGCCCGGCTTATATAGAGTTGGGTAGAGAAGGGTCTAGAACAGGGGTGGATCCTAGGGTGGAGTTAGGGCAGGCCTACATCAGATAAGGAAAAAGGGGGAAGGGCGTTCCCTAATATGGGTAGGTCTGAGAGGAGTAAGGGAGTGGCCAGCCGTAGATGGAACAAGGAGACGTGCTGTTGTCACGGGCACCGGCTGGCCAATGGGGAGCGACCCCGAGCCCGGGAACTAAACAGCCAATGGGGGATATGTAACTGGGGGAACTGGGGTACAGCCAACCAATTACAACATTTGTAATATTGACTACTCTAATCCTATTCTAATACATTGGTAAAACTCTAACTAATTAACTTCCAACCAGAGAATTCCCCTAGGTATAAGATGTCACAGGTTGCATTTTGACTGCGGTTGGTTCTGCAGCGTTGTCTCTGTTTCTTCGGGATGGTCTCTCTAGTTTCCACCTTCGGTAAGGTTTTTCTCTTATCCCAACAACTGTGCACTAGTGAAGTCTACATTATGCCAGGAGTTTTTCAGAGAAACATAAATGGTGTTATTTTTTAAACCTTAAAAATTAATTATGAACAAAGACATCTAATCTAAAAAAATTAGCTCATCTCACCTTTTGCTTAGTCTTTGATATGAAGAGGAAACTGAGCCATTTTTGATGGAAACATAAAATATCACTTGTGTCTGTGCAAACTTAGTTGACAGGGGTGAAATAAATCTTCAAGCAAAAGAGTTGGTGTGACAACCAAGCTTTCTAAATTTATTTTATACATAGAAGTGCAATTCTGATGACATGTTCTGTCCTCTGCTGGTGTGCTACTTTTTTTCCTACTCACACAGTGCTAGCATGTTGAATCAGTTTTCAACCACAGCAAAAGACTATTCAATGTTTGCAATAACAACAAGGCAAAGGGACTCAGAACCATACTCACACACTTGTTTTCATATGTAAGTTTCTTTACCAGTGTAATAAGCAGTTAACTGTGAGGATACTAAACAAAAACTCTCGATAGCTAAAGTCTGTTCAGTCAGCTGCTTCCCTGAATTCATTCACGATGCCAAGTCACCTTGCTACATGCCTTAACTTTATTGGTTACAACAAGAGATATTCTCTAAGGGAAACAAGCTTTGGAAAGAAGAAAAAGCAAAACAAGAAAAAGAATATTTTCTCTTCCTTAATCTCTGATAGCACCTACATTCTTTCATTATATAGCATTATTTATATGTGTACAGTGTCTAAAAATTAGTGCCAAACTGACTTGGAAAAAAACTCCGCAATTCATTTACTAGCCTAAGATTTTGGTACTTGTTTCATTTCCATTGAATTTGTGTACAGGGAATAGAATAAGCAACACCATGTTTATACTTTAAAATATTGATTATGTTTGAAGTGAATTTAAAGACAACTTATGGTGAGTTAAAACTAATGACAGACAAATTAAGAAAAAAAACATTTTGGCAAAGATGAGTAGGCTAAAAATAAATAAAGAGCTAAGTGAATTGAGTGGGAAAATTACACTAAATGATTAAATGTTGAATCACCATCCTATTTATCTCACAGTCACTTTTTAAAATAGCTTTCAGCATACATATTTGCTATTTTTCCCACTGTAAGAACACTGTGTCATATATTTTTTGAAATATGTTTTTTCTATTCAGCAGACAAGAAACATCACTGATGATCACAGTTTTGATCCATCTCTGAGTCTATAGTTCCCGTCCACACAGGGACCAGTAATTGGTGTAGTCTCACAATAACGGAAACCCTTCTATAATGAACTCAAGTCAATCAATCACCTCACACATTACAAAAATATTTCTTTATAAAAAACAGTTATCCTTTTTTTCACCTGATAGCTTGTCCTGTAATACATGTCACCATCATTTATATAAATATCAGATTAATGTAGTCGGATACCTCTGACCCTAAGGGGAGATTGCAAATGTTAAATTGCCTTCAGTTTATATTTTTTAACACAATTGTGGTGATAATATTTTGTATCAATAATAACATAGAAATAAGTCTGTAGAGAAATTGGGCTCATTTTTTGGTCTTTTTTCTAGTCCCTAAATGGAAGGAATGATCCATACATCTTGAGTGCAAGTTCCTTAGGCCAATTAGCTCATTTTAGACACAGTCCATCTGGAAAGATCTAATACTCTGGATCATGCTCTGTTGGCAAAAATACTTTTCCCTTCATGCATTTCACATCCACTCATACAAGAATTTTTGGAAAAGGAAACATTGAAGTCTCATCTAAGAAGCTCAGGGGAGAGGACTACAGAAAAATTGCAAACTTGCATAAGGTTGTTTGTGTATAGTTCTTGAATTCTTCGTGTCTGCTATGGCTCTATCAGGAATATAGAATGTCCTACCATCTGCTTAAGAAAAAGGTTCTCTGTTGAATGAACTCAACAATTTCTCAATTATAAAGTACTTAAAATCTGCCATTCAAAGGAAGAAATTAAAAGAGGAGGTTTATGGAAAATATTTCATTTAACCACTTAAAAAAAGTTTAATGGTAAGTTATAGGGATGCAGAGCTGTGTAAGTATCTGGTTAGTAAGAAGTCAGCAAAATTTGAGCTCTGTTAGAACTATGCAAAAAAAGGGCAGTGTCTTATCATATATGCTGACATTAAATATGAAAAAATCATCTCCCCTGATATTTCCCCAAAGGAAAGGAATTTATAACAAGATGTTTACATGGAGAGATTAAGTGTCTGCCAAGAAATACTAATTATTATGCATAGTACAACAGAAGAAATAGTTTGGTCTAAATTCTTCCTGGGGGAAATTCTATTACCTACTAAAGACTCTTACTAAGAATGTGTAAAGTCTGCTCATTGTTAATATCTTTAAAGTATACACTATTAGTATATTTCATATAAATTATTAGTTCCGCATGAAAATATTTGTACTTCAGAGTTGACTGTATAATTTCCTGTTGAATTAGATTGAAAATCAGGTACCTTCACACATTCACTAGTCTAACTTTGGTCCTGCATGCACTTGCAGTTTCAGGTTTTTCCTTTGTATAAACTACTTCTTCATATACCTGGAAAAAAATGTAAAACAGCTTTTAAAATTTTGCAAAAGTATGGTGAGAGAACAAAGTGTTATCCTTATAAAATCATCTGTTATTACAGTTGGCACTATCCAGGCATTTCCCAGTTTCTATTAATTTCTAGGAGTCTTGTACAATTTTATGTCCACATATTTGCTTAGATGTTTACTGAGAAAAAACAACCAAACAGAACAAAATATTTCATATAGAGTGCAAGGAACTCCATGGTACACCAAAGACAACTTCTCTAGTATTACATAGTGCTTTGGTTCCCTTTCCATTGTAGATTTTGCCTTCTCTCAGGTTTGGCAAATTATAATGCATAACCACAACAACTTATGTAGAAATTGGTCATGACCAGGAATTATTTAATTCGGTGTAAATACTGTCTTATACATTACAGTGACCCATATTTGAATCTGAAGAGTACAGCATAGAGTTAACCAGTATGGATTGCACAGGAATAATTTTGGAAAAGGTGCTGAGAGGCCTGTGTGCATTCTGCTGGATAGAAAGATAATGTCAGCTTTAACATTTTTTCTAAAAGATTTCTTAATTAAAACCATTCTATCTCAGAAATGCAGAGTGCTTCCAATTTACTACCTGGTGCCTCCTACATGAAATAGAGTCATACTCTCACAGAAGCACAGTGAAAACAATTATCCAATAAGAGATGGGGCAGAACAGTTAATTAAAATAAAATGAATAATTTACAAAAATAGCTCATTTCACACACATACTTAAGACAAGTAAGGGAAAATCAGCCTGAGTTCTAAGCTTCTGTAGTGTTATGCCCTCAAAAATTAAATTATTATTTTTCAAAGAAAAATTACATCAGCATTTTTCTAGCTGTTCAAAGAAGAAAAGAGAAACATGGTACACCCATATCTGGTTAAACCTCTGCTTGAATTAGAGAAACATCAGGATATGTATCCCGACTGAGACTAGGATTTGATTTCCCAATGTACTTAATCACACACAAAAGGGTAAACATGCGAATGGCTCCATTTAACCCAACGGAAATATTCATAAGCTTTAAGATATGTACATAGGTAGATACTTAGTAGGTAGAAGCCTAAAGTCCTGCTTCTGTGTTAGACAATCTGCAGGAAAGAGGTGCTGAGGGACAAATTTGGTATTATAAAGCTTCTCTTGTGCTACTGAGAATCTTCCTTGACTGGCAGACCCCATTGATTCTACTGAGGACAGTGTAGGTTTTCCTCTGAAACAATCTGATTTTTGCCTGAACACTCCACAAATCTCAGAGTTTCATTGTTATTCTAAAGTTTGTGGGTTTTTTCTGGCAAGGAAAATAATAACTAGGAAAAAAAAGGGGTAAAATAAGAGATAATAAAATCAATTAAAATTTACTATGAAAAAATAAAATCTTATTTGCCTAGAAAACATTTATACAAAACTGAGTTCAAGTATCAAGTATTTTCATATATATTCAAACCCCTTAATTAGTGATTTATAACAGCTTTAAAAGTATAGGGCTTTCTTAATTTCATACATATTTAAAGTCACATATACCCAGAAAAGACACTTTGATCTGCATTTGTTGGGTATGAAGATGCATCCTATGGGATGCGGGTATAAGACATTTTGTATATTCTGTTGACTAAATGAGAAAGCCAATGGTATGTGCCCAGCAAAGCAGCCAAAAATTCAGAAACTGTTAATGGAACAGGGTACTGACTTAAACTTCATAGAGGCACAAAATGAAGACTAGGGAATCCCAAAGGGTTTAATATTTTTATGCAAAATTTCTCTCAGAATTACTGCAGAGAAATGGAGCAACAGTTTATGCTATCATATTTTATTATGGATCACATTTCTTTGATAGGTCAATAAATCTCATACAGTCCTCTTTCCTTCAACCATATTATTGGGTGTTCATTTTAATCTTGATATTATTGTGACTAACTCCGTAAGCAATGCAGTGAGTAATTCCTTTAAAGCTTCAGTAATGAGCTGTATCTGGAGAAAAAAAGTATATCTTTTACATACATGTGTGGTCTAAAAATATTCAGCAAGTCAACATAAACAGCTGTGTTCTACTTACAGCTCAACATATTACACACCATAAATATAAAGAACTGGTAGCAGGAAATCTATGACTTAAAATGCAACACAGAAAATACTAATGCAAACTGCTAATATTCAAAGAGCATAGAATTTAATACAATTTATACTGAAAGCACAAGTTTGGTATATGAAAGATCAGGGTGGAGAGATTAACTTTTGTCTCGTTTTCAGGCAGAAGTTCATCATACCTCAAATAACAAATTTTAAATACAAAAAAAACCCTTAATTATTTGTAAAATAATCCTCTGCCACTTTCTTTGTCACTGCACATTTCCATTGCATATCATCACAGCTATCTCCAACTAAGAATAAACTGAATAACAATGCCAGTCTTTTTGTAAAGTTCAAAATGGAGTATTGTTAACCCCATCAAAGATGCTGTAATTGTTTTCAATTAGTATATCTATTTTTTATTAATTGTAAGTTAAACCTTTATCTCACAGGGACTTTGCAATTAATTCTGTTGTCAGGTCATGCCTGTGACAAGACATTTTTTTGCCCACAGAAAATCATAAATGGCTGAATCTCATGGATAGAGACAGTGTCCAAGAGTCAGGGCTACTGATATCCATATCTGGCCTGGCTCTCCTCTCCTTCCAGGTTACCTGGTTATGAAAACAAGCTTATCATAAAACTACAGTGCACAGAGGTACTAGGTTAATGTCTTTAAAGTATCAATATAAAGTGTCCATAAGTGAAACATCACTAAGAAGACTGAGACATGATTTCACTTGGTTCGACATTAAACAATCATTGAAATCATACTGTACCAACAAACAGCACATTTAATACTTAAACCACTGTAAAAAGCTAGATGTGGGATAACATATTCAGGAGAAAAATGAACTAAGAATAGGGAAGCATAAAGGCTCCAATTATTGCCTACTTTCCATTTTCATATTCTGCAGAACTATTTTGTGACTCCCTAGGAAGTATTTAATCACCAGTTTTGAATGATGTCACTCCATTTATGTGTCATCTCCAGGTCACATGCACTAAAGAAGTACAACATCTCCCATAGGGTCAGATAAAAAGAAAAATTTTCTCTTGTACGTTGCCTTTGAGTGATGTAAAGCAGGTCATGTTCTTCAAAGATGTCTTCTGTATAATTCAAAGCAAAATGAAGAGTTCAAATTGGATTTTTGATAGAAACTGCATTTCAAAGAGCCTCCCTGTCTGAAATGATTGGTATTCACAAGGCTTTCAAACATATTTTGATGTCATGTCACCTCAGTATTGACAGTGTTTTGACTGCTGCGGAAAAAAAGAGAACAATTCACAGCATTTCAGCTAGATTTTATTGACACATTTGACTGTGCTTGGAGTTTTAAAGAGAAAGAAAAGTAGTTACAAGCCTCCCCTCTATATACACTTCTGAGCAACAACCTTTCTTGTGATAACATCGCTTATTAAAAGAAAAATCAGAATGAGACTGGCTGCAACACAAAAAACTGTGGAACAGTACTAAAGGAGACATTCTGAACTTGAGTTTACAGTCTCTGATTCCTTCCTGTCTGTGGGTTCTTAGCAGAGGCAAATTCTTGGTAGAGTTATATGGAAATCAGTGGTCACCGCCCTTTTGGAAGGAATTCAGCTATGGTATCCATCTGGCCAGGTGCCATTACCTCTGCAGCCATCAGAAAGCATGTAGCTACACAGATGGAGCTGCCACAAAAACATGCAGATGTCTGCATGGGTGTCAGGCTGCAGGGAGTGACAGGGTTGGTATTGGATGGCAGTGGAGACTACAGCTGTGTGAGGTGTGACTGGGTAAATGATACGCTCAGCCTGGTGGCAGAGCTAAGAGAGGAGGCAGAAAGGTTAAGAATTATTGGGAACCCAGAGGAGACTGACTTGTGGAGCCACTCATCATCCCTGAGGCAAATGCATCAGCCCGTTGCATCACAAGAAGGATCTCCATCCTACCTTCTCTGACACCAGGCAGAAGGAGGGGACCTAAGGAATGTGGGGGCATGAGAGGAGGTCAACAAATACACAGTGAATCAGAATTCTGCTCATGGTAGCCATCAAAGGGTCAGTTCCCTGAAAAAAGCAATCCTAATTTTTATTATCTAGGTATGTATCTTCTAGTAAATTCAATAAAGGAAACAGGTTATAAGCATCAATCATGTTTTCTAGAACACAAACAAACCCAAAAACTCAAAAAAAACCAACAAAAAAATTAAATAAAGAAAACTGACTAACCAAACAAACAAAACAAAACAAACAAAACAAAAAAAAACCCAGGAGATTCTAATCAATCTTCCAAAAAAGGACATGAAAAAGAGAGGTAAAGAAAAGCAAATGATGTTGAATAGACAGAAAATTTATGTTACTGAGTAGGTGATACACATTGCTATAGTCATGCAATCCAGTAATATTTTTTATTACTTAAACATCTGCAAATTATTATCAATTTATAGCACCATGATTTCAAAAAGATGTTGAAAAGAGACACAAAATCCTTGTCACTACAATATATGACAGTGTGTCATTCCCTTTTTTTACAGAATTTGTCATTTAGTTACCATTAAAAGAATCACTTGTTGAATTCAATGGAAATTGAGCAAACAGCAGTATGAACAAGGCAAAAGAAAGAAATAGTGTGAAATCACAGAGATTTTGTAGGAAAGAGGCAAATATAAGAAAATTATATTACAAAATTGCTGTATTGCTTATTCCTAGGAAAAAAACATTTCAGAGTTTCGGTCTACCTTCCACTTAGGCACTGCCTAAGCAGACAAATCAAATGTTAGAATTAAAAGTGCATTTGCATAAAAGAAGGAATCACAGCAAATCTCCCATAAAATGAAAATCCACTAGGCAGAATTGACACAATACCTCCACAGGTTTCATGGGAAAACAAATAACTCTACCAGACAATTACACTTTGCATTTATTGGTGTGATGAATAGTGAGGATTCTGACCCTTTGTTGTTGCAGTTGTACTGAGTTGAATTATGAATAAAACTCATACCAATTTTATAAAAAATTTTATTAATTTTCATGAAAACTTCAGGAGGAAAATAGAGAAAAACTAACAGAATTTTTAAAAAAACAATATAGCAAAGAAATATGCCTTTTCTACCGGGCAACAACCTTTCTCTCTTTCTTCCCACTGATATTTGAATGTTCCAGTTTTTCAAGGTTATTAAAACATCTGCACTTCTTTACTACCTGCCTGAACTCTCTGCACTTTATAGTTCCTGTTTCTTACTTAGAGGGAATAAGATGGGAGGGAAAGGAATTGATTTCTCGATTTCTGTGATTCTGTAAAAGAAGAAATGTTACTCTGTTAAGTTACAAAAAGTCAAAGTTAATAATATAAAATTCTTAAAATACAGTACTGCTATAAGAAACACTTGCACTTAATTGAATGTTTTATATGAACGTACATATATATAGGTATGTATGTATGCCTGTGTGTGTGTTTGTGTGTGTGCACGTGTCAGTTGCTCACATTTATTGAATTTGGGCTAACATAAAGGCTTAAGACCTGCCAAAGGAATTATTTTGTTTTTATATTTTAATATCAGGGCAAATTAGGCAAGTATTTTCCAAGTAGTAAGAAACCAAAAATCTTATGTATTTGCTTTGGTCCATAACATAGTTCTCTGCCTGGAAAACTAAGCTTTTTTACAATAAAAAAATTTGATTTGGCAATCAAATACACTTTAGGATTTTTTTTATCATATAGATATAGAATACCTTGAGGCAGAACTGGCCCATAAGGATCATCAAGTCCAACTGTCATGGTTTATGGCTGGTATTCCCCAATTTCGTGTTTCCACTGAAACACTCTAAACCACACTGCCATTCACTTACCCCCACTCTCCCTTCCCTCGTTCCCCTGTGGTGAGATGGAGTTGAGAATTGAAGGTACAAAAGATAAAGATTATGGGTTGAGATAAGAACAATTTACTGTGAACAATTTTCTTATCACAATGAGATAAGAAAAGTGAACAGTAACAGCAACAATATCGATAGCAGAGTGTACAAGATTCACACACAGGTGGTCACCACTAGAACCAGCGCTACCCTGCCATTCCCTCCACCACACTCTCTCATCCAGAAGGGACCTCTTCCTCCTACCCTGCTGGCAATGACATGAGGTGATATGGAATAACCTCCAGGTCCTGGCCATGCCTCTCCTGGCTACTTCCAAAATTAACCCTGTCCTGGCCAGAAGCAGGTTATCAACTCAACACTTGTTGAATATAATTCTGTGACATTCAAAATTTCTAAGATATTCCCTAAGGTTACAAGTTGCAGTGGTGTTGTCACATTTGCTGGTGTTGTTCCCTCTGTTGCTTTCTTTCTCACCACCTTTCCATATATTATTCAAATAACATTCTGTCTTCCAGGTTGCTGACTGGAGGGAGTAGTGACAGCTACTTTATACTTGAATTCCACCTATCCTACCAAGGCCCATGCTTCTCAATTGATCATAAACAACTAGCACAAATTTAAACATCCAAAATGTTATGTAGAAACAGCCATTCTAACCTTTCTAAGTAAGTATGGATAAAATTTGGCAAGGAAAACTGCTTTTCCTTGATTCCTTTGTAGCTGTGCTTTCCTTTTGTACTTCAAAAATTTGAATGCAAAAGAAATTTGTTTGAGTGAAAGTTTAGTGAAATTATAAACCTTATTTAACCATACATGGGACAACAACCTCGAGGTGTAAATGGCATAACTAAGAGGAAACTGCCAACTTTTGACTTTTTGTAGTCAGCACAAGCATCTTAAGAACCAATGAGACAACAAGGAAAAGCATGATCTCTCTTGGTTTGAAAAACTGTACACAAATCTGATGCTTGACAGTTTAAATTGGACCATGCTATGGAAGGATTTTGTTATTTTCTCTCAGGTCCTGTCACAAGGGTGATTTCCCTTGTTCAGCACTTTTTACGCTTTTGCAGTTAAACTGCTTCTCATCACTTCATGTTATTACCAGATGAGTTTTTTGGAGTTTTTCCTGACTGCAAGTTTAGGTTCAGTGTCTTTTTTGTTGAGTCAGGAAGTAACACAAATAATGCACTCATGTAAGAAGTACACACACAGTCATTTGTAACATAAGGAAAGTGAAGAGGGAACACTCCCCACCTCTGAAAGTGGAAAAATGTTGGTGGTTCCCTGTGGCTTATCGGTACCCAGTCTGAAGAGTGGCTTTGCTGACAGACCCTCAGCCCTCTGTCCTTGCAATACAAGTGAGACAACTGGAGCTGCTTTTTGTACAGTGGAGGCTGAAAATAAATGGGCAAGAGGCAAAGGATCTGGGTTTGTGTGAATGTTCACATTCTATTACAGATATAGTTTTTTTATACTAAATAATTTCTTCTGAGAAGAAAAAAAAAAGACCCATTTTATACAGCCTTCATCATAGCAAAAGATGGAATTTAATACTTTCACAAAGAGGAACCCCTTTGCCCTCTTGCACTTAATATAGAATAATTTTAATTTTTGCTGGGGAAAAGTCTGAATTGCCTTATATAGAATCATTCCATTAGGCAAGGTACTAAGAGCCCTATCCAGCCTGGTCTTGAACACCTTCAGGAATGGAGAGTCCACAGACTCTCTGGGCAACTTATTACAGTGCCTCACTACCCTCACAGTAAAGAATTTCTTCCTAATAACTAGTCTGAATCTACCTTTCTTCAGTTTAAGGCCATTCCCCCTTGCCCTATCACTACAAGCCCTTTTTGAAAAGTCACTCTCCAGCCTTCCTGTAAAGCCCCTTTAGGTACTGGAAGATTCTATAAGGTCTCTCTGGAGCTTTCTCTTCTCCAGACTAAAAGGCCCCAACTCTCATTCTGTCTTCATAGGGCAGGTACTCCCACCCTTGGAGCAACTTAGCAGCTCTTCTTCTGATTTGCTCCAACAAGTCCACATCTTTCTTGTCTTATGGTCCCCAGGGATGGACACAGTACTACAGATGGGGTGTCACAAGAGTAGAGATTTATAAAACACAAAAAAATGACCGCAAGAAGAGAAAAATCCTTCAAGGAATGGCCTGGAGAAGTGGTTCTGCATAACCAACCATAATTATTCTCATGGATAATGTGAGGACCACTGTCTTGCATTAATTCTGACAAAGCACTGCATTGAAAATACTCTGTCTTCTTACCATTCATAGATTCTGCTCTGTTTCCCAAAGGAAATAAATTAAAGGGGACAGGCAATCGAAAACAAGAAAAAAATGTAAACTTTCTAAATTCTAATAAAAAATGTATTCTGGCTTTTTATCTGCTTGTTACATTCTTTGGAGTGATCATTCCAACCTAAAATTATTCACTGCTGATAGTAATTTTGCTTCAGATCCTCAAAAAAAATAAACCACCTAACTATAGGAATTTAAAGACTCAGAAAAACTTACAAGCATGCTGCTTTACAAACACAACATTCTATCTATGAGCCTCATGAAATTTATATTATTCCATTCAGTATTAGAAATGCATTAGTCATTTACTGTATACTCAGTGATTTCCGTACAAACTCTGCCTCTAACAATCATCAACATTAACTCAAGGGCTTTGAGCTGCCAACCCTTCTTTAAGGGCAATCTACACCACCACAGAGGATCAGTGAAGAAAAATCACTGCAAGAAGATTAAAGGGTAATGCAGGTATTTTGGGGACACACTTTAGTGGTAACATGGTCATGTTAGGTTAGTGATTAGACTTGATGATTCTAAAAGTCTTTTCCAACATTGATAATTCTATGATTCTATGAATTCTTAGTGAGACAGAGGATACATTACTCATTAAACCAAGACATAATAACACTGAGAGGTTTTAGTGAAGAAATAAACAAATCAGAAGACTTTGAGAACATTGCCAACAGATCAGCATAGATGGCTTTTACTTGATGAATTTTACTTATAATTTTAATAAATACATTATTAGTGACTTTCAAAGCTTAGTTTTATAGTTTAGCTGTGATAATTTTACTATCAACACCACACATAGAAGAGCAACATTAAGAATACTTTGGATGAAGTTTAAATAAATTATGTTTACAAATATGCTGATCTCAACAAAGAAAATATTTTCAGATTATGTAACGATTTTGTGATTGTTAAGAAACCATGGAGGCCAAGTAAGATTCCAAAGGATTGAAAAAGGGCAGATAAAGTACCTATTATTATTAAAAGGTGTAAGAAGAAAAGATGAGCCAGGGAATTCAATTTTATTTACATTCTTGAAAAATGTTTCAAAGAAATAATCAAACACAAATTTAACTTCAAACAAAACAACTAGAGGGAAACAAAGGCATCAATAACATCCAGTGTGCATTCATTGAAAACAAATCTTCTCAAATAAGACTATTTTTCTCTTACAGTAGAGGAGTATCGCTCATAGGTAGAGGAGAAAATGTAGGTGCTCGCTGTTACCTTCATGTCCGGTGTTCAGCTATGAGTTAATTTCTTCTCAGTAGCTGTTACAGTGCTGTCATTTGGATTTAGAATAAGAATGGTGTTGATAACACACTGATGTTTTCGTCTTTTGCTAAGCCATGTTTATCCTAAATCAGGGACTTCTTTTTTCTTGTCTCATGCTCTGCCAATGAGGAGGTACACAAAAGAAGCTGTGAGGGAGCATAGCTGGGACAGGCAACCCAAACAAATTAAATGGATATTCCACTCCATGGAACATCATGCCCAGTATGTCAACTGGGGTGAGTTACTCAGAATAGGGGCTGATATGGGTTCAGGAAGGGGGGTCTGGCATCAGTCAGAAGGTGGTGAGTAATTGTACTATGCATCACTTGTTTGGTTTTTAACTTTCCCCTATTATTATCATTGTTATCATCCTTTACCATTGTCAGTGTATTTTACTTTGGTTTTGATAATTAAACTGTTTTTATCTCAACCTGCAAGTTCTACTTTGATTCTCTTCCAAATTCCACTGAAGTGGGGGTCAGTGAGGGGTTGAGCGTGTGGCTGCTTGGTGCTTAATTTCCATCTGGTCTTAAACCATGACAGTTCATTAACATGAGAACTTTCTAGGAACAAATCTTGACATGAGATCTTTCTAGAAACAAGAAAGCAAGCAGGGCTAATGTGAAACTACCCTAGGACCAAGTAAAACTTTCTGACAGACTGGAGACAGGTAGTTTTCAACGGTGCACTATAAAAGGTGAAGGAAGGATTGAATCTTCTGCAGGTTTATGTTTGATGTTTTGTATTTTTTTTTAAATTAAAATGCGATCATTGAATTCACAGAGCTGAGAAGGATACACATCCTTTGAACAAAACAGAATTAAAAATCAAAATTATCTTGAGAAACTGGAGAGTAGATCTGATGAAATAAGACTAATGTGAAGTTTATACCTGGAAAAGAATAGCCAATTCTGCAGCTAACAGATAGAGAAGATCTGATTAAACAGATCTGCTGTGAAGAAGACACTGTAGTTATAGTAAATTGCAAATTGAAGAACAGGTCAACAACCAAATCCTGCTCTTGGAAATACCCATTTGTCTGGGACACAAGGGAGTACTTATTGCCTCATATATTCTTTATTGTCTACTACTATTATCCAGAATAGAAGATCCTGAACAAAATTAAGGAAGAAGCCTTTTCCTTGGAGTGAAGTTACAATATAGCAGCAATTTAACCTTTTCTTTTTCTTTAAATGTCGTGATTTGTGATGGTCTGAGGGTGAAAAATATGTCAGATGAGAAACCTAAAGCACAGATTAGGAGCATTTGCAGACACGAAAACCAGCAGAGAACACAGTCAAGCTTGGGATAGCACAGAGATGTGAATTCTCTATCTTCTGTTTCTTCCCTAGCAATTTACAATCTCCTGATCACCCTGGTGGTGAGCAAAACTGAAGCATATTGCTCACTCCTCTCTTCTCTTCCTTCAGCCACTGCAGCAAAAGCAATGCACCATGCAGAGCTATACTGACCAAGTATGTGCTTCTGAAGATGCTCTGCTGGAAATATACAAAAAAAATTTATCAATTCTGTTCAGACATGACCAGTGTACAAAAGGCAGGTGCACTATGCAATTCATACTAGCTGCCAGCAGCCCGTATTGTTGACAGTGTACAAAGGTACCCATTCTCTTTCTTTTCTGTATTTCAAAGAGGTCAAAAAGACCAAGGAAGTAAAACAGCCTTAGCTGTGCGTTTCTTTTCTGTGGTATGGCTATATATAAAGGACAAGGAATAAAACAGCAATTTTTAAACATATAACAGTTGTTGACACAACAGCTTCAGGGACATACCACAACCTTGCAAGTGTTGATCTGTCATACATCAAAGGACAATCTAGAGCCTTGAAGGTCAAAGGCCCAAGACATTAACTTTGTGATAAACGAACATTGTGCCAAAAAACCCCACCCACTAATAGTATGTGCAGATCAAACAACAGCTCCAAGTCCTGCAAGATCTCTACTACAATGTTCAGATTACTGGAAGGACTATGGGGTACCATTATTTAAAATACCACTTTGCAAGTTTTTAGAACAAGAGCTTAATCAAACACTGATAGGTGAAAAAAGAAAATGCAGATAGGTCATTTGTGGATATTATTTGACTAGCTTTATTTCTAAGAAATACTTTGCTATTAAAATGTCCATTGAGTGCAAAGCTTCTATTCATTTTTCAAAAATGGACACCGAATTGAAGCCATAGATTCTGCAAATAAGCTTGTTCCAAATACAGATCAGTGTACTGAAGAAAACTGATTTATTCATGATATTTGGCTGCTTAGAAGTGTGGGGACACCCAGGAGTGATGTTTCTATTTAGCTAACAACTAATGCTCTAGCAGCATCAAGCATTCCCTAGTCACAGCCATTTTTGTCAATCTCAGCCAAATGTTTTAAGATACAAAACTATTATGGAATATCAATAATTAATTTTATTATGAGAATTTCATGGGTAATTTTATACATGAGGATTGGAAGGCTGAGTAGTTTGGGCACCTTTCCCACTAGGGAAACATTCGAGTTTCCTAGCACCTTATTTTAGCTTGATTAGTGTTTTCTGCAGTATTGTAAAATACCCATGATGGTTCTATTTACATCAGGATTTTTATTTTCAACTGTATTTGGTTTCACATATTCTTATGAGATTCAGTTCTCCTAGGAGGATGATAGTTTCTAGCCCAAGGATAACAATATCAGTGCTGGGATAGTAATTTTAATTTTTACTGCCATATTTGAAGAAGATAATATTATTGATCCTCCCAATCAATTGAAGACAACATTCTCTTGTAGTCCCCTCAAATCTAGCTACCCACATGCACTTTACATCTCAGTGCTATTCAGCTCTCCCCACTCCCACACCTTACAAAAAAAAAGCTCAGAGATCTGCTGAACAAGTTCATCCCAATGGTTCCAGAATTCCTGTCTGGAGAGTTGATTTCTCATCATCTTTGCTAGGCACATCTCTGGGCACGGGCCAACACTCTGCTCTGCTAGAATAGATTCTCTGAGAAGCAGCAGATAAGCCCCATGAAGAAACCAACTGTGTAGAGAGCCTCCCACATCACAGCCTAACCTGCATCACTCAGGAAATGGTTCAAAACTGCCCAGAACCAAGGGACAACCCTTTCAAGTTCAGCTTCTCCATGTCTCTGCAAGAATTAAAAGGACATAGAGATTCATTAGTAAACAACTTATATTTAAAGAAGAAGTAAGCACTGGTGTGTTCTGTACACTGCTCTGTACACTGATGTTGAGCCCTGTGGTAGCTAAGGAAGCAATAAATTCCCAATAATAGCTTTTAACTGGTGATCAAGTAACCAGCAATACCACTGAGCAAAGGATAAATGAGAAATTTCATATCAGAGAAAACAATAAGTTGTATGGTGCTGTACTTCTTCATTTGCTTACAGTAAGAATATGAAAATTGGCAACAGGTTGTAAACTTTCCTTCATCACAATTAAATAGTTGTCCTGAAAGAGCTTTGCCTTAATGTCTTTATGCTGTCATAAGGTCATTTTTCCAGATTCCCTCCAGTTTCTCTCAAGTCAGATGCCACAGTGAGAGTTTGTCACCTCTGCCTGACTGCAGTAACTTACATGAGTTTCTGTCTCCAGAAAAGCCATAACTGACTTACCGTGAAGGGTTAATGAACCCCAACTCTCACCCTGGAGCTGGCACTGTGACAGGGCACTAATGCTCCTCTGTCAGAGCTCTACTGATGGCAGCTGACTATGCTGCCTGCTGCTCTAGTTTTCAGATGAGGTTCAGGGTGCCAGAGTATTGGCAGTGCAACATTTCTATTTCAAGTCCCATGATATCTGATGCTGGTTTTAATACCCAGCCCATGCCGTTGTGTAATTCCATGAGAATCTCTGCTTTCATAAGGCAGGCTTCTAACCTTTCTAATCTTGAGGAAAACTTGAACACATATCTCAAGTGTATCTTAAAAGCTCAGAAGCAGGAAAGCTGCATTATGTAATCAATTAAGAAAGGAGGCTGAGTGCAGTTTGGGGGCTTATAAAAGACAGGGATGTACAGAAAATGGGGAAGAGATAAAGCCACCATTTCAAATGCAGCTACATGTTTCTTTAACAGAGCTAAACCAAAGAAATGCCAACATATGGAGTGTGTTTACAGCATATGGGAAGTTTAAAGACATTACTGTGAGTGCTCTTTTGCTTATTTTATCAATCTTGCCAGTGAAGTTATTTTTTGGAACAATATGTTTGTGGGCCAGAACCTCAAGAGGACTTAATGACACTGTTTCAGGGAAAACAGATCAACTACAAGTAGGTAGATAGATTAGCTGTGGTCCTCCGGTCTTGTCATATTCATAACCATCTCTGGAAGAAATGTTGCTAGTAGAAATGAAACAGTTTACAAGTACAGAACAAAGCATCAGGAAAAAAGGTAGCAGCAGGAGGGCCTAAGACAAACCAAGGGGAGTAGCCTATGGACCGATACACAGGGAGCAGTCTGCATCACTGTCCAGATTCTCCTTCCTCCCTTGGGCTTTTCGGGACACAGCAAAGGTCTTTGGGAGACAAGCAGCTGTGGTGCTGTGAGGCTTGTGGTTTGACCTTGAGAAGGCAGCTCCTCTGTGCATGTTCCTGCTTCTCTGCCTGCAAAGCAAAAGAAAAATCAGTGGCTACTTACCTATGTAGTAAGTTCTCTGGGGCTTACAAGAAAAAACTTTTTCAGAGTACTAGTTATAAAGGCTGCATTCAAACCATGAAGTGTGCTGACCTTTGTTCATGGGTCAGTCTGTCCATAATTCTTCAGAAAAAAAGGATGCCATAGCAAGACTTATTTTAAGGCACCTGTTTCTACATCTAGATGACCAAATCATCTCTTGAATCTGGAGTGAATGCCACCATGTCTGAGCCTGAATCCATCACTGCTCATCCAAATGATCACAGGGTTTGAATTAAAGGCTGCGGAGATGAACCAGCCTCCACTTTGGGATAAAATTGAAAAGCTCATAAACTGAACACATTTTCACCTTGTTCAGCAAACTGCAACAAGACAAAAACTGCTGGGATGACAACTAATTGATGTCAGGGGAAGTTTGTCTGTTTGTAGAAGTGATATCTCATGATAGGTCCTCTAGCTTGTTCTCTACATTCTTTTCTGCAATGCCTACAACAGGGACACAATCACTAGTAGTAGGAAATGGCCCCACATTGGTGCTCCCTGATTTAAACTTCTTACTCTGTGCAAGCAAGAGCGACTGGCTCATCAGTAACAGCAGCAACTTCACGTCTTGACTTTTGACAGTGCCCCTGTGAAGGGAGAGAGATGTCGGAAATATTATAGGGGTCACTGCAATATTCAAGCTACTGATTTTAAGGCTCATTTCCAAATGCAAGTCTGCCTCCACCTCTCTGCCTAAAAACTCAGTCCATCTGTCTGTCTTTTCTAATGATTGTTCTTATTTTTATTTGTTTTTACTACTAATGTAGCTGGTGATACAGAAAACAAAATATGTAAGGAGAGAGTTGGTTTGGGGAATTTTTTTGCTTTTTTTTTTCTCTGTCTCCCTTTCATTCTAGCTGTGAACTTGCTCTAAGGCACTTGAAATTGTTGCTTTTAAGTCTGGTTTGTGAAGAAGGATTTCCTGACTCTTGGCCCCCACACAATTTTTCTTCACCCTACCACTTTTTCGTGCCATCTGGCATGTTTACTTGAATAAACGTGAGGGTCAGAGGTCAACATGGACAGCTTTGTCATAAAACCTGTAAGGAATGAGCGAGTGCCTCTGAATATAGCACTGTGGATTTTGTTCAGCTGCTGAACACAAAGAGGTGAGGTTAGTCATACTGCTGAAAGAAAATAAAGAAAACCAAACAGACAGGGAGAAAGGTAGATTGTGTAACACAAGTCACTCACTTTTATTTGGTTGCTTTGATTTTTTTTGTCTAAGCCTTTCTGGACATATTTCTAAAAAAATGGCAGAGAGGACAGTAAAATCTTCCAATCTTTTGACAACCTGGTTTATACAACAAGTTCATTAGTGGCCTAGAGGCCTCAAACTGCTGCAGGCGCAGATAGGCAAGCTGCAACAAGTGTCAAAATCTATGTTCCAGCTGTCAAGCCACCATCCATTCAAATGAAAAATTTTGATTTTGGCACCTAAGGACAGGAATTAAAGCAGTTTAGAGGAAAGAAGCAACAAAGTGAGTAGGTCATATGAATGAAGTTGTTTAAATGAGAGTGACCTTGCGCCATATGAAGGTTTCTAGGTAGGCATATACATATGAGTAAGCCAGGACACCCTTGGGTTTTCATGGTTAGTTTTGTCCAGGGTGGGTCAGATTTGTGTGATCCCATGTGACTATTATCATGATAACCTCAGGGTCCACTTCCTCTAAGGTTTACTGCTTTCATGGACACGTCCCTTTCAAACCTCATCGCATCTCTACTGTGCAATTCAGAGCTGTTTTGGTTTTGCCTGGAGAGTGCCAGTATCTGCAAGAAAAAAATCTCCTTCAGCTTAGGATCTTTTTGTGTGGCATTTAATCAGCACCTTTAAGAGAAACAGGTCTACTCATAAGTGGTCCCTTCTGAGAGGTGAAGTCTTCTATGTGGCTTCAGTGTGGGTTGGTGGCAGCAGAGATGGGATGCCTCAAACCCTCAATGGCAGTGAGGCACCAGTCTTAGATCACAAAACTGACCCCTTGCAACCCATCCCTAGGTCCAGCACAGTTGTTCAGCCTTCATGGCAGGCAGTGAGCCTGCCTCAAGATCTGACTTCTTTCATCATGGGATAGGTGCCAGTTAAGAGGATCGAAGACCTGAAAGACGCTTTATTCCCTTCCACAACCAAGAGATCTGAGACTAATTGTGGTGACCTGCCTGCACAGAGCCTGCCCACTATTAAAAGGAGGAGACAATCTGTAATTGTGGAAAGGACAGCACAAATTATTGCTGTCTGACAGCAGAGGGGAGCGGGAAAGGACACCACGAAGAAGCACAGCCACAAGTGCTGTCCTTTATGGAGAGTACTGGGTGAAGAAAATTTCATTCTGCAGATTTCATTGCACAACATAACATTACTGTGTAGCATAAAGGGCCTTCAAAAGAGCAAAACTATCTGTATAAAATTACTCCAACCAATTTCAAATAATATGTAAATCCAACCATATAGCAATTAATACAAAAGTTATTACTGACACCTTATTAATGGATCCTGTTTAAAGCTATGAAAGAATGTAATCTCTGAATCAACTTTATTGCATTAAGTTCCTTCCATCCATATTTAATGCATGAGCTCTATCAAAAGTTTGTATTAAGCCCAAACAATGAAAAATGGACAATTTCATCTCAGATCCTGTCAAATTATCCTTGGAAATAGATCAACAAAATAAATAACAAATGCAAAAAAAGCTCAAGCACTATATATTTTATTTTTATCAGCCTGAATGTTGATGTCACTGTGAAAGGATAGCTTTTTCTTTTGGCTCCCAGTCAAAACTCTTTGCAGGTTTTAGAACACTTGTGTCACTGCAATTCTTTTTTCTTCGGTATCATCATATGTGTTGGTAGCCATAAAAAACCATCAAGGAGTGTTTTCTTTGAGGCATGATGGAACTAAAGGAACTAAGTGATTATTCTAATACAAGAATGATGTTCAGACAAGCAAAAGCATGCCTCTCTAGAGGCTACCCTACACCTTAGAAGGTCTAGCAAAAGTTCTCCAGAGACAGATATGTCACTGAAAGGAAACAAACAAAAAAAAAAAGCAAATGTACTAATGAAATTATATTACATAGGTCTAAATATTAACAAAGGTACACTAGTCATCTCATGATAAATGTTACATGAAAATACAGGAATATAAATTAATAGACTGACTGGACATTTACAGTAAAGAAAAGAAATATATATACCTCTACACTGAGAAAGTACCAAAGGGCTGCTCTATTTGTGATTAAAAGTAAAAAACTGATTTCAGAAAAGAAATTTCAAAAACCGATTCCCACCAATTTGATCTCTTTGGGTACTCTCTTGGAAATAATTGCTATTGAACCAAGATGAGCTGAGAGAGAAAAAAAATCAATATTTTTCATAAATTATTCTCAAAAAAATTGCAGGGACCATATGCGTTCCCTCAAGTATGTCCTCATGGTTTCAGGTGGGGTAGTGTTAATTTTCTTCTTAGTAGCAGGTGCAGTGCAGTGTTTTGGATTCAGTGTGAGAATAATGATGATGACACACTGATGTTTTGGCTGTTGCTGAGCAGTGCTCACCCTGCATCGAGGACTGTTCAATGTCTCATACTCTGCCAGAGAGCAGGTACACAAGAAGCAGGGTCAGGACAGCTGACCCAAACCTGGTAAAGGGGTATTCCATACCATAGAACATCACATCCAGTATATAAACTGGGGAAAGCTGTCTGGAAGAGGATGCTTGCTTTTTGGGAATTGTCACTATGTCAGTGTCTGAGCACTGGTCAGCAGATGGTGAACAATTGTATTATGCATCACCTTTTTCTCTTGGAGTTTATTTCTCTTTCTCCTTTACTATTATTGTTGTTGTTGTTATTGGTGTTGTTAGCACTATTATTTTTTTCTTCTTCTTTTAATTATTAAATTGTTCTTATCTCAACCCATGAGGTTTTTATGATTGTCCTCCTGATTGGGAGTGGCTGGAGTGAGCAAATGGCTGTGTAATACTCCAATTGCTAGCTGGGGTAAACCATAACAGAAGGTCAGTTCACATCTGTCTATGCAGGAATTGTATCATGGGTCCACCCCTGTGAGTGTCATCTTAAATGAAATGCCAGCCTAACATATCTGTATTTGGGAATTTGAAGGACAATCCTAAAACAGAGCAATTTTTCAAAGCTTCTACAACAGGGACTTAAGAGAGAAGTTGTTACATATTTTCTTCCGACAATCCTTCTATAAACTTCTTCAAAGACTATTAGCAAATATCCTCATCTAAAAAAGGTGGATCTTCAGAAACCAGCCACCAATTTCATGTTGGGCCAACTTTAACCTTGCTTAGCAGTACTGGCAGTATATGAGCATTGAGACACATAAAAAACTTTTCAAGAAAGTTTCTACAGAAGCTTTAGACACCTCTGTTACTATGCCAGTGACAGAACTGATTCAGGACCATTTGCAACTACAGACATGTATCCTTTATTCCATTTACAAGTCTGTAATGGATAAAAAGCAGGTGCTTCCTTATTCTATTTAGAACTCCAATTGAGTTGCACTGGTCAGGGATTTCAGTGACCAACCTTGCACATATGGGGAAAAAAAGCAGAAGAAATGAAGTTTACTCATCTGAAAGAATCTCAAGTATAAGATTGCCACAATGCCACTCTGTACTGACAGTTAATGTTTCCTCTGTTGATGCATCGTAATCCAAACTGATTTGGCCAGAGGAAAGCTTGGCATATAAAAATATTAGAACAGCGAGGCAGCACGAAGAAGCATCCTTGTGAGGAAGCAGAACCCTTCAGCAGGCAAGCAAGCAAGGAGGCAACAGTGGCAAGAGCAACCAGGGGACTCTTAAGCACCTCCAGGTAGCAGAAGCAAACCAGAGTGCGGGCAACCGGAGTGGGCAAACAGGGGTATGGCATGTCAGTGGGTGGTGTTACTACCTGGTCCAACTTTACTATGTGTACCTCTTAATTTCAGACTTCAAGACATTTTGCCTACACAAACCCATGTAAAACTCTCAATTCTTTGGTACCCTGAGTTACCGTCCAGAGAAAGACTACACATTTTTCTCTAAGAGATTTCTTTTTATTTGGTGAGAATATAGGCATTTTGGCAAAACAGATTTTACAAAGATTGTATCAAACTTCACAACACGGCTGCACTACAGCATTACAGCAGGTTACCAGGATTAAGGAGCACTGCTATAATAAGGAACTTTTGTTACGCTTGGCAAAGACAAATTCCATGCCACTTAAAGTGAAGTACCCATGACTTACAGAAAGTGAGAGTTTAAGTTACCGCAAGAGGAAGAAAAGAATAAAGGAAGAGATATTCAGAGTAAAAAGGATAACAAGAGGAAAAGAAGGGAGAATGAACATAGTTACCACTTAAAAGGTCATATGTTGATAGCTTTGAAGAGAACAGACCAGGCCCCAATGGAGACCTCCTGCTGCCTCCTAATCCACTCTGGTCACTGTGGTCACTTCCTCCAGGCAGGACCTTTGGCCAACTGACCACTCCCTGTCCCCCCAGCCAAAGTGAGGGGTGCCCAGTCAGTTGGGGTCTGCAGAGTTATGGCGTGGGTGGGTTACCAGCCTCCCATGGCCATGTGGCTGAAGCCCATGTGCCCTGGGCAGGTGTTACGCTTTGAACTGGCTCCCTGACAAACCTAGCCATTGGCCACACAGATCCTTCCCTCCCAAAAGAGAAGAAAAAGGTACCAAAAGAAAATTGTAGTGAAAATAGATATATTCATATATATTACAGTTATATACAATTTAACACTGTGTATATACAGAATAAGAATTCCAAACAATCCCAAAAGGGAAAAGAGGGGAAAGGGAAAAAGGCAAAAATGGGTAAAACCAAAACAGGTATACACACTCAAAAACTCAGGGAATAGCTCAGTAAAGTAACTAACACGATAATCTCTCACCAACTTGCCTTAAGAAAACAACAGAAATCTTTACCTTGCGTGGCTTCGGACAAGTTTCTCAGATAGGCCTCAGCTCACCTAGATAAGAGCAAAGCCAACACACCGAGACCTGCTGTCCTCCAAGCACCCAAAAGGAACAGAGAGAGAGACCTCTCTCCTTGTCTTTATATACAGCTGATTACCTGAAGGAATGGTGTGGAATACTTCCTTAGTTATAACCTTCTTACCAGGGAAGGCCTAGACCAAAACCAAGAAAACTAAACCACCACAAGAGGGCTTGTCAGGGGCTGCAGCCCAGCTCACCCCTTCTTACACGCACACAGAGTGGATCTGACCCAATAACAACCGATCTGGTGTGTAACAAAGGAGCAGCACGGCAGCTCAGGCAGGCAGGGCGAGCATAAAGGGCTCCTCTCTCATAAAGGGGCAGCCAAAAGAGGCAGCAAACAGACTCAGTAGCTGTCAGGAGGAGCAAAGATATCTTTTCTGCCCAGTCTTATTAGCATACTAATTTAATCTTCCTCTGTATTAGTGTTGACACGCTGTAAAGCTCAGTCCCTTGAAGCTGGTGGAGTCATTGAACGAGCCATGCCACAAGCCTCCAGCCAGCCCGACCTGCTGATGGCAGGCATAGATCTGCAGGTCACAGGTTTCCAGGAGTGCCTGATGCCTCTTCATGAGGCTGGGGCTGACAAATAGTTATTTTGCAGAAGGTGTGCCATGGATAAACCCATCATGTGGTGGATGAGCAATTGGCTCACAGATTGAGCACAGCGGGTAATAGTGAGTGGGGTGACATCAGACTGGCAACCTGTCGCTAGTGGGGTTCCAC
>WBMV01006101.1:3996-18878 GCA_013396655.1 Campylorhamphus procurvoides
GCCGTATGTCGGGATATTTGCGCTTGTGGCTGCGGGAGCGCCTTGCTCCCCCGCCTTATCCCCGCAGACAACCCCTCCCCGAAAAGGCACCACTTGAGGGGTTTCTGGCTTTAAATGGAGGGCTCTGATTTGGTTTTTTTTTAGTCTCTGACTGAGGGACGGGTCTTACACCCCCCCGTCCCCGCGGTGCGGCCGCAGGGAGGCAGCAGAGCCCCGCGCAGCCCGGCGGGGGACGGGGCGGAGGCTCCGCTGCCCCTCCGCGCCCCCCGGGGACCGCCGAGGGGGGCACCCCGGGGGACAAGAGGCGGTGGGTGGTGGGCTCCGGTCCCCGGTTCCCACCCCGCTCCCGCCGGGACGGCCGCGCGGCGGCGCTGCTGGATAAGGGACGCGCCGTCGGGGCCGCCCCTCGGGATGTCCCCAATCCCCCGGCTCTCCCCGCCCCGGGGAAGGGAGGATGGGATGGATGGGAAACACCAGGGCTGTGCACAGCCCCACAGCCCTCCGCCTCACCCCGCTGCAGCAGGAGCGTCCTGAGCCCTGCCCCGACGTGAAATACAGCACAGAGCTCAGGGCGGGAAGACACCTGCCCCCTAAGCCTTTTGGGGGGCAGAAAAAACATGGAAAGAGGGACCTGCTGCCCACGCTGGTGGCACTGCGACCCTTCCTGCCCCCCGAGCCCTCAGAACCCATCTTTTGGGCAAGCAGTGCATCTCCTGTCCTGGGCAGGGTTTGGTGCTGAGCAGTCACCTGTTTCACATCATTACAAGGATCAGCCACATCAGAAGAACAAACAAACTGCCGGAGGATAGCACTGAATTTCAGAGATTTGGAGAGGATGAGGCAGAGCATTCACGGCTTCCTCCCAGCGCTCCATCTTCTCTCAGCCTCTCACAGCTGGGGACAGTGACAGTGACAGCTGCCTCTCTGCTTCTGGGGGCACAGGGGGCACCGATACTTCACCTGCTCAGAGGCAACAACAGGTAGGTGCCTCAGGACAACCCTTTTTTGGAATGCTCCAGCTCCGAAGTGCTCAGGGAAAGGCCAAAGGTCTCCTCCAGCTGCCCTTGCTGTCCCTTTGACAGGTCACCCACACCAGCCCATCCCAGTGGTGTGTGAGAGCCCCAGGGATGCTCAGCTGAGCTTTCCCTCCCTCTGCCATTGTCTCGTTACCCAAAACAAGCTTGAAAAGAATTTTGATACTCATATTTTGTGTCAAAACCAGCCTGTGGGACACAGCTGAAGAACAGCTGTTCTCTGGTCGCAGACACATTCAGTTTTGGCTCCCACAAGAGGGATTCCCAATTCTTTCCCATGAAAATAAAAACCCAACCAAAAAAAAACCAAAACAAACAAAAAGCCCCAACAAAACAAACCAAAAACATTTCCAGCCCCAGAAAGATCTGGGTTTCCTCACAGGCTTTGTGCTTATTTCTCACCAAGTGATGCACCACTGAATTTCGTGTTTAATTCAGTAAACAGCAAGATTTTCATTCACCATACAGTGACGGTGAATTTACTGCATTTTCCACCGTATCATTAATTAATGATACTTACATAGAGAGTCACAGAATCGTGGACTCACAGAATGGTTAGGGATGGAAAGGACCTCAAAGATCACCCAGTTCCCACCCTGATGGCTCAAAGGATTCTTCGTGCTTCCCCCTCCAGCTTGGGGGGGTTTCAGAGGAGACACCCCCATCTTGAGCTCCCCGCAGCCTTTTCAGGAAACAACCCCCTCCCTCCCTCCTTCCCTCCCTCTCTCCTTTCCTCCCTTCCTCCCTCCCTCCCTCCCACGGCTGGCAGAGGTTGCCCCTGCCTCCTGTCCCTCCCCAGTACTTGAATATCCAGCAGGCTCAGAGCACCAGAGATGCAAAGGACAAGCATTTTGGTGGGAAAAAATTAAGATTTAAGCCTGCAGAGTGGGTTATAATTTGGGTGCAACATCCTTCCCTCCCACAGTCTCCACAAGTCTCACCAGCCACAGAAATCAAAGTCTGTCTTAAAATATTTTATTGGTTCATACAAAGGTTTGAGCAGTTTGAGTGGGGGGCATGTGATGGTCCCTATTTCCACTTACATATTCGGGATTTAAGCACTAGGAATCATGTCCATGCTCTCAATAGAAAACATCCAATGTCTGTTGTATAAATCCAAGACAAACCTGCCTTGAATTGTGACAGATTCGCTTAAACAACCAGAGTCCCTTGATCCTGCATTGGGATCTGCTGCGTTTCAGGGGATTTAGCACCATTTCAGGGAGAAAGTTATCCGGGAGATAAAAACTGCAAGCAAAGCTGCTCAGAATAAATTGTGTCAAATCATGCTGTCACTGCCTCAGCCTGGATCTGGCTGAACAGTCTCAACTGTTTCAGGGGGGAGAAAAACCAGTTTTGAAGAGTGATTGTGCCTTCCAATGTGTGGGGATGGAGCGGTTCTCTCCCCACAGCCTGTGGGATATGTCACAAATGTCTCGCAGGGAAGAGCTGTCCGAAGGAAAAGGGTTCATCTCCAGTTGTCCAAGAGTCTTAAAAAATATTCCCTGGAAGACTGACCCACTTGTGGAGCTTCCCAGCTGCTTTCTTATTCAGGCATTATTTCCCTCTTCTTCCTCCTCCTCCCCTTTACTCTTCCATAGTCACTCCAGTGGTTCAGCAAGTCCAGCCTGGGCTGCAGCTTTCCTTCCACAGCCTACACAGGAGCAGAAATGTGATTAATTCTGAGAACGTGGCATGAATCAGCCTGACACATCTGCTTTCAGAGGTTCTTTCCCCAGGTATATCCTCCAAATCCCACAACAGCCCTAAGAACTGAGCCAGGTGTAAGGCACAGCTCATGGCATGATCCCAGGAGAGCATTTTGTCCTTCTGACCTGGCCTTGCTTTGCCCAGAGGTGAAATGGGACATCCTCTTGTGCTCACATGAGATACCCATGGCTTCACTGACAAGTTTAGGAAAGGCAGGGACACCTCATACAATCCTTACCACCGATTTCCAGAGACAAAGGCTTTACAGGGCAAAAGAAAAACTCACTCGTGGCTGATGGGATGCTTTTAAGTGATGGATGAACACAGAACTTGCCTTTGATGGTCCCTTTCAGAGTTAGGGAACAGCTGGATGAAAATCCACGACAAAAGAGAACTCAGTGCTGTCATTAGCAGGGACTTTGGGTGGCAGCTGTTTGCTGAGGTTCTCAGTCCAAGGCTTGATTGGTCCCTCTCAAGTGAGGCCACTTCAAACTCCATATCACAGGGAGGAAAAGGCAGCAGAAACACCCCCAGCTTTTTGTATTTTGGTTCTCTTAAGGGGAGCGTTTCTGAATGAGGCAAAAATAAAACTCAAACTTTGTTTTTTTCCCAAACCAAAGAACAAATCGAGCTGATTAGGCACTGCCCAAACACAGGAACTGAACCCCCTCTTCTGATATAAACTCTTGGGGAAAATAAATCAGTGAAGATAGATGGATCACAGAGTGCATCTGAAAAGACAGGGAAATGGTAATATTGAAAGCAATTTTGCCTTATTTCAGTCCAGGACATTCAGGATCATTTTTTCTTCTCTCTCCCTCTTCAACCAAGTGCTTCTGTGTTTGCAACCTGTAAATAATAAAACAAAAATGATAAAAACCTGATTACTAAACAGCAGCCTGCTCTGTGCTCCCATCTGACAGAAACCTGCTCAAGATTTAATCTCTCCAAGCTCAGTCAGGACCACTTTGGTACCAAATCAGTGACTGCCAGCTGGTCCAGAGGATCACAAAGTCATGCTGTTGGTGTCTTCAGTGCAAGCATAAATTGTCAGAAGAGATTTGATGAAGAAAAGTCTTATGGCAGTGGCATATGGGCTTTGGGAATTCCCATATGAACATCAGGCTGCATCTACACTGGTAGGTATGGGCTCACCTTCCCTTTATCTGAACCCCACTGAAGTCCAGGGGCACCAGTTAACCTCATTAAAGGACCCTTTTCCCTTTGGAAAACTTCAAAAATATTTGGTTTGGGGTTCTTTTTGTTTGTTTTTTGGGTTTTTTCGTGGAGACTCCAACATCTGTAAAGGAATAAATCAACACAGTGGCATGTTTTAAGCCATCTGGCCTAACATATAATCATTTTTGTTACCACTGTCATAAAAACAGCCTAAATTAGTCCAGACTTTCCATTTGGCTCCTGTAGCCTTGTGGAAGCACTGAAATAGGAACCCAAGAGTAGTCACTGTTAACCTGTGGCTGGAGCCAAAACTCCAGCCTGTTAGTGAGCAAGGTCAGGCTGTTTTCCCACAACTCATCCCTTCCCTTTGGTTTTTAACGAAGATCCTCAGGCTGCTCCTTCATTTCCATTTGTGCTTTGCATCTGGGTTAAGAACTTTGAAGCATTTTAAAGGCAGGCTTTTTGTTGCCCGCTTTCCACATCTCCCTCGGGCACAGCTGGGGTCAGATCTGCAGCACATGGATGTTGGAGCATCTCCCTCTGAGCCCATGGAGTCCAACACCACTTCAGCCAAGAGCAGACACGTTCCCTCCTCCACACACCTGCACAGGTCACCCCTCTGCAACAACACTCTGGATAATTCATGTCAACTTCCTGAAGGACTTCATGCTTTCTCCCTCCCCACATGCCTTCAGCTATTGTGCTCCTTCCAGTGCTCAGGCAAATCAAAGTTTGATGATTATTTCGTTTGAGAATGTTTACCCTTCCCTCCTCTACCTTTATCTCCACACGATATCTGGGAGTCACTGCCAGGTAACCCCTTGCATTGCAGCCCCTTCCTGGGTGAGGGAGGATGTGGAGCACCTGGACAATCTGTGCCAATGCCTCGCTGCTCCCACAGCCAAGAATTTCCTCCTGGAATCTCACCCACCCCTGCTGTGTGCCAGTTTCAATGAAATGTGAAGGATCTGGCTTTCAGCAGCACCACCAGTGAAGTTTAGGGCGTTGCATCTTCTGGAGAGACACCTGGAGCTGCAAAGCACAAGGAGTTGGACTTGATGATCTTGAAGGGTTTTTTCCAACCCAAAGTTCAGTCCCAGTGTCAGACTCTGCTCACACTCTGCATCAGATAAAGGCAGAAAACAGCACCTCCCTGGCTTTCAGAAGGTTCCTGCTCCAGCTTAGCCACAGAGGAGCTGAAGAACATCACTGTTCCTCCTCCTCCTCACTTACCTGGTGCTAAACCACTAATGCAGCCCGACAGGGAGAATTCCACTTTTGCTACTGGTCACCAGCAGGCCCAGCAGGGACCACCCCTGTGACCCAGGCAAACAGTAGCTGTGCACCTAAATCCTCAGTTTCTACTTTCTTCACCCTGATTTTAAAGGCAAACAGCAGCTTTTCAAGCTTGCATCAATTATTCATGGGCCACTCCAGATAGCCATCAAATATATAATCAAATTAAATTCACATATCTTGAGTTTTGTAACCCAAGATTTCCTGTTTCAGCCCACAGGACGCCTGCTTGTGTTTGGGCTGCCACTTAATCATTGCATAATATTTGTTTTGGCTTGGTTGTGTGTAAGAAGAGATTTATTCCGTTCCATCTGGCTGCAGGGTGTTAGGCAGCAGAGAAAAAGCCAACCTTAACTCCTGCACTGGCTGGTTAGTGCTGCTTTAGGGACCTTTGGGGATGAACACCAGACTGGAGGAACTAAAAATACTTCAACTCCTGGTTTGCCACCCTGCTTATCAATATTATCAGTCTTTAGGAGACAATACACACCACTCCAGTCTTCTCCCCCCTCCTAAATTGCCTACAGAAAACCACACAGATCTCAGAGGTAATTGCAGTCAGAGTAATCCTGGCTTTGTCTATGCCTCTTCAAACCAAAACATAATGTGGTGTGATACAAGGGTTTCATCTGAATTTATTTGGGATGACTTTGCCATCACTGTTAGCAGAGCTCTTGGGGGACTTGAGATGAACGAGGATCCCATCGTGCTCAGTGCACAACACTCAAAGCCCATTCAAATCCTGCACCTGCCATCCCAGCCTAAAGAACAGCTTGACTTGACATCCACTGGAAACACTGGAAAGACTCACATTGACTTCAGGAGACACTGAATCAGGTTCTCTAAGGAAGACAAGCCACACTGGTGGAGATTGGCTTCGTGTTTATTGGCATTTGGAGAAGCAACAAGGAGTTCTGACAAGTCACAGGGGCAATAAAAAATAAAATACAGGCAAGAAACCTCAACAACATCGTCTCTGATTGAGTGTGCAATGAGTGGAGAGAGGGACAGTCACACACAGAGCTGGGGTTGGGACAGTTCAGTCCTGGAACAGTGTCCTGGGAGGAAGAAACTGGAGCAGAGAGAACCTCAACCCACACCAACCCACACCAACCCACACCAACTCACACCTGCTGGGTGAAGCACAGGGGATGAACCAGCCCCCAAACCAGCAGAACCAGCAGGGAGGGTATCCCAGTACACCCTGTGGGACCAGCACCTTCCTCAGGGGCAGGTGTTCCATCTCTGTGCAGCAGAAATCTGCCTCGAAAGCCTCTTGTCCTTGGAATGCTCGCCTGGGTCCTTCAGCCAGCACCTTATTTCCTGGGGGAGGAGAAGGAGACAATTTCCAGCGTTAGTTTAAAGAAGGGAAAGCAGGAGCTGCTTCACAGAGGAACAGTTGCACGGGAGAAGCAGTTTTACTCCTCAAGTGGCATTTTAGGCACAATGGTTTGCGTTTCTGATAATTCAGTGCATCAACCCTGCAACAAAAGTCATTCAGCGACACCATTTCCAGCCTCTGAGCAGAAAGGATCTTAATTGCCAAAGAGACATTTTCCCTCCTATCTCTGGATCTCTACTTCGTGATTTCTGTGCTCGGAGCCTCCGCAAATTGCAGCTCTCTCCTGATTAAGTGCTTAATTGTGGCCGGTGCTTTTCAAAGTGTTTTCAGCCCTGAGCTTAAGTTCCACTTCAGCCACGCACCGTTATTGACTTCTTTATCAGCTCACACAATCTCCTCACTTCGAAGGCGTTCTGGAGGATCCTCGGGGGGCCTGGAGCACATCCCTGCTCCTCAGGGATGCTCCTGGAGAGCCAGGAGCCCTGAGAGATGGACAGCACTTGCCAGCTCGGGCTCCAGGCAGGTTGTTTCCCAGCTGAAACCAAAGGAATTTAACCTTTTTAAACAAGCAACCACCCCTGGAAGTGTTCAAAGCCAGGTTGGACAGGGCTTGGAGTAACCTGGTCTGGTGGAAAGTGGCCCTGCCCATGGCAAGGAATTGGAATGTGGAGAGCTCTAAGGTCCCTTCCCAGGGTGAAAAAGCATCCTGGGATTCCACAGCGATGATTTATGATGCTGCCTCTGTCTGAACTCTCCTCTAGACCCCTTGCAACAGGGGATCAGCCAAGAAATCTTGAAGAGCCACATCACTCTGCCAGTATTTGGTTGTGCTTGAGCCAATCCCCACGTGTGTGAAGAGCCATGCACCTCACGTGCTGTGGTTCCTGAGCCAGGATCACCCACAGCTCCCCAGAAAGTTTCCAGCTCTGGGAAAACATGGGGGGTTAAAGTCTGTGGAGGCAGCAAATGGGACCACAAGTGGTGCCTCCCATCAGTGTTCAGGCAATAGAGCTGATTAATGGTTAATAGAATAATATTTTCATTCGTGGTAGATGAGAAAAGATAATTACATTCGGGGTTTAAGAACCAAATGTGTTGATCCAAATGTAATCTCTGTGTTTTAGCATTTGATGATTACATCAGGAACACAAATGTCAATGGGCTGCAGCAACCGAGTTATCAGAAGGAAAGGGGAGAGATGTGTGACTTAAATTACAGACCAGAGGGAAGAGCAGGAGCCATCGAGGGACTTTTCACTTTAGTTAATTAAAAAGATATTACTTTCCAAAAGCATTTGGGGAGCTGAGAGCTCTTGTTTTCCCCCAGTGATTCTTTTGCTATGCCCAGAACAACTGACAAAGAGAAAGGAGGACTGCAGGTAATTTCCACTTCCTGGTCACCCAAATCAGAGCTACAAACCCCAAGTGGCTCATTTTCCACACTGAGGAGTGGCTATAGATGCTTTATAGACTGAGGATGCTTTGGTGCTTCTATTGCTGATCCTTTTTCCACAATGCAGTTGGCACCTTGCTCTGGCATCTTCTTCCATCTCTGCAAGCACAGATGAGCTCGTTTGTCCCTCTTGCCCTAAACCTGCTCTAATGAATCTGGCACAGGAAAGGTTTTCTTTCCAACCCAGCCTAGTTTGATGCCAACCCAGCACAGAGTTTGTACCAGCAGTCCCAGCAAAGCCAGTCTAGAAAGGGAACCCTGTCCAGGAGGTGATCCCTCTCCCAAACTCCTTGCTGGGAGCATTGAACACAGACTGGAATCCAGTGTAAAACAGTTAACACGAGCTCGCTGCCAAGAACCAATTCAAGCTGTTGTGATCTGCTGCTGAACAAAGCTATTGCCTTGATTTCTCAGCAGAGTTCAAGTTTGCAGCAGGCTGATTATCCCACCAACATCCCTGAAGCACCTACTGTTGTATGAAATTTTATTAAATTGCCAGCACAGGCGGCTGTTCAAAGTTTGTGGCTCGACGCGATCAATGGCAGCAAAATACAGAAATAAAGGAAGGGGGAGGGAGGGGAACCCTGTTTGTTAAGGCTTTTTCTTTTCCCTTTTGAATAAAATGTCAACTCCATTATATAGATGTCAACTCCATTACTGTAATGCTCCTGTGGCAACCTCAACATGGAACTATCTGCTAATAAAACAAGTTTCTCACAGGGGGAGCGGAGGGCAGGCGACCTGCTGGAGGTTCCAATCTGGTTAAGAAAATGCCTGTTTATCCCCGTAGGCACAAACACCATTTTCATTATTCGGTTTTCTTCGTTGCCTTTGTCATCCCAAAATAAAAACCTGCTCCTTATCCCAAGGAGCCCGTGGTGGCCACGGACTTGTTCTTGCTATAGAAGCCAGGAAATGGGAAGAACAATGCCTGGAGCGACAGTGGGGGGTGTAAAATCGGTGTTAGAATCATGGAATGCTTGGGGTTTAAAGGCACCTGAAAGATCATCTTGTCTGAGAAGGTGGGAAAAAGAGAGGGGCAGCTGCCCTGGGGTCCTGCTCCAGGTGGATGTGCTGCCAAACCCTCTGAGGGAGTTTTTTTGGGTGCAAATGCGCCCCAAAAGCAGCAAGAACTGAATCCCAAGCAACTCCACAGGCAGGAGGCACCATAAGCATCACCCCAGGAGCACTTTCAGTGATGCCACCGAGTCCCTCGAGGGCTTTGACAGGCTCTTGTGTCCCTGAAATCGAGATACATTCGGGAAGAGATGCTGGGTGTATAAAGCTGAGAGCTTCCATTCCCCCCTTTTTCAATATAAACCCTATTTTTAAGTAGACAAAAGCCTGGGGAAGCCCCTCACCCTCCCCAGGCAGAAGCCAGGGGGAGGACAGAGCTGCTCCCTGGGCTCGGGTTTGCTGCCTGCCAACCATCAATACACACACAAAGATGAGTACATATTTAGAGAAGAATAAAGAAATCCATTCCAGAACGGGAGTTGTTTAGATAATTGATTTCCCTTGGACTTACAAGCACTAAATAACACCCACCAAGCCACATCTCCGAGATAACCTTTTCCTTCAAATCTCTCTTCCAAAGGATTGGCCTTTGACAGAGGCATCTTTCAAAGTGCAAATCCAGCAAGCTCTAAGCCAGCTCATAGGTAAGACCTTTCGGAAAATACGCCGCGATGATTCCTCAAGCAATTATTTTTCCTTAGTATCCTTTGCATAGAGAGAGCTAATTAACTGCCTGCCAGGTTCTGCAGATTCACAGTGAAAAATGAAGTAGCACAAATGTCATAATTAATTAGCAGTTTAATGCTAGAATGAACACAGCAAAGGTGCTATAAATATTCAAGCGACAGGACCTCCACACCAGCACTCCCCGTGCCAGGGACCAGGGGAGGGTCAGGTGGGACAGCAGGAGGGATTTCTTCATGGAAAGGGTGGTCATGCTTTGGAAGGGGCTGCCCAGGGAGGTTTGGAGTGCCCATCACTGAAGGTGTCCAAAGAATGGCTGGACGTGGCACTCGGTGCCCTGGGCTTGGGGGACAAGGTGGGCACAGGGTGGACTCGATAGTCTTTTCCAACCTAAATGATTCTGTGGCCACAGCCCAGAGCCCCAAAGGGCAGGAAGCTCAGCTAGCATCACAGAGGAATGAGGAATGATCTGCCCTGCCCCATCTTTGTGCTGTTGTCCATGTCCCCCATGGAGCTGGGCAGGGATAACCCACCCCAGGCACTGATTGCCACTGCTTGGGGTCCCTGTCCCACCCCAGGGTCTGCCCAGGGGGTCCCAGGGCTTGGGGTACTTCACACAGCCCCGTGTCCTGCTGTTTTCCAGGCAGACAACACCCATCCTACCTGTCCCTCCATTCATCAGGGTATTTTAGTCCCATATTTTTAGTGAGCACAACCCCACCAGTGGCCATCAGTCAGATCCCAGCCCCTCTCCCGCAGCTCCCGTCCTGCAGGGGGTAAATGTGAGGACAGGGACATGTTTTGCACATGGACCTGAAGCTGTCACACTCCTCCCGTGGGCACAACTTCCATCCCAGAGATGGCAAAGGAGCTCAGCATCATGGAGAGTTATACCAGCTTTCCCATGGATCAAGGCAGACAGAAAGGGGTTAGATGAGAGGCAAACCCAGCACCAGACATGAAGCACAAAATAAGGAATCAATTAAAAATTTGCAAGATTGGCTCTTGGCAAGAGCTCCACTCCCTTCCCCATCCACCTGCAGGAGAGTTCCAGGGGGAAAGAGCCAAGAGAGAAACAAAGCCCCCCTGCCAGGCACCCATGTAGGAGCATCCCGGGCAGTGGTGCCACCAGTGCCACCCACTCAGCTTTGCCAGGTGGGGAAGGCAGTGCTGCCTTCTGAGTGCAGTTTATTTTATTTAAAAGCCACCACTGCTTTGCAGACAACAACTCCATGGTGACAAACAGCTCGGGGAAGCTGTGACACTGCTGGGTCAGAGCCTGCACAGCACAGCAGCACGGGGAGGGAACAATGAGCCGGAGCAGGAACCTGGGATATGGAAAAAAGGACGGCCTTGAGGATGAGAAAACACGCGGCTCGGAGGAGAAGGTCCTTAACTGAAGTTTTCTCTTTTTTTAACCAAATGAAATCTTTTATTAACACCATCTGGAAGAGGCCAGCATGCCTTAAACAACTGTCTGGGTGCTTTGTTCAAGTGCAAAACTTCTCTTGCCTTCAGCTCCACTGTTTCTCCAGGCATGGTGTATTTCAGCACTTCAGCAGTGTGACATTCCCAGGGTTTTTTCCCCCAAAGTGCTGACTCCTGCAGGTGAGAGCCCCAAAATAATGGCTTGGTTATGTCCATCAGTCAGGAAGATGCCACACCTTGCAGAGTTCACCTCCTTGGGATGCAGCAGTCTATTCCTGAAGCAGAGCACTCATCCTGCTACACCCTTCCACACCCCAGAGGGAATTTCCCTGTGCAACAGGTTTGGATGCAGGTGAAGGTGGCTCCAGCAATGGGGGTTCTGTGGGAACCTAGGAGACACTTCCCACCATCATCTGAGAGCAGAACTCATCTCCTTCGGGTCCACATCCTTCATAAATCCGGTTTAACTGGCTTCTCCTGACTCAGTCTTAGCCTGCCCTGTAATTCCCAGCTCTGGCCACTCACCACGTGGGTCCCCAGGATTCAGATCACCTCACACCAGGCTGTCCCACAAATCAAGAGCCACAAAATGTTTCACCACAGCCTCACTGGTTACATAAATCAGGCTTAAAGGACATCTGTGTGGGGTTACTTTGGCACCTGGAGCTGCTGACAGGCACCAACAGGGCCAAGAGGAGTCGATATCTGACTGTGGAGCACATGGATGCTCTGGAGGTGCTGCAGTGGTCCAGTCTGATGTCAGAAACCACCTCCCAGTTTGGAGTGGCTCCCACTGATGGTCCTTGCTGGGGTGTGAAACTCCCTGCTGGCTGCTCGACAGCCCGGACACTCCAAGCAGGAGTGGGGCAGCCAAAAGTGAAACATCCCTCGGCACCAAAGGGCAGAGAAATGAGCCCCCCAGGGCCCAGGGAGCCCCTCTGCCAGGCACAGCCCCCCCTGCTCCCCCAGCTCTGCTCACTCCGTGTGGCAGCATCCCGACCCCAGCTCAGGGAGCTTCATTAATTTCAAGTGTTGCCTCTCGATCCTGGCAGTCATCTCCCACCCCTCAGCTTCCCTCAGTGGAATTTCATCCAAAGGAAAAGCTTAGACGTGGGTTTTTTGCCTTTAGAAACTGCCTTTCTGGGAGCTCTGTTCTCCCCTCCTGATTTCGTGGGGATATTTGCTTCTTCATTCATTCCCAGTGGAGCCCAATGTAACACCAGCATCCACCGCTGTGCCCTTGAGCAAAGTCCCCTGGACCATCTTCTCTGGCTTTTCACATCACTGGGAAACAACACAGTTCCCATTCCCCAACCCCTGCCAGGTCCTGTACCAATCAAACACGCTCCTGCTTCCCATATTCACCAGAAAAAGGGGTTTTCTTCCTCCAGAGAAGGTTTTCTCCTGCTCTGGTGCCACCCTGCTCTGCTCAGCCTCCCAGTCCCAGGGCTCTGAGTACCACAGTTACTTCTAATAGCACCTGAAATGTTATTCTGACTTTAAAGATCATGGAGATTATCCTTCAGGTTGGCTCTCTGTTTCATGACTTCCTCACACTGTATATAAATCTAACACAAATTGAGGTTTTCCCATATTTTTTTTCTCATCTTTCCAAAGAAAACCCACGTGCCTGTCTGGGGTTTTGTGTAGATCCAAAACTTGCTGGCTGGACACAGTCAGCCTCTGGCTCTTTAATCCACCACACTTCAGTAGAAGAGGCAGAGCAGGACAGGAGAGGCAGTGATAAAACTCCCCCCAAACCCACAGCAGCAGAACAGAGCCCCAGTATCCTGTGCATGCATTGAATCCAGCTGCCACGGGGCATGGAGAGCTTGGATAACCCTGGAATTGCTCAAGACCAGGTTGGATGGGACTCTGGCAGCTTAATCTAGCAGTGACAACCCTGTTCATGGCAGGGATTGGAGCTGAATGGTCTTTGAGGTCCCTTCCATCCCAAACCAGTCAGGGATTACATGATAATCTCTCTGCCAGCACCAAGAACAACCCAGGCCAGGGACCACACGTGGACAAACAGGCATGTCCTGCGTGGAAAGGCTGCTCTCCCGGAGCCACAACCAGTTATGAGCAGCACACGCCGGGAGGGGATTTTAAGCATCAAAAGAAAACCACCTGGAATAACTCGGGACCCCAAAGTGTCCTGCCGTTGCCTTGGGGAGAACCCACTGAGCCCCCCAGGCTGCAGCGACTGGGAAAGCCAGCCTTGTTATTCACCCCCACTAATTAAAACGGGAAAACAAGATGGAAAGAAAGAGCAGCGTCTCCACAAAGAGCAGGGGCATTGGCTGGGGGCGGTGGAGCAGCACAAAGAAACCCGACGGCACATGGCTCTGCCAGGCAGGAATGGGGCAGGGATCAGGAATCAGGGATCAGGGATCCAAGTCAATATTTATGCTGTTATTCGAAGAAAAGCTGGACGGGGCGCCACAGTCACGCAGCGCTGGAATATTTTCTACTGCATCAATCATTAAAAGCAGCTCTGGGACATTTCCCTTGCCCACACCCGACTCTGCCCAGTTCCCATCCGCACACCTTTCTCTTGCCAGAAACTTTCCCCAGCCAGATCGAAGGACACAAGACATTCACGTGGGATGGCAGGAGCTGGGAACATCCCCTTCCACAGGCGGGAGGAAAGCTTTGAGGGACAGCCAGAGCCACCCGGGTGTTGGGACAGGCACTGTCCCAGGCTGTCAGGAGGAGGGGACAAGCACAGCCAGCCAGGGGAACGTGCCCTTGCTTTGCAAGGTAATGCGATGGGTAATCAGAAGACTGGGGTAAGATTTCAGCCCAACATGCAGCACTTGCCTCCTGCCTGCTGAGGGTGCTGGGAAAAGGACCAGAAGGGCTCCTCAGGGAAAGAACCCCGACGGGAAAAAGCCCATCCGGCGAGCAGGACATTCAGGGAAGGATTTGAGAACACCAAAATATTTATTGTGGGGTTTTTATCCCTGAAAGCAGCATTAGGAAAAACCTACAGGCTAAGGGAAAACACTGCTTGTTAATAATAACTGTCATGGCATAAATAGGAGCAGGGGGATGGAACCCTAAAACTGGAGAGGTGTTGGATGCAGGGAGAACATTCCCTTGAGCCTGATCTCAGTGTCAAGTGACCCCTCCAAATCTGCACCGGGGCGTTCCGAGGCGGCACCGCCGGGCATTCCTGCCGGGCATTCCTGTCCAAACCCCGACCGGCGGAGCAAACACTCGGGCCGATAATTCCTGCCCCAGCCACTTGGGAAGTGCTTGATTTCCCTGGAAAGGGAGAGGCAGCCCGGCAGGAGGCCCGGCCGGCGCCGCAGAGGGAGCCGAGCTGTCCCCGTGCCACGACAATGCCATCCCTTCCCATTCGGGGACACTTCAAACTCCTCATTCTGGGGCTTGCGAGGAAATGATTTTAGAGTGGGCCCTTTTTCAATCTCCCGCCGCCTTTAGAAAGCAATTCCTTAAATCTCCGTTCCCAAGACCCTTTTCATCTCCGCGAATTGTCGGTGAGAGCCGAACCCAGGCAAAGCACCGTCGGCCGCGATCGCTGATTATTTAGGAGAAAGCACCGCTTTTAGGTGAGCTGCCGCGGAAAGAAATTAGCATTTATACAGGATTATTGCAGAACGCCCCGCCAAAAATCAGCCTCCGTCTCCGGGTCAATTGTGCCTCGCCAAGGTCAATATCAGGCTCAAATAGCAAGAACAACTTACGGGTGGAAATGAGCCCCACACGGCCCA
>WBMV01006101.1:23704-61489 GCA_013396655.1 Campylorhamphus procurvoides
CCCAACCTGCTCTACGGCAGGACGTGGTAATCGGTGTGTCCCCCGTGTCCCCCGCCGCGACCCCTCGGTCCTCCGAGACCGCGCCCTCCGGCCCAGCGCCTGCGGGGGGACCCCGACGGACGCCCGCGGGCCCCCGCGCTCCCCTCCCTCGGGCCCCTTCCCGTCCTTCGTTCTGTTTTTTTAAAGCCTCTCCGGTTTTTGGATAAACGGCCCCGACGTGACCGCGCCGTACCTGCGTGTGTGAGTGTGAGTGTGCGTGGGGTGTGCGAGAGGGGTGTGTGCACGCGTGTTCGTGGCTCCGTGCCCCGCTCGGGGGACCCCCCGACGGGGCGGGGGCAGCCGGGGGAGCGCCGCTCTCCTCTCCCGGGCCGGCCCCGCTGTCCTGCGGCACCTGGAGCCGCGGCGTGTCCCCGCCGAGCGCCACAATAAACCCTCTGAAGTGCAGCTTATCTCGGCAGAATTAATTTCACGGCGGTGCCCCGAAGTGCCGCTCCGTTCTTATCCCCATCGGAGGTAAATCGAGAGGCGGCGACGGCGGCGGGAGCCGTGGCGGAGGAGTCCTGGAGCGCCGGTGCTCACATTCAAGGGGGAAAAACCCTTTTTCTCGTTGTTGTTACTAAATATCGCTCAGTAAAATGAATGTCCGCGCGTGGACGGGGCGGGTCACAACCCTCGGCCCCTCGCTGGGCTTCTGACGAGCTCGGAGACCTGCGGAGATGCCCGAGAGCCCGGGGATTGCCGGTGCTGGACCCCGGTCCCCACCGGGATCGCGGCCGGGGATGGAGCTCCGGGCCCGAGGATGCGCCACGGCAGAGCGGGGTTTGTCCCCGCGCCTCTTCCCGAGGAGATCCCGCACGTCGGGAATCACTCCTCGGGAGTTTCCGGCAATTTCTCTTGCTTTTATTTTTAATTTTAATTTTTATTTTATTTTTAACAATAAAAAGAAGCCTTGTTCTCACGGCTCGGCTGCTTCATTCTCGGTGTACAGACGGATGGGCATCCCCAAAACCCCTTTTTTTTGCTTCCCCCTTCAGCCGTCAAGGATTTAATTCCATGCCAACCCACCCTGGCTCCCCCAGCCCGGGCAGTGCCGGCTGCGCCGTGAAGGAACGATTCTGGGGTGGAAAATGGGGATTTCAGCCTCTGCAGGACCACGGACCGGCTCCCAGACCCCTTTCCAAGGCCCATGAGGGAGCCGGGAGGGGAAATGGGAAGGGTCCCCACAGTCCTCCAGGGTGGGAAACGGCAGGGAGCCCCCTTCCCATCGCAGCTGCCACATGGGGACCACCAAGGCTCACCCCCCTTCCCATAGGGGAGCGTTCCTCCCCACTGGGAGCATCCAGGGTGGGTCTGAGCCCAGTGGGGACAGCGATTTCCCCCTCCACCTCTATTAAATCCAAGCGGACGTGCCAGGCTCAGCTCCAGCTTGGAAATAGAAAAAATATATCTCCAGGTAGAGCAGCTTCAGCAGCTCCACGGGATGCTGAACCCCAAACCCACCAGCTGCTGAGGGTGCAGAGGCAGCCAAAGCAGAGCCCGACGAGGGGGGGATGCTCCATGGTCAGGCTCTGCATCCCAGCCCTGCACTACAGGGACCAGAAACTGAAGCCCCTGGGCGAGGGTGATGCTCCAGGCAGCTCCCAGGGCCAAGGCAGGCTCCCCTCGGAGCAAACAGATGGAGAGCTGGGCAAGGGGGAACTTGCAGGAACGAGAAGACTCCCAAAATGTTTCTCCAGACTTGTTTTCGTGCCCCCCGAGATGAGAATAAGGGATAAAGCCACAAGTCTGAGTCTAACCCATCCCAGCCCTCCCTCCCCTCCAGTCCCATGAAAACTCACCCTCCTCATGGCTTGTTTTTGTCCTGCTCAAAAAGTAAAATGACTTTTTTGGAGCCCCAAATCTTTTCCCATCCAACGGAGAAGGCCGTGGGCAGGGCTGATGGTGTTCCCAGCTCCAGGAACGCTGAGTTACAATGAAAGATTCTGCTCCACCCTCAATCACTTGAAAATAATGAATCCAGTTCGAGGATTTCTTCCTCCCAAGGTTACCCAGGTCTGTCTGGGCTTTTCCCTGCTTGCTGGTGATTAACAGCTGGGCCCTGGCAGAAGGAGCACCATGCTCTGCATGCAGGGCTGGAAAATTTACTAACTTACACAATACTTTTATTTAAGGGAAAAGCCCAAAGGGAAAGCTGAAGTGGATGCTCTCCTCAGTTTTTAATATTTTCTTTTTTTTTGTGCATAAACAAATTTTTCAAATGCTAAGATAGAGGCTTATTGAAATTATTGATGAAATTATTTTCCAAGACTCCAGTGTAAATGTGTGCACGCAGGTAAAAGATACAAACAGGGCCAGGAAGGGGGCTGGAAATTAACCACAAGCTACGGCTGAGAATTTCAAAAGCCACTTTATAAAGCAAATAAAAATATTTACCAATTTGGTACACTCACACAGAAAATCCTAGAAAGAGTGCTAAAAAATGAATGGAATCTCTGCCCGTCGCAGCTCTTTTAAATTAGGTATCAAACAGCCAAATCCACCTCCCCTGCTTGGTTATGTCCCAAGAACCAGGTCAGAAACAGGCACGCGTTGGAAAAGTTGAAATGTTTTACTTCACAGTCCAATAAAAACTCTCCTCTCTGTGAGACACTGAAGGAAACATCCGACAAGGAGTGGTGAGGGCCGAGTCCTCCAGCCCCGCCGGCTGCCTGCTGGGTCCACCCCGGGAGTTCATAACATCCCATTTCGGGGCATTCTTTAAAACTCCGGGTCTGTTTTCAGGCTCTTGTGTGTGGAGTAGAGGATGGTTGGAGTTCAGAGTGACAGGCATTGCTTGGACAGGCAGGGAAGACAACAACAGCCCTCCCACCTCACCCAGGGGCTCGCAGGCACAGCAGCCAGGCTGGTCTGCAAGCCACTATTTCCCAGCCCCCTCCCAAAAAATCAGCATCATCAATCAGGTCCATAAGAAATGTGCACATTTAAAACAGGTATGAGAGTTTAAAAACTACAGGAATGGCGTTCAACAATTTCATCCATTTCATTTTTCCCCACCCCCACAAATAATAAAAAGAACAAAAGCAAAAAAATCTGGACGTTTCCTATATTTAAAGGAAAAAAAGAACCACCAGCAGAAGCCAGGAGCTAATTCCAGCTGTACCTTCCTGCAGGAGGTGGGAGGGGGTAGGGCCTCCCGGGGCCGTACGCCTGCAAACAAACAAACAAAAGCAAGCATTGAGTTTTTGGATTAACACCCCGAGTAAACAAGGTGGGCGAGCTGGAGGCGCCACTCGGAACTGGAACAATGAACCCTCCCCATCCTCCCCACGGACAGGCTGGATGTCCCTCCACGGTGTCTCCCAAACCTCAGGCTGGGGTTGCACAGCTCCACACGGGGAAAAATCCACCCAAAACCAGCCCGAGGTCGAGTGACACCTCTGGGTGTGCTTTGCTTTCAGACCCCCAGGCAGAGATCTGTGTGTGGGGCAGCCTGTGCTCAAGGCAGATAAATACAATTTTATTTGGAACTTAAATTACCTACCTGTACAAAAGCATCTTAAGGAAAAAAATTAAACTGTGTTTGTTACAGAAGCACAGCGTTTTCCAGCACTCATTCAAACTTTAGTAATAGGTCACAGACCTAAATCCCACCCTGGAAATTACTCCAAATGAGACTTATTTTTGTACTTAAATATAGGCATTTGGTACCTCAACTACCCAGTGAAAAAATCCATTGGAAAATTTCATGGAGTCCCCAGGAAGCATTTTAAAATATTTCCAAACTCGATATATTGCAGAGACCAGAAAGCAAATTAAATATCGTACTCCAACACCAGCACCAGGCTTTGTTTGCCCCTTACTTGGGGTGTTTTTGGGGGGGAAGGGGGAGAGGGGCTGCCTTTCCTTTCTTTAAAAGAGAAATCCATCTTTACCCCAGCCTGTGGTGGCTGAGATATCCACGGAAACTGCAGAGCCCTGACCAAACCTGCCTCCTGCAGCATGCCCGGGAGGGAACCTGGCAGGTTTGGCTCCAGGTTTGATTGCAAATAATTAAAAAGGAAACAAGTTGGCCATATCCCTTAAAAAAATCCTTGCAAACCAGCAGCAGTCCCTGTGCAGAAGGACAATGCAGAGGTTTGGAAGGCTGCGTAAGACACTGATCTGGGTGCTCTGTTGTGTGTTGCCACAGACTGAAACAAGAATGTCCAGCACCTGCACAACACCAAGTTTATTCTTTGGTTTTCTGGGAGAGCTGGAAGGCCCCAAACACCCCTGGAGCCCCCCGGATCCATGGCAGCTGCATTAATTTTGTAAGCACTTTGCAGCAGCGTGTTTATTAACCTCTTCAGACCATGTTCTGTATGCTGTAAAAAAAGAATTCAGAGGTGAAAGGGCCCAAAGATAATTATTTATGCTGCTACATGTCACCACTTCCACTTGAATCCCTTTTCAAGGCTTTAAAGCTTTGAAATTTTCAGGCAGCAAGGCCGGATTCAATGATTGGGTTGGCACCCTAAAGCCTTTCAGGTACCTCCTCATTCCACTCCAGCCCCGAGAAAATAATGACATCTGAAAGTTCATTTAGAAATAATAACAACAACAACAAAAAAGGCAACAAAAATTTAAAGGGAAATAAAAAACAGTCAGAAAACAACACACTGCAAAGGGAATTTTTAGGGAAGTAAATGTAAAGGAAATGAAAGATTTGTCCTTAATACCCATTATGCATGTGAATACCAATAAAAGGGTTGTCACCATCCACTTCTAATGTTTCCTGCACCAGCAGATGGGTCCAGGTCAGTGGCAGGGGAACTATGTTTTGGACAAGACCACAACAGGATCCAGGCTGTGGATCCAAGACTCCAAGCTTTCCAAGAGGGAACTAACCAGGGATGCCCTGCACAACCCTTCTGGAAGACTGTTCCAGCTCACCCTCATGATTCCAGCTGCAGCTCTGGGGCACCAAGATTTCAGGTTGGGAAGCACAGATCCCTTTAGCAAACATATCCACCTATGCTGCCCAGGATGAAGGGCAGAGCAGAGTGTGCCATGGCAGGCAGAGTTTTTCAAGCCTAATTTAACACTGCCCAGACTCCACTGGCACGAAGATCCCTCACTGATTTTTCTACACTGTCACAGCAGCTCCTGTTACAGATTAGAACAATCAGGAATTTTTTCCTCTGGCTCTGGTGTTTTGGGGAAATCTGTGTAACACATCCCAAAAGATTTTGAAAACTGATCCTACCAATTCACGTCATCCAAATTTAAAATACACCACCACTGTGTCCTAGCTGTGCAAAGTTCAAGCCCCACTATTTCCCCAACAAGCCCAGTGTGTTCATAACCCATGCCATCGAGTTCTGGTTCTGGTCAGTAACCATCCCAGAGATCTGACTTCCCCAAACAGCAANTGAGTTCTGCTTCCAGTCCAACCCAGTGCTGGCAGGATTTGTACTGGTACTGCCTCCCCTGTACTGGTGCTGTGCCATGTAACACATGTCTCTGTACTGAGGAGGTGGGCAGGTTGGGAGGGAGAAAAGAAAAACTAGGGGGGACTAGGAAGTGACTTATCCTGAGCTGAGTCCTGCCCCAGCAGAAGGCACATTTTTAACAGTTTATGACTTGGTTTCCAGATAAAATCCTGGGCAACAGTGCTGTCACCCACCAGCTGAGCCCTCCTGCTCTCTGGTTGTGGTCAGTAACCACCCCATAGATCTGACTTCCCCAAACAGCAACAGAACAGTTTAACCTAGATATCTGAAATTTACTTTAAATCACTATATAGTGCTGGAAACAGCGATCTGTAACAAGAGTATACACAGATCATGTTTTACTGGGAACATCACCCTCCAAAAACTCCCTAAGCAAAGTCACCTGCTACTTCCAAGCAGCATTTTCACTGTGTGGCATTTTCATAAACTGCTGAGAAAGCCACCTGTAATTTTAGATGAGGTTCTCCCATCACATTCCCTTGCTTCCATTTAACCACACAGAGCTATTTCCACATGTCCTTTCCCAGACATGTTTATTCCTCGGGCTACATTTGCATTAAGGAGTTTTTCAGCTAAGAGAAAGCCAATGCACACTTGAGAGGAAAAATTCGGGAAGTCGTAAGAATCTATGTTTAAAACATGCTGGGGAGAAACTTTTCTGTGCCCAAAAGGTGTAGCTTTAGATTTCCTTAGAGAAGAGGAAGACTGGTTGGAATACTTGCCTTTAGGTGCTGCCTCCTCATGCTGCAAAGGTGCTGACTCAGGAGCACTTTGATCTGTGCTCATGGACAGTGGTGGTGGTGCAGTCCTTGTGCCAGGGGCAATGCCAGGGGGGCTGGACAAGGCTGGCACCTGTCCATGCTCTCAGTGACACACTAAAACCACCTCAGGAATGCCTTCCCATGCCACACTCCCTCTCCACAACCCCCCAAAAGGGGAGCCTTACTGGGGTGGAGGACAGAAGGTGTTCCTACCTGTCTGCCCCTGTCCATGCGGTCCTCGGGTCTCTGTGGGTATCCCATTGGTCCCAGCCCCTGGTACTGTGCTGGCTGGAACTGATTTGGGGACTGCAGCATGCGGTTCCAGGCAAGGAGAGGAGCAGCTCCAGCAGTTCTGTGGAAGGAAAAGGAAAAGACACCGCAGTGTGAGCTTACAGAGTCCCACATCACACTCCCCAAACCTGGCTCTGTCTCAGAGCTGACCACGGTCCCACCAGCCGTGCCTGCAGCAGGACCACAGATAGCCAAGTGTCAGAGAGAGACCAGAGAGGGGGGAATTTCCAAATTTCCCAATTCCCAAATTGTCCCAAAGGCCACCTCTGCTGTTTCCTCCATCGCAGCTCGAAGCTGCACAGCCAGGTACTGACACAAGCAGCAAACTCCACTTTACAAACCACTGATTTTTCTAATTCCCTGGAAGGTTTCTGCCCACCTTTGATTTCAGAGCCCAGAGCAGATCCCAGCCATCCATCCCCACGTTAGCCAAGCATTCCCCACCATCCCACAAGTAAACATGAGCCACACGGGAGCCAGCAGCTTTCTTTTCTGAAGGCCCAGACTCCTTCTGGGAGCCCATTCTTCCCAGTTAATTGCAGGTTGCAAATGAATTCTTACGGCGAGTATTCGGAATCTAGGGTAGGGGCCTTGGCTGCTTTTTCCCATCCATTATTCTGCTCAATATGTCAGGAGGTCTGATCGGGAAGAAACCTTTTCAAGTTCTATTGATGCTGTTTTCAATTGACCACGGTGACCTAGCAACATAAGCACTAATTGGCACGGGCTGACTGACATTTGGTGTACAGTTCATATGGGAACGCAGATCCAACAGCCATTATAACCCAGTTTGCCATCCCAGATTACCAACAGCAAGAAATGTTTTCATTGCCTTCAAGTACCTATTCCATCCTTACAATTATAAAGCAACAGGTATAACACGTCAAATATTGTCTGATTAAAAATATTTAGAGAAATGCTACAGCCACGATCTGGTCATTAAATCTGAGCAAGGGTGAGGGACAAGGCCTTGCAGAACTCATGGGTCCTGCAGGACAATATAATGTTGTAATGGAGAAACAGGGAGAGTGAAGCCAGTTAATCTTCCCTGACCCCTCTTGATGAGGGAGGCAGCAGAGCAGAGCAGGGCCAGCCTGGTGAGAGATGGGGACAGCAGGGAGCAGGAGCACTGCATGCCAGATTTACCTGCTGGGATGGAGACAGCAGGGAGCAGGAGCATTGCAGGTTTATCTCCTTCACTGCACATCACTCCATGTCTCTTTTGAGAGCCCCTGTCCAGATGTGCTGGATTTCAGAGGCAGGCAGATGTCCAAGCACCCCTGGAGCTCGGGGAGGAGCTGTGACAGTCCTGGCCAGGTAGGATTCACAGCCAGCTGTACAACACTGGGCAAAGGGAGCTTTGGGAGAAGGACTTTAAACACACATTCCACCAGCTGGAGTAGAGGCAAAGTTGGAATCAAGACAGGTAAAGGTGAGATCAAATGGATGAAAACAGGCCTTTTGGATGCAAACTGCTTTTGGTTTCACAGTAAAGCCTACAAAGACTGTGCAGCTGCTCCACCTGGTCAGAGCAAGACCTGCCTGGATTTTAGAAAGGCATAAGGAACTCCTGCCATCTCCAGAAACAAATAACTTGACTCCTGTTTAGAGAAATATGAGTCCTACCAGATAAATATGCAGCTGGTGAATACAACATGCAATGGACTCAAAATGTACACTTGGACACAAGTGGTAAGTGGTGATTCTGGGCTGTGTGCTGTGCCTTTCACTCCAGAAATGCACAGTGTTACCCAAATCCTACCTCAGAAGGAGCAATGCTGTAGTTAAGAAGTTCATAGCACATCACACTCTCAGGGACTAAACACTCCAAACCAGCATTCTAAGTTCATGCTCAGAATGAACTTAGTCATATTTATTCCTTTTGATTAAGTGCTTTGAGTACTAACTTTCCCCCCCCTGATGATTCCTAGAAAACAGCAGACTCCAGGGTGAATACACTGCTCAGCCTTAAGGAAAACTACTGGGAATTACCTACCCAGCCCCAGCTCTTGGGCTTTCATTAACAATCATTGTGACTCTGTAACAAGTGCTGGTGATAAATACAACTGAGGGTCACAGCAATTGCTCCATGCCTGGAATGGGAAGGCTTGACACAAATTTCATTTGTCATTAATGCATATCTGGCACAGAGTTTAAACTTTTTATTTTTAAGTGCTGCTTAGTGGAAGTTGAGAATTCAACAAACTAAACACAGCAACACTAACATCACTGTTATGTTGGGGCATTTTTGCTCAAAAAGAGTGGAATTGGTGATTTTCAGTCAGAACTACTATGGATTCTAGAGGATAAACCTGGACCAAAGGCTGCAATGCATTTTCTGATCTTAAAAGCCTGTTCTTAATTCACAGAACTATGTATTATTAAAAAAATAAATTAGATTTCCATCTTGTAAACAGAAATATGGAAATTATGGGACTCATAGCACTTAACTTCGTGTTCATCTAGTGCATCTATTAATTGGTGAGGGTGGAGATTTGTACACAGCAAGACTGTAACCAAAAAAAGAACTGTGCCACTTGAGCTCACACCGGCAGAAATTATTCAAATCACTATCCAGAGTTACACCAACTCAGGATTCAATTGAAGCATATTCATTCCAGCTGAAATACAGCTTCAGGAGACGTTACACAGTCAAACATGCCTGTGTTCCAAGCCCAGCCTCTCTGGAAATCTCTTCTAGAAGCAGATTAAACAAATAATTTTGCTACATTTCCATCAGCCGGGTAGCAAGTACCTCTATCAACTCTGAACCAGATCAAGAGCATGGAATGATCTCTGCAGTGCCCAGGAATGTCAGGACAGGGAGAAGGGCACCTGCCCTGCTGCAGGTGTCCTCCAAAGGCAACTCCCCCACTAGATTTAAGAGTAGGGAATCCTCCACAGGAGACAGGATGCACTGGTTATGGAAAAGCAGCTTTACACTCTTGGGGGTTTTCCCCCCACAGGGCCTGGGAAGCAAGAGCTACTTTAGTCCTCCTGCAACAGCACAAAGGCTCCAAGCTTTCCTGGCAGCAGGGACAGGGCTGGCATTTCCCTCAGTTACTTTCTTCCTGGGAACAGAGGTGCCAGAGAACAGAAATCCCTGGCTGCTGTCCCCCGTGGCACCTTGCTGCTCCTGGAGCACCTGAAGCAAGGGGTGAACAGTTTGGGAAACCAGCAGCTCCCAGGGAATGAACTGGGGAACTCCAAATCCCTTGAGGGGGTCAATTCAACAGGTTCAGACATTATTTCCTGCACCAAGTCTCTCTGTGTTTAATCTTCTGCTTAAGTCTCTGTGCTTGTCTGTGTACAGCAACTAACTCAACATCAGCCCTAAGCGTGTTTGATCTGCTTCCCAAATCCAAAACCTTGCAGAAACATGGCAGAATTACTTCTCCTCAGCACTGGCAAGTTAGAGATTTTCATAAACTATCCAAGGTGTAACAAAGAAAAAGCAATGACAAGTGACAGACCTGCAGCAATCCTTTACAAAATAGCACTATATACACTGGATTTAATTAAGGTGTGGGAATAGCAACTCCCATGGACCAAGTAATAGTAAAGTTTGCATTATAAACGAACCTTGCCTTCCAATATTCCACATGGATGAGGCACAGGACAAGGGAGCCAGACTTAGTTCAGTGGGGATCAAAATGGTTGCCATGGAAAGTGACTGTGGAGAGCTCAATAAATTCTCCCAAAGCCCGTTTTTTCAATGGTGAACATTTGCAAATAAAACCAAGGAGAAAAACCTATGCCTCAGAGCAGAAACATCTCTTACGTACTCTGCCATTCCTCCATAAACATAAGTATCATTATTCATAGCTGTCAGAGGTACCCTGGGTTTATTGAGTCCCCCCACTGAAGGACACACAAGCCATCCATGAAGGAACGCATGTAAAACATCCCTGATTATCAAACCATGTCACATTCCTTCTATTCGATGGCACTTATTGGACTGCAGATTCCATAATCCTTCCCTGAGTCCCTTCTGCATTTAATTCAGTTCAGCCTTAAGTAGTTAAAGAAACTGTTTTCAGTGGCAACTAATAACTACTGACCTACAGTGACACTGCCCTACAATGGGCTTGTCAGCCCTGAAAAACTTGTACCAAAGAAGCTGATTAGGACTTCAAGAGGTTTGTAGCAAGAATCAATGGCTGGTCTGTACTAATGCTGCGGCTGCAGCACAGAAATGATAAAAGTGGAACACCATTAGTTATGCCTCATTAAGCTCCACAGCCCTCCTAAAAAGAAATTTGTTTAGCCTGTCCAAAATCTAATGCAGTTTTAAGCTCTCTGTGTTCAATTTCATAGTATCTCAAAAGCTTCAATAAGATAAAGGCCAAAGAACCAAGAACGGTACCCAAGCACCGACAGTAAAGTTAATTTTGAAGCCTGAGTTTTAATGGAAAGTGTTTTTGCCTTCTTTTTTTTAATTCAAAGTACTCGAGCCTTTTAAAGGATGAGCACCACGTAGCATGCTCTCCAAACATAAATAAATCATGGACATTAATTAACTTAAAAAACCTGCAGTACAGCGTGATTTCAACAAATTTAAACAGCAACGTTCCAAACAAAGAAGGGAAAAACAAACGTTGGGAAGCCTGGCAGAACCAAATCCACCCTCCTGCCTTACCTTTGTGGTGCCTGCTGAAATAAGGGCGTGGGGCCTCGCCAGGACTCCTGGGGTCGAAGATCTAGTGGGGAAACAAAATGGTAAAATCAGACAGAGTGAGTGCAATCCAAGAGCTCTGCTCCACTCCTGTCTCTGCCCCAGAGCTGCTTTTAAGAAGCCAAGCAGAAAAGGCTCAGATATGCCACAAACACACCCCAAGCCATCAGTTCCTCCTGCAGATTTGGACAGAGCCCTGCTGGGAACTGAGAAAAGGCAAGTTTTTTTGGTTTCAGTGTGTCCAATAAGCTTCAGGTGATGAGAATAATGAATTTTAATTGCTAGAACTAGCTCTGGTTAGTGCTTGGACTCCTCACAGGTGTCTCCTCTTGAATTTTTAAAGATGCAAAACCATATCTGTGACCCAAAAATGTTATATTTACATTTCTTTCAAGTACATTCATCACTCCATAAAAAAATATGGATATTTATATGGATATCTGCTGTATCATCACCACAACACACCATGTTTGTGAGCCAGAAATACGTACTAGTCAAAATACTGGGGGTTTTGCCCAGTTTGGGAAATTGGCCAGTTTCCCTTTGACTGGGCTAAGTTATTCCCTAAAGGAAACTAAAAGAATGACTGGAGCACGGGACAAAGTGAACGGTGCCACTTAATTCACGTTTAAATAAAGCTATATTTAGGATACAAAAGATAAAGAATCCAATAATATAAAATAGGAATAGATAATCACTAAAGACACTAAAGTGCATTTAAGAGTTAACTTAGTCAATGATAATACAAAACTAAAAATCTATTAATGATCTCTGAGATAATGGAATCAGACTGAATTAAGCCTTTTTGGGTAAAAACCTGGCCAGAGCCTCAGTGCAGGAGACCACCCACTTCTCCATTGTCTCCTCCACCCAAACCAGCCCTTTACAAAGGCGAGGCAGGACCAACATTGCTTTAACAGGACCCGCAATTAAACGGTTGTTGTCCTTCTAAATAACCTGGTCAGTAAACAGGATAAAAGCCCCTGTTCCTCAATAGCACCCTGGCACTTCGAGGGGGTGGCAATCAAAGGCTCCCGTTTCACTGACACCTTTGATGGCTTTCAGTGGCCTTCAAGTGGGACCTCATTCCAACAGCTGGAGAACAGCAGCTGGAGAACAGCCACGCTGGGACACGGACACCCTGCCACACTGCCAAGGGCTGAGGGCAGGGAAGCTCGGCCAGGGTTTGAAAGAAAAGGAGGGGGAAATGAAAGAAATAAATCTGTGCCCCTCTGAGGAGATCACAGAATAAATTCCCATCCCCAGAGGCTCCACTCTTCCCACTGGAGCAAAGCCAATCCAGCCCAGAATTATTTATATTCCATGTGGAGTCATTTATTAAACATTACATCTATATACACAACTACATCAACCAATATATAAACCTATAGATAACACACACACTGTTGCCAAGTGATGCTCCTCAGCAGGTAGAATTGGCAATTGCCACCCAAAATCCAACCACACCAGCCTAAAAAGCACGACCAGGACTGAGGATGGACATGTGGCATTTCCTCCTGATCACTCTGTGACTCACAAGGACCTTTCCAGGGCCAAACAGGCTGTACCCCACACAATGCCATGTTTGCTTTGGAATACAAGGGAGTGCAACACAAGAGGACCCACAATGCTGCTTTCAGGGAAATGAGCAATTAACACACAATGTCCAACTGGAGCTTGGGAAAAAATAAAAGTACAAAGAAAAAATTGCTAAAAAAAATAAATAAAATTTAAAGTTTGGGACTGCCTGAGAATGTCACTACATTCGATCAAAATACCCCAAGGTGACTCTGTTTCTAATAATTTCAAAGTTTCACAGACAGCAGCACCACAGAAACACAGCAGAGATGAGCTCTGCTCATCATGTTTCCAGACCCTTCTTTTCCATGTCAACAAGAAAGAACCCAGCTCTCCTGCTGTAACCACACCTCTTTGCAGCTCTAGGGAACAGTTTAAGAGACAGTTTAATGAAATCATCATAAAAACATTTAAATCCACCCTATTACTATTCATTTGTATGGCTGGCAGGACAATCTTGGAGGGAAAGAGCTTGGAGCAGTGAATTGCACTTCAAAAAGAGAGAAAATGGGAGAAGAAATGACAATTAGTATTTCCTTCAGGCTGCAAAACTTAGGCATTTCCTAGAGCTATAAGGCCAAAGAAACTGCCTTCTCTAGCAGCTCCTCAAGTAACAATTTATCTAATCAGGGTGGCAATCAAAGACGAGATTTTGTGTTTACTGATTGCACTAATCAAAATCACTTTTCAAATGCAGCTAATTGACAAGTTTACTGACTGCAATGAAAGTCATAAATCAGATGTCCTGTGCTGCAGAAACCAAACCTGCCATTCCCAGAGCGCTGCCACACTGCACTTGACTCCCCAAGTTATCAGCACAGACAATTATTCATCAGCTGAAAATTGGCACATCCAAGTCAAATCAGGGAGCACGGGCAAGGAACACCCCCAGCAGGCTCTTGAGGCAAAGATGGCACTTGGCTTGACTGCACTGCCCTTCCAGAGGCTGATTTGACAGCAGTTTATACAGGAAAACATAATACAGGGAATGAAAAGTTGCTCTGCACTGATCCCACCAAATGTGGGAATTTTAACCCCGTCAGCTGTAGATTTTCAGGCTCCACAATTCCCAGTCCAGTTGTGCCACAACAGTGTTTCTCTCACAATGACACAGCTGATGAACAGCATTGGGGTACAGCCCACAAACACACTCTTCAGCCTGAACATCCAAAAGCCTGCTTCCAGCAGGAATTCCAGGCTGTGACACCTGGAGGTGTGCCTCTAACAAGGGTTTAGGCAGCTCTGTCTCTGCTTGGTAGAAGAGCAGTTGAGACACTTGTGGTTCATGTGGGCTGGGGCCTGACTCATGAGCCAAGCAGCAGGACATGTTTTGGGAAGCCCTTCTAAGGAGCAAGAGCATCCCTCACACTGTTTGCATCCCTGCTATTGATGGACAGGAGCTGCCCTCATACCTTGATTAAATAAAGAGGCACTGAAAGGAAGACAATCTCCAAACCACCAAGTCAAACACTGCCATAATTAGTTGTAGAGACTTCACGCTGCAGTCAGTGTGAACTAGAAGTTAATTAGAGCTTAATGTCGGTGTCCTTAGAAGAAGAAACACAAGCCAGTGAAGTGCCAAAGGACACATTTGCACTGCTGTCTCCCACGAAAACAGAGTGCCAGGACCTGGCTCTGGAGAGCAGCAGCTGGCACAGGACCCTGCCCGGGGAAAGAGCCTCCTCTTTGGAAAGAACCTGCAGCACGAGGGACCAGCAGGTCCACCTGGCACCTCTTCTGCTGCACCAGCAGAACAGCATCAACCTCTGGCTCATGGAAAAAGCAGGATTCAGGGAAGTGGCACAATGAGAGGGAAAAAACAAACCCCAACCAATTGGTTTCATGTTTGCCAGGCACACGTGCAGAACAGCAACAGGGGATGGCTGTGGCATTTGGAGGGGCAGGAGATGAGGGGAGGAAGGCACTTGTGGAAGAAAGCCACCAGCCAGTTTTTCCAAGGCCAGCAGATGGACTGGCACTGCTCATCCAGTGGTGGATTCCAGGCTCCCCAGTGTGAGCACCCCAATGGCACTGGGGAGTATTTGCACACAGAGCTGCCCATCCAGCACCAGGTGCAGGGGTACCAGGAGGATGAGAGCTCTGGAAGTACCTCCTTGGCAGGATCAGCTCCAGGGACAGGAGACAGAGAGAGCAGCTTTGACATCAGCATTTCCCACTAAGTGCCAAGACTCGACTGAAACAGTACAGCAACTGCTGGGCTCCCAAAAACTTTCTCCCCAAAACCACACAAACTTTCTGATTTTGGAGAGGAATACAAAAATATGATGCCTGTCTGGCAGTTCTGCTTTCTAATGTTTCTTTTTTGTTAAAAAAAAGAAAAAGGTTTTCCTTTAAGCCAAGTTAATCCCTCCAGGCTCCCATTCAATCCATCTCTCTGCTTACACCAATCTGGTCCCTTGCACAAGAAATCAGCACTCACCACTCAACTTCCCTTCATCTGCTCTGGGACTGGACACTGAGTTTCAGTCAGTGGCCACTGATATTATTTGTTCACTGACATGTAGCAAAGATGCCAGTGAGGTACAAAAAGGGTGAGAGTTTCACTGGGCAGCAACTGGTCTAAATGGGACAAAGCTCTGGAGTTCAAACTTCACCTGTGTCAACTCTTCAAATGCCCCACACTTGCAAAATTCCACATTGCAAGAATTCAGCTGGACTGTGAGAACTTATTACTTTAAAGCACCTTCTTGGGTAGTTGAATCAAATTTCCTCCTGTCTCAGTCCCACCATTACAGAAACAGCCCCTTATCACACATAAAGAGAGAACTCTTAAGCAATACCCTTTTCCAGAAGCACAAACAACTCCTTCCCAGGATGAAAAACTCCATTTTGGGTCACACAGGATTTATTGGTGATGCTGGTTCTGCTGAGATTCCACCACAGATGGAATATAAGTAACAGACACCAGGAACCCTTGATATGGGTGGGGATCCCACTGGCAGACACTTTGTTACATTTCCCTACAGCAATGCCATAAAGGAAGAGCAATAGGGAGGAGCAACACAAGGTTATTGAAGACAAGATACCTGAATCCACTCACTATTTGTGACGGTCCCACAGACCAACCCAAACCCTGTATTTTCCAAACTCTGAAGTGCAGGAAGCAGAACCCACTTACTTGACAGCAACTTGGGGATCTGCTGCTGCCCCCCCAGGAGGGGCCTGGCATAGGGGGCGCCGTAAGCTCCGAGGGGCATGGCATTGGGGTACATCCCTGGCATCCCTCTTTCCCGTGGCATCGTGTGGCTGCTCCGTGGAAGAAAAGGAAAAGGAAAAGATCAGGATGTTTTGATGAATCCCACCTTACAGCACAGCTGCCACCTGGCCCAGCCAAAGCCCCAGCCCTCTCCACTGTGCCAGCACAACGTGGGGATGCCTTGGCAGCTGCTCCCAGGAAAATGCCCAAGTTCTCACTAACACAGCTGTACTTTTTTTTGTACTTATGAAAAGGAAAGGTGGTGCCTTTTCTTCTTCCAGCTCTTTATTACTTTCAGAAGCAGAAGAGCAGGGCAGCCTGTAACCCAGCAGACTCACCCTAAGGTTCTAAAGGCCGACTGGTCCAAGTGCACTGGTTTCCTGTCTCTGTTGAAGCCAAGTTGTGGTCTCCAAGGCCTGCCATCATTGTTGGTTTTTTCCCAGTCTCCTGGCTTCAGGACTGGAGCAGGTTTCCTTAATAACACAAATAGTTCCATAAATATATATCAGAGCAAACAGTCAGATGAATAAATCAGAACACAGTTATTTGAAAGGTGACACTTACTTTGCCCCAGGTAACACTGTAGCCTTGAAAACAAAGTCTTCAGCAAATTGTGGATCTTTGAATGAGATGCTAGAAGGAAGCATTTGAGGATTAGGTTCACTTTATACAGACAACAGAGTGAAAAGTAATCACTGCTTGGGGACTTGGTTACAAGTGGGATTTCCCAGAGCAGGGAGTTTTATCCAGACAGGCAGCTTTGTGATTCCATGCAGCTCCCATGGAGGGATGCATCCCTATTTTCAATGACATCTCACACACCCTGCATTTTGAGCTGTCTAGTGCTAGACAAACTAATTATTAATGGAGCAAAAACTGTCTGAAAGCTTCATTTCTACTGGTACAATACATGACAGAGCACTGGGTTTGCAATTCCCATCTCCTGGTGCAGTATCCAGGTCTCAGGTAGGTCCCACCAGGCACCTGTTTGAAGCACATGACACCAACCTGTCCCCTCACTACCTACCATCTGACACAGAAGAAAGCTTGGCATGCCAAGCAAGCTAAAAGCAAATGGCTGAGCAGAATAATCTTGCTGTTCCAGCTGAAATACATCTGCTTTTCAGTATCAAGAATGAATGAGACTCCAAGAATAATGGTCCCTTGGAAAATTCAGCCTCAGTCACACGAGCTGAAGAGCAGAACCCTGACTGCTCATCCCATCTCCAACGACAGCAAGAAAAATCCTTGCAACAGAGAAATGGAGAGAAGCACCAAACAACCCAAACCTCCTGACAGGGCCAGATGAAAAGCCAAAACCTTCCTTTAACTCATTGCTCACAGTAACTACATCCCCATTTAGAGCATCCTTCCTCCAGTATCCTGACAAGCCACAACTCAGCATTTCTTACTGCCTGTTGAACCAAGTTAGGTCTCTTGGAAAGACAAAATTACACACACAGATCATAAGTGATTTTCAGCATCTCAAGTATCTCATGTGGCTCAAGAAGTGAAAGGTTACAGGTCCAAGCATTGCAAATCCAACAACAAGACACCACAATAAAATGAGTTTTGAGTGCTGTATGTTGTACCCCACTGCATTAAACCCAGAGGTTACTGACCTGACTGCAGAATTTTGTGTAAGATCCCGCAGCATCGGAACAGGAGACTCCACAACCCTGGTCAAGAGAAAAACCTCAGTCAAAACATCAGGTAATTATTTCTCACCACTTGCTGCTCTTTTTCTGTTGCTCTGTCACCTAAGCCCGTGACACATAACAGGGATTTTAAAAACAAACTTGCCTTGCCCCCAAATCAAGTACTTCTATAAGCACTAGAATGACTGAATCCTTATTTCTCAATGCTAAAAGAGTTTTCTTTTTAGTTTTCCTTCCAAGAAGAGCTCTGACTTGCTCATATTCCTCACCAACCATGACAAGAATGGAGAAATGCCCATTAGTGTGACCTGGGATACATTACCTGTGCAACAAAGTCAGTGTTTGTGCACTTAATGTAAAGGAACTACTGAAAACCTGCCTGTGCCTCTGAGCACAGTTAGAAAAACTAAAGGTGAAGATTACACTGATCATTTTTCTAATTAAATGCATTCTCTGGAAAACAAAAAATATGAGCATTCTTTGTATGTGTGGCTGAAACCAGTCCTAAACTCAGTGCTACAGGACAATGGGGCAAAGGCAAAATATAAGATACCACTATTTAGATTTTTCTCTAATGCAACGAAGATTAGCATATAAAAAGGAGAGTTTTGGGGTTTTAAGACAATATGTACTAATGGGAAGTCACATCAGCCCACATTCACATTCATACAAAAGCAGAGAGGCCAAAACAACACAACCTTACTGAACAAGGCCCCTGAGTGCTCCTACTTTTATTACCCAGGTCTTGTTTACCTAATAAAACAAGTACTAAATACATAAAAATCAGCCTTCCATGGGTGAAATGAGAAACAAAAAAAGATTCACCAGCAACTAAACACATGCATTAGGGCACTTCAAAGATTTCTGAGGCTGCCCTAAAAGCCAGGCTCTGAGGTTAAGCAAAACAGGACAATGTCAATCTGTTAGGATTTTCCACATGCTGGAGGTGACACATTCCTGCTCTGAATCCTTGGGCAAAGCACATTGAGCCTCAGAACTACACACATTGCCTGTTGGGAGCTGGAAGCTTCTCCTTGTGGGCACAAAGGTACTTCTGTTGAGACACAGCTAGAACAGAAGGAGATGCCCTTTGGCAGCACCAACCCAGCCCCCAGGCCACACTCACTGATCCGGGAGAACGGCGTTGTCGTTCAGGCTGAGCTTTCCCTGGATTCCATGGCACAGCTCTGGGGGAATGTCCACTGGCTACAGAGGGAAGAGTTTGGCAGCTGAAGCACTTCTTTAGACCTTCAACCTCACCATTTCCACAGCCCCTCAAGAGCAAGGCCAACTTACCTCTTTATTTTTGGTCTTGTACTGTTCCACAATAAAGTCACAGAGCGGATGGTGCTTTCCAACAAAGAGAACATCACCACCAAGGCTGTTTCTTCTGCCTGGGAAGATCAGGGGAATGGGATAAGGGCTCAGAGCAAAGAGGGAAGGAAGGAATGCAGCAAACCTGCAACACTGTCTTGGTGACACCTCCACAAAAGCCAAGTTTCACTGTGATGGAGGAGAAAGCTTTGAACATTCCTTGAGAGTGAACTTAGTACAGAGTAACACTGCAGATCCAGACAGGCTGGGTAGAAAAATGAAACCAAACACCCCAGACCCAACACACTTCCCACAGTCCACCCACAAGAACCTGCTACCATTTCTGCACCATGGAGAGACAAACCCCTCCATTGGCCTCTACAAGCTGAACAAAAGCTACAAACACAAGCCCACCAGGGATCACTTTCATTATCAGCAGCACCCATGAAAAACAAGCTGCCATAACCCAACCAAACCCCTGTTACACCTTGTCCATTTAGGGTGAAATGTGTAAGTGGCAAAAAAATATCACAATTCTTTCACAAAATATCTCAATTCTTACTCTCTTCAGGGGTGAGGTCAGGGTACACCTCCTCCAGGGCAGCTCTGAGGCGTCGCTCATCCACAAAGGGCAATAATGCAACACCTGGCAAAACCACAACAGTATTTTTTCACACTTGTAGAAAAAACCCCAAAACAACACTCACAGGGACTCTGGACTTCCACAGGCATATAGTCCCAATTTAAAACTTGGTCTGCCTGAAACAGTTTTGCTTCAGATCTTTGTGTGGCTTTTTTAAAACAAATACTGTTGCCCTAAAACTGAAGGAAAGGACAACCCACAACTTTACCTGCAGTGAAATTACACACAGTGTAATCAGCCACAAAATTTGGCAGACCTTGAAAATTAATATTCTCTAAAGAAAGAAAAATCTGCATAAACATTGTAGCTCTTTTTTCCTTCTTTGTATGCTCCCAAATATTTCTATATTCCCCAAAGCATTTTTGGCACAGTACTAATGAGCCACTGATTGAGCAGAACAAGATCCATTAATTAAATGCAAAGGAGGCAAAAGACAATTACACAGTGAGGCTGACAAAAACAGAAGGATGATTAATCTAGCTCAGGACAAATTAACAAATCTGGAATGACTGCTGAAATGACTAATAATCATTGTCAATCTGAAATCAGTTACTAAGCCATAATTTGTTCCTCGTGCTAACCTCTTTTCAAAAATACACCTGCTGTAAAATACTTGTCCCCACACCAAGTAACACAAGTTATCTGTGTGACTTAGTGCAGTGTTTCTGCCCTAAGACAATTTTCCAATTTCTTCCTATTTTCACAGATGCTTTTAAAAAAAAGAGAAAAAAGTTGAAATTTCACCTTGCCAAGCGTATTTCTTCCCATTTAAATCAATGGCAAAATCTTCAGGGTAGAAGTCAATGATGCTTGATTCCTGTCATTGAGAAGATAAAAGTCAACCTTAAAGCCAATTTTGACATGGGTTCAGAATGTCAGGTGGTACCAGACACAGTGCTGGGGGGGATGAAGAGATCTTTCACTAATGAAAATATCTTTTAATAAATGCCAGTCAAGCATCATGTGTGGTTGGGCACTTCCCTTCCTGAAGAGATTCAAAACAAGAAATTAAGCAGGAGAGAATAATTCCAGGTGATCTGCTGGATTAAATTTTGCAAGGTTTCTGTAAGGAACTAAATAACCTGAAGTGTAAGAGAGCCAGGAAACAAGTTCTCACTGCCACAGTTGAATTCCAAGAGATCATTTTTACACATTGTTTGAGGAATCTTTGCCACCTACTACAAACCTCCTGGTTTTTAATGTCTGAAGGAAGAAGCAGCAGCAGGTCATGTTCACACCACTGCAAGATGAGCCAGCCTCACAGAGGGGGGGACAACAAGGATTCTCACCGGATCTGTCATGAGTTTCCTCCACGTCGGGGGCAGAAAGTTCCCACTTGCAGCTGGAAATACTCCCATAAGTTGCTCAAGGGGCTTAAACTGTTGAAATGAGACAAGCAGATGTGGGACACTTCTAATGAGGTGTAAAATCAGAAACAGACAAATAAATGAATAAATAAAGGCACTGTACCGGTTTGGAGCCTTTCTCAAAATCTGAAGGCATGTCTGCAATTCCCTCAAAGTCAGAAGCAAAGGGGGCATAGTGAAAAGGGTAATACCAGTTCCAGGATGCACAGCCCTAAGGTGGAGAAGGAAGACAAACAAAATCAGACACACCAGAAAAATAAAAGAGAAAAATTAAAATCACACAGCCCAGTCACTAAAGAGCTAAAAATGGCAGAAAGGAGTATTTTTCTGGCAGCACACTGTTTTTCAACACTCCTTCTTTTTCAAAGCAAAATCCCACTGCTCACTTGGGAAGACCAGAGACACCCAATACATCCTCCAAGGTGTGAAAATGTGAACAATATTTGCTGCAGGTTGAAAAATGTTCTGGTTTTAGCTGTTACTTTTCTCTTCAGTACCAGGACTAATAACACACTTGGAGCAGCACTTTGCTCTTTCCCTCTCATTCCTCTCGCTTAAACACTGGGGAATATAAAGTGCATCCTCCAAAAGCAGAAAATAAACTCCAAACACACCAGAACACCTTGCACTTTGTAAAGGAAATGTGGCTCTAGGAGGTCCCAGTCAAGTTTTCACCTCCTCAGCTATTTTTCTTAGCAGCACCACTTGAAACAAAAGCCCACTACCATTTTGACTTCCAATTCTGAACAAGTAAATGTCAATGAGGCTTCTCCAGTGATATTTTTGGTAGGAAATTACAGTGACTATAATTATTTGATGCAATCCTTCAGATGGTTTCAGAAGGTTTCAAAAGCCAGGTGGATTGCTTTCTTTCTTTTCTTCCTCTCCAAACAGATGTTCCCACTAGTGGAACATGCCCTGCATTATTAGCTTTTTGTAAGAATAGAAAGGCACATAATGTATTCTGCCAGGAGCAGTTGTTACTGGAATCAATTTGTATTATGGTACAAAGAAAGAAAACAAACAAAGATCCTCAAGGAAGCCTATTTTGAGGTTCCCCCAGTCCCCAACAACTTCCTAATCTCATTTCCATACGAGCAGGAAGTGATTTGTCAGCCCTTTCATCCCAACACAACAGACTGGAATGGTTTTGTACTGTTGTACCACTGAAGGTGACAGTTCTACAGCAAGGGCATTTCTACAGCTCACCTGAAGAGCCATTTACACCCTTGGAGACAGATGGGCATGTACAGAGTTGTAGGAACTATCTTGCCATGGTTAACAAGAACAAGGTTTGCTTTCAGCAAAACCCCAACTGTGTGCAGGATCACGGGAATTCCCACCTATAGAGGTGTCCAGGTGACCTCTGTCCTTTGCAAAAGGAGGTCACACCCACAAGGATATGGAGAGCTCAGCAAACCTTAAACTTGATGATTTTCTCCCACCATAACACATGAGCCAGAGCCCAAACCCAACGAGTGGATACAGCAGAAGGGAAGGTAACACACTCCCATTTTGTTCCAAGGGGCAATTCAAAAAAAGTTATTTTAAAGTGCACAGTGTTTTGCAGGTGTGTGAGGTATTTGCCCTGCCTGTGCTCCCAGCTGGACACCTCCAAAAAATGTGCAGTTCTATCAACATGGCACCGTGTGGAAGCTCCCAGCTGCTGCTGAGGCAGATAAACACCACCAGCTCAGCACATTGTGCTCCCAGGTCACACAGCACATCTAACTTGCTTTGCCTTCAGGGCACGAAGCTCGTTATTAACCAGCAGTGCAACAAACCCCACAATGTCCCACTAATCTCTTGCCAATCTGACATCTCAATTATCAAAAGATTTAAATCGGATACAGATTACTTCAATCACAACACACTTCATGGAACATCATTACAATCCACAGAGGAGACTAACAACTCTGTTCCTTTCCAATTCTTCCTGGCATTTCACAGGCTTTGTCCTTTGTTCCCTCATTTAGTCACCTGCAATGTCCTTATTCGTGGCTTTGTATTGCAAAGGGAAAATGGCATCAGTCCATACTGCACCAACAAGTGTCTTTACTGTACATGAAGAACAGAATCATGGAATCACTGAGGTTGGAAAAGACCTCCAGGATCATGGAATCCAACCTGTGACCCATCACCACCCTGACAGAGCACTGAGTGCCACGTCCAGTCAGTCCTTGGGGACACCTCCAGGGATGGTGGAACTGCATTCAAACCCTGAGTGGAGCACCCACTTATTTTACACCTTCAAAAAACCCCCCTGGCTTTTCCAAAATGAGCAACAGACTGGAACAAAATAGGGCACAGACACAAAGNCGAGCCAGAGCCCAAGCCCAACGAATGGATACAGCAGAAGGGAAGGGAACACACTCCCATTTTATTCCAAGGGGCAATTCAAAAAAACCTATTTTAAAGTGCACAATGTTTTGCAGGTGTGTGAGGTATATGCCCTGCCTGTGCTCCCAGCTGAAGAGGTGTGAGCTCCCAGCTGGACACCCCCAAAAAACGTGCAGTTCTATCAGTATGGCTCCCTGTGGAAGCTCCCAGCTGCTGCTGAGGCAGATAAACACCACCAGCTCAGCACATTGTGCTCCCAGGTCACACAGCACATCTAACTTGCTTTGCCTTCAGGGCACGAAGCTCGTTATTAACCAGCAGTGCAACAAACCCCACAATGTCCCACTAATCTCTTGCCAATCTGACATCTCAATTATCAAAAGATTTAAATCGGATACAGATTACTTCAATCACAACACACTTCATGGAACATCATTACAATCCACAGAGGAGACTAACAACTCTGTTCCTTTCCAATTCTTCCTGGCATTTCACAGGCTTTGTCCTTTGTTCCCTCATTTAGTCACCTGCAATGTCCTTATTTGTGGCTTTGTACTGCAAAGGGAAAACGCCATCAGTCCATACAACACCAACAAGTGTCTTTACTGTACATGAAGAACAGAATCATGGAATCACTGAGGTTGGAAAAGACCTCCAGGATCATGGAATCCAACCTGTGACCCATCACCACCCTGACAGAGCACTGAGTGCCACGTCCAGTCAGTCCTTGGGGACACCTCCAGGGATGGTGGAACTGCATTCAAACCCTGAGTGGAGCACCCACTTATTTTACACCTTCAAAAAACCCCCCTGGCTTTTCCAAAATGAGCAACAGACTGGAACAAAATAGGGCACAGACACAAAGGAAGATTCAGAGAGGAAAATCTGAGGTACCTGATAATAATATCTGAGCACCCAGCAAAGCCCTTCCACGTAGGACTGCACAACCTTGCGCCGGAATTTGTCATCAGAGGCGTCCACATCGAATTTGTTTTTATAGTAACGCTGTTTCCAGCCTGTTTCCCACAACCTGCAACACACACACACACTGATACATCTTAGCAGAGCCACATTACAGGGCTGAATTACAATGTAAGCCCAAGGCACTTGTTACTTCAGTTCCCATTTGTATACAGTTTAAATGCAAGTAGAAAAACTGATACTCAGCAGCAAGAGGAGAAAATGGGACGGTTGGCATCCCAGAAAGCCAGGTGAAACCCTGAAGCTCCCACCCTGATAATCACAGCTCCAGTGTTAGAAGCAGGGTGGGTTTTCAAACACAGGCCTGCTGCTGCCAGGATTTCTGAGAACAGAATTGTTCCTGGTCAGCAATTCCATATTTCTTACCAGGAATCTGCCATTTGAACTTTGTGCTTTAACACTTTCAGGAGAACAAACTCTTCCCCTTCCTTATTCCCTGTAATCTACCCTATGCAAAAATCTTTATCTTGTGGGATATCTTCTCACATCAAGTTCATTCCTCTCTTCTTAATGCCCCTCTCAAGCAGAAAAGTGACAGTTTCCCTGCTCCTCTAAATGAAAAGCAAGCACATAAATAGTAATTTCTATGTTCTGATGCTGCACAGACAAGCTGTGATTACCTGCAGCACCTTGTGCAGCCCAGGAGTGCTGTGCCTGCTCACTCACATCACACCAGCTCCCTTCCACACAGCATTTTCAATCTCTCATGCCAGAGATGGGTATTAGAATCACTGGAGCCATCCCAGCCACCCCATCCATATCCTCCCTTCACACAGCTCCCCCTCATGTCTGTCTGCAGATGGGGCAGGGCAAAACCAGCACTTGCTCCTCTTTCACACCTCATGTCAGGAAAAAAACCAAACTGCTTCAATCAGACAATCCCCTCAATAAGAATTTATTTTTTTAAATGGTTTATTCCCAACAATTCGAAACTTGGAATTGAATATGACACCCAAAAAAATCAACACACAAAATCCCTTTCCACAAAGGCCGAGACCACTTTAAATATTTGAATATTCTGAGCTACAGAGGAGCTTATATAACTGCAGTTGAATGCAGCACATCCTTTTCCTCAGCAACACCAACCCTGTCAGAACTACTGGTGCCCACAAATCACCACAGTTCATTCACACTGGTCACTAAAAAACTGCTAAAAGCTTCTTTTAGAACCTCTGCTGCAGCTCCAATGGAAAGGAACATTAACACTGGTCCTGATTTTATATAAAAATTCTGCTTACTTGATTAAAAAACCAGATCAATTCATTTAGCTGTACCCATAGAGGAGAGAAAATGGGAGCTGGAATATATGATACTGGAAGGGCTGATGGGCTGGATGTCACAAATATGTCATGACAACTGTGCTGGACACCAAGGACCAGAACTTCACAGTGAAACATCCCTCAGTGTTTTCCCATGTCCACTGGACTCCACACAAAACCAACCCCTCCTGGCTGCAGGTAAGGGCAGAACCCTTAACAAACCCCTGCAAAGGCCTGCAGTTAACAGCAAAAGCTTGATTTAAATGCAGAGTCACTGGCAGTTAATTCTCATAGCATTCCTATCCCTCAATATCCAAGGCTCAGCCACCCTAAGACAATCAAAGAACTCCTGGACAGAGCAGAGCCTGCCCCAAACCTAAGATGGAGGCAAACAGGCTGTGGAAGGCAGGACAAGTGAAGGGAACTGAGCTGGATGGGTTAAACAGCTGGAGAATTCACAATCAGGGCTGAGCAGGGACTGTCTGGACAATCTAGTGCTGGGTCTCAGAGGGAGAGTGGCTTGGAGGCTGCAAACCTGCATGCATACTAATCTGGATGCTCAGGCTCAACAGCCCCAGCCTGCCCATCTCCCTGGAATTTACTGGATATTCCAGCCCTCCACGTTAATTACTGCAGGATAAAGGGATCATAGCAAAGGCACTGCTGCACTGAGCTAAATGGCATTAATTAGGCTGCATCTATTTCAGCAATTTGCTAGCAGAGTGCTACCAAAAATGGCTTCACCTGATATTATCCTCTGGCTCAGGTTCACTGTCACTGTCCTCAGGTTTCCGTTTGATTCCTCCTCCTCCCAGGGACGGGCTGCCATCAGGAGTCAGGCTGGTGTTGGGAGATGCTGAAGTTGCCTGGGGTCAGAATTATTACAGATAAATAGGGGAAGGGGGGAGGAGGAGGGTTTATTAGGCCTTTTAAATTCAAGTTACAATTAACAGCTCTGTAATAATCACATGTTATTTTTAGTTCCAAAAAAAGTCAAGGCAAAGGCAACACAACCCTTAACCCACTAAGCCAAGGGGCGAAAGGAAAGAAGAACACACCTCTGTTAAAAGGCAGGCATTGATACATACAGGCAAGAATGTCATTGGGTTGGAGAAAGAAAAGGATGCAATAAACAAGACAGTAAAAATTGACAAAACATGCCATTTAGGATATATTCCAATTTTGGAACACCCATGTTTGTGCTAGTCCTGCAGCTTCTGTTACACCTTCCTTTTGCAGCACCAGTAAAAAATACATCTGAGAAAAAAAGGTGCTTCTAATTCAGAGCTGCCAGAAATACCCCGAGTGTCTTCACAGCTGGTCTTTCAAATGCCTCTCAAATTTATCTATTTTAATATTACAGAGTCTAAAAGAACCTAATTTGCTTAACTCAGGTGCAAAAGTTTCAAGATTAAAAGGGAAGAACAGCAGAAACTGTACTTTGAAAAAGCATATTTCATTTAGACTGCAGAGACAGAACACACATCTTTTATGATGAAAAGGACCTTTAATTTGTTCACTGTTTGGATGAAGATTTATACCCAGAAAGGAAACATTTGTTGTAATTGATATTTCAAGTTAACAATCAAGACTTCTAACAGAACACTCATTTCCAGTTTTTCCTCACTAACACTTTCCCAAAACTTCACCCAAGTTTCTCCTTTCCCCAGTGAAAAATATCATGCCAAACATAAATAAATAACACAATTCTATTCAAACAGTCTCACAAAAATCAGGTATTAAAAGCCACTTTGTTGAAAAAGAATGGTTTTGGTGTCTGCTTTCCAAGAAAGCTCAATGGGGTAGGGAAAAAGGTGTCCAGAGCAACATGGGAGGTGATTATTTCCCTTCTCTGTGCAAACACCTCTGAACATCTACTTACAGAGTTCTGTCTCTCGTGCATCCTCATCTCAAAGGCAGCTTGTCTGGGGTTACAGATTGCCTGAGGGCTGGATCGATTTCCCAGGGCTTGAGGGGAGAACTGGCCACCAGGAATGAAAGAAGGCTGATCCCTCTAGAAGATAAACACACACAAGCCCCCTGAACAAGCTGTGTAATCTCCCCAGCAGTGAGAGGATGCTCTCTCACAACTTCCAGGTTAACGTGTTGTATAAACCCAGCATAATTTACTCACTCACATCAGCTTAAATTACTTGTGTATAACACTTCTGGAGTTATAATTTATTAAGCTCTTTCACAAGATTGCCAAATAAACCCTGCATTTTGTGCCCATGTTCTTGCTACATGGGCCAAAAGGCATTTTTTTGGGGACTTGGTCTAACTTCCTGGGAATAACACATTCTTTGTAAGCAAAGTGAAAAACCTCTGCCACTCTAATAGGGATAGTCAGAAAATCATCACTTAAAAAATGACCACAAGATCTAGAGAGCACTCAGAGTGGGGACAACAGTCCTGGCCCTGAGTTTTGGAAGCTCCATTTACCCAAATGCCCCATCCAAGAACAAAGCTATTTGGAAAGGAATATCCAAGGCCCATTTTTGAAATATCAGAATATTTTGGGAATAGAAGAAAATTTAACCCAACAACAGAATTTTAAAATTTTTAAACCTCAAAATAGTTTACCCCCAGGTCAGAAAACATCATGATCACACCTGCAGTTCCACCCACACCTGCCAAAAACTAAAGCATCCATTTTAATTCTTGCTAGTTTTAGCCTTGGGTGAGGAATTAATTTACCTTCAATCTTTTCCTTTTTTCTTTTTGCCGCCTTTTAAAGTTATCCTAAATGAAGAATAAAAGGAAATACAGTCAGTCAAACACAGAGATTTTTTTTAAATTATTTCATTACAAACCTCACCTGTCCAGGCCATAGGGTTTTTAGGGGACATTCTGACCAAGACATGGGACAATTCTTGTGTCTGTAAAATCCAACAGAAAGGGGATGGAATTTTCTCCCCTAGCCTGAAAAAAGGAGCTGGGTATTCAAAGCCCCACAATTTTGGTAGTGGCTTAAATGATGTCCTGAGTTTAGCTGTAGCCTCAGTTCAGGGTGCCAGCAGTGCCAAAGGACATGAGCTCCTTGCCTGCACTGCAGAGCTGCCAAAAAATGTAGGGGAGATAGTAAAGTCCTAGAAACATGAAGAGACTCAAGCAAAGATATCTCTTATTCTATCATTCTCAGGCCAACTGAAAAGCTGGCACAGTAATTTTTGACTGGAAAGAAGGCCCTGGGAATTCAAATTTAGTATTTCACCCCTGCTCATGGGTTGTGGCAAACTGCAAAACAATTCCTTCTTCCCTTTTCACTGTGGTGATTCAAAAAGCTGCAACAACTCACAGAAGTATTTCATTTTGCTGTTATTTGGGATAATGACCCAAAAAACAGGCCTGGCCTGGAAAAGAAACTCAACTGGAAGCATCTGATTCTTTCCTAAGCATGAAAGGACTCATTGGAGATTATTATTCTTTTATAGGGCAGTCCCAGGCTAACAGTAATGCACGTGATGAAAACCAAACTCCAAAATTGTAACAGCAAAAAAATTACATCGTCATCTTTTCTCTTTTTGAAAATACTGTCTTCAACTTCTCCAACAGCCAACATGATCATCTGAACCCGCTGGAGGTTAACAAACCCACTTTCTGTGAGGTACCCCTGCAAGTTAGAGAATAACAGAGTTGAAAAATAGGCCTGTTGTGTAGCAAACACCCAGGTATTTTCAGAGGAAAAGGAAAAGCCCTTACCCCAGTTTTGTGCACCACGTTCTTATAGATGTTAACCAAGCGATCAATGGCTCCCTCCCTAAACACAAACCAAAGGGTGAGACTCTTTTTAGACAAAAGTTATACAGGGGGGATTCTTGCAGGAAAAGAAAACATGGTCTCATCTACCTGATCTCCAGGGATGGCAGATGAGGCAGAAAGTCATTTCCCACAAAGAAGCACATGAAGACCCAGTCATCAACACTTCTTTCGAAATCAAAGGTGAAAGGCAGGCTGGCCATAGTGAGTTCTCTCTCCAAGTACTGCAGCACATGAAAAAGGACATTAGAAAACGCTGCATGAAGTTTAAAATGTTATTTGTGTAAAGCAGCTGGAGTAAGTGCTCAATCTCACCTCTCTCAGGACACACAAGCGGATGAAGATGAATTCTTGCTCTGAGACAGGAAGAGTGTCAGCAAACTGGTCATGCTAAAACCAAAGGAGAGTCACATTACACCCAAGCTCTCCTTAGAGCTTCTCCTGCCCCATTTTCAAGGAGTGAAGAGGGATACAAGAACAGGACCCCAAGCCCTCATGCCAAGCGTGCATTTTGCTGCTTTGCATGTCTGTGAAGTTACTGATCTTTGTTCTCACCAACAACAAAACCCACACAACAACTGAGGACATCAGGTTTGCCATAATATTTTTGTGCTGCAGAAGTACAATTTTTACCTCTAAGACAGACAGGTATTTTCCAAAACAATTTGCATCATACTTCAGCCAAAACCAACAACAAGAACTATTTGAGGATCTCATTATACTATAAACTCTCATGAGCTTTTAGATTAAAAACAAAATCCAGAAATAGCAAAATTCTTACCTTTCCTTGTTTTTCTCTGGGCAGACCTTGGCAGTCCTTCACCTCATGACCCATCTGGTTACAGAGAGCACATGGCTTGGGTTTATTTGGTTTGAACTCTTCCCTAATTATAGTGAAGTTTGGTTCATGCGTAGCTAAGCCAAGCATAATCAGATCAGCTACCAATCAAGAAAAGAATAAAATATGATCAAGGATAAACATTATTAAGCTTTTTTTTTAAAAAAAAAAGTTAAAAGCAAAGTAGATTCTGCCTTCAGCAAGTGTGCACACACCAGTGTGCTTCACCCACAAACCAATGCCTCAGGACAACCACGGGGAGCTGTGGGCAGGGCTGGACCTTTCCCCATCCCTTACACAAAGCTTTCCAAAACTGATAAATCCACTGGGTTATTTACACAATTCCAAGTGAAAGGCTAAAACACACAGCCCAATTCAATCTCAGAACAGCACAAGAAAGCTTAACAAGGACATGTTTCTAGCAAGAGAGAACTCACCATCAGCCCCGCACAGACAGTGGTGAGTGTTTGGATCATGATTTGGTTGAGCTGTACAAAAGAAAATGACATTTATTCAAAGATATGTAAAATAAATTCTTACTGACCATACCTTATTTAAAACAAAATGTCCACATTTATTCAAATTCTACCTCTTTGTCTCCTAATGTAATCCATGATTTTATGTTCCCCTTCACCAGGAGCACTGGCATCCGACAAAATAACCTGCAAAACATTCAAATTATGTCACCAACTGATGCTGCCACAGTGAAAAACAGCAACTTATGCAGTTCATATACTTAATGCAGAACCTGAGTTAGGAATACTTGAAATTCTAATCTGCAGTTTCAACTAAAATACTGTGATTCAAAATGAAATTATTTAAGAACCTGGAACCAATGAACAGCCCCTCATTTTTTTGTACCAGTTCCAGGATGACAGTGATGATGTATTGATGCAAATTTCACTGAAAGGATCAGGCCCTACTTTTGTTTCCTGAGAAATTACCAGGGCAATGAAATGGGCACTAAAGAACTCCCAGATTAAGCAGACACGTGTCTGCTTCCCTTTGGATCTTCTCAACTCACTGGTGCACTGAAATATGATCACATCAGACCCCTCCTCACCCTGATGTCAATTCTTAGCATTTGCATTTATTAAGCATTGCCTTCATAAAGCACTAGCATTTATAAAACTCACGTCTGATTGAGGGAATCAAGCAGAGCCAACTGGCCTCTAATTAGGCCACTTGAACAGTCAACTCATGGCAAACAAGAGCTGCATTTACTGACTACTCTGCCCCCTTGTACAGAGCAAACACAGGACTGTCACCAGCAAAACTCTGTGGGAGTGGAGTTGTTGAGGAAGAGGAGGAGAGAATTTCCAAGTCCAGAAAGGCAAGAAGCTGATATGTATTATTTTCACTGCCTGCCATTAAAGCAACAGAGAAAATGCAGCCTACTGAGGTAGCAGTTAGAAAAAAGAAATAGTGTAAAAATACACCTACAGTGTATCTTGACATTTTCTCCAAAGGAAAAAAAGGATTTCTAAAGCCCTGTCTCCCATTATGTCAAACTGTGCCTTCTAGCAAACCTCCTCTTTGCTCTTCAGTGAAATCAAAGCAAATGGTCTGGGAGATGGAGTTATCTGAATTAAATGGGTCTCTCAAGCCCTGGCAGGATGTGCAAGTCAGCCCATTATTAACAACAGAGCAGTGCCAGGTCAGGAGACAAGCCTGTTAAATATCTGCTCTTCAACTGGATCCCAGCCCAGCCTAAACATCTCCTTTACTTCCCCCAGGTAGGAAAGTGGGGAACTCACGGTGAGGTTTTTCCAGCCCGGGTCACTGTTCAGGCGGTCAGCGATGTAATAGCGCAGGCATTTGGCAAGATTGTCCATAAACTCAGTTCCCTAAAGAGTGGGGGAAGAAAAGAAATGAGACCTTCATTCAGACACTGGCAATTGCTGGGGAAAGTGTCAGGTCACTCACTGGGGTAATGCAGTTGCTGTCAAATCTCTCCTTCACTTCTTCTGGAGGGAGAAAGCCACCTAGAGCAAGAGAAACAAGGAGCAGAGTTAGAAACATTTCTAACTCTGTTCTGTTACAAACATTTCTGCATGATAAAACCCCAGACGGCTCCCCTGGTAACAAGTGACTGACTGAAATCAGTTTCTCTAAAAAAACTCCCACAAACAAAATTAAACCAGCTCTTACCATTATATTATCTCCACCTTACAGGTGTCAGTACATTTACCAATGTGACTTCAGTAAATACCACTACACACCCCCCTTTCACCCCAGCCGTGTCACCATCACCCTCAGAAAGTCGCTCTGACTTTTTTTCCTCATTGAATTAAGAGTTTCCACTGTCAAGTAACCACCCTTCTCGCAGCTCATTATCCCTGTGCAGGAGTATTTCCATCTGATCCCTGCTTTTAAGCCTCAACACGCCGTGCATCAAGCCCTACAAAGGTGTACTTCCTTCCATAAGGGGTTTGGTTATTTCCCCACTACATTTATCCCTGCTCTTCTGTTCAATTTATTTTCAAAAGGAATTAAGAGCACTCCACACAAATTCATTTCAGGCAGGAGACAGAAGAAGAAAAAAGTGACACTTTGTTTTATCTTAGTTCTTAGCTCTGGAAAACACTGCCTTGTTCAGGCTTCTTATCTCCTCCTTCTCCCAGCAATGCACAGACATCCCTTTCCTAAACCTTACAGAGTCTTTCACAGCAAAGTGATTCTCATCAGAAAGCCTCTAATACGGTCACTGTTCTACCTTTGGCCAAGATTTCTTGTCTTATTTTTTGTTTCTCTTCAGCAGCTTCCATGCCCTCCTTTGATGCTCTGAACCTCCTTGACCGCTGTTGATTCATTTTGGCCCGTGGAGCCTAAAAAAGGAATGAGATGGGCTTTAAGGTCCTCTCCAACCCAAACCATTCCATGATTCTGTGATTCTTTGTATTGAGGAGAGGTGGGGGGAAAGACAAGCTTCCAGCCTCAAATGTCCCTCAAGACTGTGAAATATTCCAAATCACAGCATTACAGCCCATCTGAAGTGCAGCTGCTCAAATGAGCTGCTCTGGCCTCTTCCAGCCTGCAGTGTAAATTATCCCTGAAGCCACAGAATGGAGAAGTAGTAGACATCTCACAGTGTTACTGTCTTTCACAAGTTTCCAGCAAAGCTCAGGCTGCAGCAGACTCCATTAGCAAGCTCATACAGTCCTGTGGATAACAAACCCCAGGGGTGCTTCTAATTACCTCCTCATCAAAATTAAATTAACAGTCTATTTTACCTCTACCTTTTCATTTTAGAAAGCTATTTCCCACAGGATTTTATGAGACCAGACAGCATCTACCCTGATTTTACACCTGGAAAGGAAATATATCAATACTTACCACTCCATCTATGGCCATGTAAAGGAGCCTCCTGGGCCTGACGATGTTGAAGATCCTGTCAATGTACTCAAAAATTGCGACCATCATTTCATCTTCATTTTTGGGTGCTGGCCTAAAACACAGGGCATTCAGCTGAATGACTGGAGTGCTGTCACTAAAGAGACATGTGATTTGTAAAGAGACAAAAAAAATCCCTTACTTGTCTTCTGGATGTGTGCAAGGGTGGATGATGCCATTCATGTCCAAATAGAGGTTATCGAACTCCACCTCATTGGGGTTGGGTTTGCTTGTGTCAATGGGAACCTTGACCCCATTGCACTCCTTGGCCTGAGGGTGCAGTCAAGACAAAGGGTTCAGTACAGATAACCAAGTGGTATTAATACACAGACAAGTCTATTTTTTTTTTCCAGTGGTAGTAGAGGAAAAAGATAGCAACAAGTGCCCACATAATCACTTGAAGCTGCACCTCTCACGGTTAAATAGAACTGTTTTCAAAAGCTGTTAATAAGCCAACACAACCAGAAAATACTACAATGGGTTATGACAGAGCTGTTCATTTGTGCTGAAAAGAGAAGTTTCCATATCTCATATTATTCCAGAGAGCAACTCCTTTTACTGTCAGGACCACATTGATTCCTCTACAAGAAAGAAGGAGAGATCTTTTCAGATCCCACCAGCCAACAGTTCGTGTTGGGTCCTTATGTATTTCTTTTCCTCACTCCTATCAAAAGCACTGAGATGCTCAAAGCCCTGAAGTCTTCAACTCCTGCATCCTCCTGTCTGTGGATAGATCTGAAATGCTAAATAAAACCCAGAAATCCAGACCTTACCTTCCCCTTCCAAAAATAAGTAAAGTTTCAACTCTTGTGGTTCACCTATCCCTTGATGCTTTTCCTACTGCCCACAGAACATGGAACTCAGGTCACAGTGCAGATGGGAAACTGGTGAACTTATCATCACCCTAAACCACCCAGAGCCACCTATGTTCCTGGGCTACAGTCACAGGGTTGCATGGGACAGGAGGGAAAACCTGGATCCTGCTGTTTCTCCCATCACATGCAGCTCAGCTGCCTGCTGCTCACTGAGGGAGCTCCCCACAGATCTACTGGGGATTCCAAGGGAAAAAAACCCAAAACTTCCAGATTGTACCATCAGCTGTCTACAGCTTTCCTGCTTAGAGCAGCAGCAGAACTGGCTGAACATATCCTTGTCTTAAAAGGACAAAATGAAACCCTCTAAATAACATAAATCTTTATTTGGTATTTACCTTTGTCACAGCTATAGGTGTGTGGAATTCTTTCAGGGCAATTTGTGAAGCCATTTTTAAACAACTGAACATTAAGCCCCCCCTGTTTTAAAGAGGGAAAATTTCTGCTAATTCACATCTTTCTAATACAATTGCTCCAAACCTCTTGGGTTCTACTTGATCCTCCACCCACCCTCTTGGCTGAGCTGAAGGGGACATCAAAGGCTTACAGCTCTGTGATATGGAAAATCAACTTGCCCCCGTCACAGACCTGATTTTCAGTCCTCAAGGCAAAGCACAGCAAGCCTGATCTCCTTCAGAGCCTTCAGCAGCCCGTTCCAACTGCAGGGCCCACAAACCCATCAGCTTTTTCATGTAGCAGCCTTATACAAGGTTTAAGTATCTGGCAGAGATATCTCTTGTGATATAACTAAACTGTTCACTTCTAATCTACAGCCTCTTTTGAAACCATTGAAAACAGATCTTCAAACATGATACTTTAGTTGCAGCTTTATTAATTCGTATCAATTTGATTAAGAATATTCTCTCCTGGATTTTTTATTATCTTCAAGATCTTCCTCTCATTCTTCCTGCTCAGCTTAAGAAGAAGATTATTTCTTTTTCTTAAATCTGATTAATCTAGCAAGGTAAGAGAACAAGGATCAACTTTTTAATATTTCAAAGAGACAAGCTAGCAGGAGATACAAAATTTCTGATTAGAGAGATTTATAGCAATCCTAAAACACACACGGAGCTGATTACATCGTGAGAGAAGCTTAAATTCATCTACAGTAAGACAAACTCCAGCTTCTCCCTGCTGTCCTACTCCGCTCTCAGATTTATAGCCAGATTTGAATACAAAAAATGTTAATGAACATGATTTATCTGTGTGCTGTCCTGGCTGTAATTGCAACGTGCTCTTGAGTTGGAACAAGGCAAAGTGGGGGGAAGACATCAGGAGCTGCCACTTCAGGTACTGTAAATCTAACTGAGCCCACAGAATTTGTTGTGCCTTTCCATTCACCCTAATAAAAGACCTTTGGCTGTTACAGGTTAAGTTATTAACGACCAACAAAAAGGACCTAATGAGTAAAACCAGGTCTACACAAACCTTTGTTTCACCAAAACACGAGGGCAGCTTTGATTACATAGAGAGTCATCTAAATGTTTACAAATGTAACGAGAAAGGGAAATCTCCTGCTCCTAGAGAAACCTGTAGTGAACTGCTACAGTCACACTGGCAGTTTAAATTGTATCTGCTTTTAAATTACAGATCTTAAAGGGTTATCCAGGACCAGCAGGATCTCCAGCAGGCACAAACATGGCACATACCTGTGACAGGCCCTAAACTGAGGGATCCCCAGAGCCTCAGGACAGACCCCATCAGGGATAACAACGCCCAGGAGTTTTGGCACAGCACCAGCACGACCAGTGCTGCTGTGGCAGCTCAGTCCAGAGCCAGAACTCACAGAAGCTCACAATTAAGGAAAACTTTTAAGCTCACAAACCACCTTTTCTCTGTAACAGCTCCCCAGACAAACCCTTAGGTCTTAATTATCTACCCATTAAATTATCTACCCATCACTTCTTACAGCGACAGTAAAATAAAATTTCACACCTCACACCCAGAGAAGCTGAAACCACAACTGTAATAAAACCACACGAGTAACTCACAACTCCAATCAAATCTCTGATTCTGCTTCGCTGCCTGGATCTGAGAGTCAAAAACACCCTGAGAAAACAGAGACCTGAACACTAAAGGTGACCTGAAATCCCGCTGCAGGCAGGGCACTTGTGGAGCCTCAACACACAATTCCATCACTTCAGCCTTTGTTCCCTTCTCTCCTCCACCTTGTTCCCACACTTTATCCCCTTCCCAGGTGCTTTCCCGAGGTGAGGCACACCCCTCCCAAGGAGGGAGGAGGCACAGAGGCAGCACCCTTCACCCAAACCACCTGCTGCTGCTCGGGAAAGCCAGATTTTAGAGGATGTCTTTGGAAAAGTCAGCTCCGTGTTTGGGCAGGAGAGGTTTCTGCTGTACGAGGAAAGACCAGCAACGAGACAAAAACGTTCCCTGAGGCTGCTCAAGGTTACAGAGCACAAGCACAGGCTTGCTTTGAGTCTTGGATGCACCGTGATATCCTGGGGGTATTCCAAAAACCAAAGGCCCAGAGTAAAGCAGGAAGCTGGAGAATAACTAAGACATGCAAGAAAAGACTGATAAAGTAATGAGTAAGACCCGAAAATGACCCAAGTGTGAGCTTTTCAGGCATGAGGAGGCTATTAAATAATAGCTGATTGTTTTTAACTATTTCCTTCATACTTTTCCCGAGACAGACAGTTGTGTTTGTGCTTCCAGCAAGTCCCGAAGCTTGCTGCAGCTTTTCATTCCCAAAAAAGCTGTGGCTAACAGGGACTACGCAGAACATACAAGAAACAGCAGACAGCATCCCCGCCGCTCCCTGCTCAGCCCTAGCTCCACCAAACACTGCCACAAACCCTGCTTTCCCTGCCCAAAGCTGCAAAAAGGCAGACCCCACCGTGCTAGGAAGGGCTGGAATTCCAGGGAATGGGCTGGAGACTCGGAAATCCTGGGAGCAAACCGACTGCACGCCCCAAGTGCCCATATACTTCCTGCTCTCCCGGTGCCCTTTCCAATGTCCCACGTGCCTTTTCCCCCTGTTCCCTGTGCCCATTTCCCCTCTTCCCCGTGCCCATTCCCTATTTCCATTCCCATGTTTCCGTTCCCCCGTTCCCATTCCAATGTTCCATGTGCCTTTCCCCCGTTCCCTGTGCCCATTCCCCCTATGCTTATTCCCCTGTTCCCTGTACCCATTCCCTATTTCCATTCCCCTTTCCGTTCCCCCATTCCCTGTTCCCTGTGCCCATTGCCCCGTTCCCATTCCTACATTCCCCTTCCCAGTTTCCCATTCCTCCCCTCACACACGGCGCGGTAGAAACCGGACTTGTTTAACCCCCGCGCTCTCCACATGAATTAAAAGCCTCCCCCCCCCAGAAAAAAACCCAAAC
>WBMV01006101.1:61497-99048 GCA_013396655.1 Campylorhamphus procurvoides
TTGGGCGCGGGCTGAGGGGGCGGCGGTGGCGGCGGGGACGGGGCGGGCATCGTGGGGGGATCCTGAGGGGCTATGAGGGATCGTGAGGGGCCGTGAGGGACCCGCCGCCTCAGGGACACCCCCGCGGCACAGGAGGGAACACCCAGAGGGGAAAGGCGCGGCCCGAGGGCTGCACCTGGGCCGAGGGTCCGGGTGGGACAGCCTGCCGCCATTTGGGGCCTTAAATGGGGAGTTTGACAGGGAGAACACCCTCCCTTGGCCCCCCCCAGCCTTGCCCAGCATGCTGGTGATGCCGCGTACTGGAGACATGGTTGTTTTATTTAATCGCTGCCCAGCCCCGGGTCGGTGTGCCCCTCAGGCCCGGCATGGCCACACATTCGTCACTTATCCATGGAATTCCAGGGACAACAGCGTGTCCCGGTGTCCTGGCCCAGCAGAGATTCCCAACGCCAGACACACAACCCAGAACTGCCTCTCTGCGCCCTCAGGGCAAGGGATTCCAAAAGGGAAAGGATTCCAAAAGGGAAGGGATTCCTCAGGGGAAAGGATTCTACAGGGCAAGGAATTCCAAAAGGGAAAGGATTCCAAAAGGGAAGGGATTCCAAAAGGGAAGGAATTCCACAGAGGAAGGGATTCTACAGAGCAAGGAATTCCCCACGGGAAGGGATTCCAAAAGGGAAGGGATTCTACAGGGCAAAGGATTCCAGTCGGGCAGGGTCTTTCTGACCCGCAGGGGTGACTTTTAGTATCCTGAAGAACAGAGCTCAGCTGCAGGACACACAGACCCGGAGTATTTAGCCCAGTTAGCAATGCAGACACAGAACAGACAGTAACATCCTGATTTACTGCACCCTTAAAACTCGGCAGTTCCTGGGTGCCCTTCCCTAAGGGATGCTGCCTGTCCTACTCATCAGCTCCCCTCTCCTGCCCATTAGGCTTGACAGTACACAAAGATCACAATGTCTATCGAGGAACATCCCGATTTAAGATAATCTTGCCACATCCCACATTTTGCAGCGACAGGAGCGATCCGGGCACTGTCCCCTCCGAGGGGATGTTACACACGCCGCCGGTGTGAGCCGTGACAGCAGCACGAGGTAAAGAGCCCCCGTCCCCTCGCTCTGCCCGAGGCATAAGCAAATACTATTAATTTCTGGCCATTTGACGGCGCCGAAATGGAATTAAACCTCGGGGTATTAACGGGGATTAACACGAGGCGGATTCCGCGCTCCGCCGTGTCCCGTCGCCACCCAGCAGCTCCGCTAGGAGGGCAGGGACAGGGCCGAGGACAGGGAAAAGCAGCCCGGGAATCATTAACAAAAATAACAAAATCTCAGCAGTGCTTGCTGAGTCAATGCCGCCAATTTGGGGAGCGGAGGGGGACCTTGGTGCCGGGCTAATTCTCTGTCGAACAAATTAACCCAATGTTGTGTCTCTCATTATTCTTATCCTCACTTGGCTGTTGTTAAGCCGTTTTCTGTTGTCGCTCCTCTCGGTAAAATCTGTGACTTGAATAAATTTCCCCAGCAACTTTGTAGTGGCACCACACCTGTGGTATCAGCTTAAAGATTGTCCTTTATCTGTTCCTTACAAAACGTTCCCTGATTGAAGCTTCCTATTGTGGTGCTTCTCCTCCTGGAATTTTGCACGGAGTACAGCGGCTTAGCATTAACATTTTGTTCGTATTGATGGGCAATCAGTTGTTTTCCTGATAATGCCAAAGAAAACAGAAGGCTGGCGGACGCAAATGAAACGCGATCGTCTTATCTTATAATTACTTGGGTAAACAAGTGCTGGAAAAATTAATACTGCAATTAATAATAGAAAAGTTGGTCTAAGCACCACAGGGGCACGAGCCCGGGTCCCACCTCCGAGCTGCGTGCCCATGAAAAGTGCCCATCCGTGGCAGGAACGGGGAAGGCTTCCCATTAGGGTGTTTTCCAGGGATGAGTGGCGTGCCGATGGAAATCTGCCTGGGCTGTATTGACTGCAGTCCCCCTGTCCGTCACCGTCACTGCCACCGTCCCCGGCTGCGGCGTGACAGCTGTGAAGGAGCAGAGGCAAGTTGAGTGGCAGGGTGTTTTGCATCTAATGAGCCCGTGCACAATAAGAGTGTAAGAAATAACGCTGCGGAGGAACTCGGCTATCGCTCCGACACCGAGAGGGAGAGATTGCCCGCGCGGAGCTCCCGCAGCCATCTGTCACCTGTCACGGGCTGCGTGTCTGGGGCTGAGCCGGGCTGAGGAAGGGATGGGAACCCCACAGACTGGTGTCATGCCAGCAGACATACAGTGGGCTGACATCAACAGCCGGGAATCACTCAGCAAGAGCTTAAGGCTGCACAGAGTGACACGTGGCAGCGCTGGCTGCTGGAGAGACTTTTCCACCTGAACCACGGGCTGACATTCCCTGAGCCACCCCGTAGCTACAGCCTGTCTGTGGTGGGATGCTGGGGATCCAGAGTGAGTTACCAGGACTTAGGGACTATGAGGAAAAGACAGCAAGGAGCGATGACACCCCAGCCCTCATGTGCTGGGTTCAGACCACTCAGCTCTCCTGGGCAACACTGCAGTGCCGAAGGGATAATCTCAGCCAGACTCACCCAGCTCCATCCTTGGTGCAGCTGATTTCCCAGTTCCCAGAACATTCCAGGCTGTACCCTCACCAACACTGGACTGTAAGCCACTGCAGCCAGCTGTACCAAAGGTTTCTGCTCCTTTCCAAGCCTTCTGCAAGACATTATTTCAAACCATCGAGCTCTCAGCCTACGTGCTTTTATTAAATTCAATGTTGTTACCATTTTTCAGTTGTTTTTGAGGGAGGGGGCGCAGAGATTGGTGGCTGTGTGGGGAGATGTGGGGCTGCAGCGCAGTGTGGTTTAATTGGGCTGCTGGTTTCTGCTTTTGAACTTGTCGTCATGATGAACAGCTTTTTTTTTTAATATGTCCCCTGGTTTCTCCCTTCGAAAGAAAATCTCATGTTTAATGAACTTAATTTTAGATAAAAGGAATGAAAAGAAGAAAATTAAAAATGCATGAAGCTCTGAGAGTCATCCAATTACTGTGATGTCCACACAGCAATGCCAGCATGGATTTCACAAAGCAGGGGAAAGCAGGAAAGCACTGGGGCTCTCTGCATGTAAATGCTGTTCTGTTCCAAAGTGTGCTGAATTACAAATGGACATTTTATGCATTTCTTCTTCTTGATCTGTTGCAGAAGAAGATAAAGATCAAACATGCCAGCCCGCCCCAGCAGTGCCTGTCTGCACACCCCCAATGCTTGTCTGCTGCTTTCCAAACCACATCCAGCCCTGGAGTCCAAACACAGGAATGCACACAAGCCTCAGGAGAGGATGGTCACGGGGCAGGGTTACTGTCAGAGCAGGGCAGAGAGAGCACACAGACAATGTATAGAACCCATAATATTTATTTGGTATTTACATTTTCTTTGCCCATAAAGTCACAAGCATCTCTTCAGCCCATGGCACACAGGACAATGCTGTTTGTTCCTTCTCAAAAGCCAGCAGCAGGGGCACCTCAATCATACAAGTCATCAAAGTCTCCTGACTGGTCGCTGTGGGTCTGCGGGCGCAGGGCGGCCTCGATCTCGGAGCTGCTGTCATCAGATTCACCCCAGAACGCTGTGGGTGAGCACAGGGAAACCAGAGATCAAACCTTTTCCATGGTGATGCCATTTGTCACAGCCTTCTGGGGTGACAGAGGAGGTGCAATTTGGAGCTCCCAGCCCAGGCTGTGTGTCCGTCCTGCCCCGACAGTGGGTTCATTCAGCGCTCCCACTCCATTGTGCCTCAAGGTAGCTGGGGAGAACATTTCCACTCCAAGCAATTTACTTGAGCAGCTGCTGCCTGAATTGCAGCTTTGTCTATTCTCTTCCCCTTTCTCCTGCTACTTGACCTCGCACTGAAGTCACCAGTGGTCCATGACATCACGGAGTTGGCACAAAAATGGCAGTGATGTCACAAGTGAAAAATCACCACTTTGAGATCAGATCAGATCCAGGCAGGCCTGATCTCAACAGAGCACGTGGCTTTACCCAGCAGCTCTGGGAATTGGCAAAGCCTTTCACTGACATCAACAGAATCCCATTGCAATTCAGAGTGCCCGGGAGATTTCCCAGTATGTAAATTCATTTGTCCCACAGATGAAACACAGTGGGAAGTGTGGCACATGAAGTCAAGGCTGCAGTGGCTGACAGAGCTGTGCTCTCTGTCCCCAGCCATTCCAGTGGCTGCTGGCTGTGGGATGAGGCCCAGGCCTTGGACAGGGTGGCTCTCACATCTCCAGCCCCATAAACACCTTATCTACAAATGCAGCAGCTGCATCTTTCATCCTCCATCCCGGCCCCCTGGGCTGCAGGTCTGCACCCCACCAGGAACATCAGAGTGAGCCCTGCACTCACTGCAACACTGAACAGCTCCAGGAAAGCAAAGGGGCTGGAGATGTGAGAGCCTTTCAAGTGACACCAAAGCAGCCATCGCTGGTGGCATCCGTACCTCGGTTCAATCCACACCTCTGCAACTGCTGTGCCATTCCAGCCTGCCAAGCATCTGGAATTGGGTTCTGGGCCAAGGGCTCCCAGCACTGCCCACTGGCAGGAGGCTGGTAGAGGGGTCTGCAGGCCCCAGGGGGCTTTGGGGTGGGTAAGAGGGAGATCTGGAATGTGTGGGGAGTGAAAAAACACGGGGCCAGACACCAGTTCAGAAGAAAACCAGTCTGGCTGCAGCCAAAACCATCCAGAGCTGCATCCATGTGCTGGTGTCACAGGGAACACCAAGGAAATCTCAGGTTTTTCCTTCTCCCAGTTCCCTCCCACCTGCTGTTCAGAGTCATTTGATTAGACCTTGCAGCCCTTCCACAGCACCCTCACCACAAACACCTCCTCTCTGGCCTGCAATTTGTCCTCCTCAGCTCCCTGCAGGCTCCTGTGTTGAGACAGGGAAATTCCACACTCTCCCATCTCCATACTTTGTACAGGTCATAACATGGTTCTGGGAGGGCTTTTACAGTATAAATTACACAAGACACTGATTTTCAGTAGTATAACACTTGTCTCTTACCTTTGGATTTTATGGCAGTTACTCTTTCCTTCTGCATTTCAGTCCTGTAAAAGATTTCAAATAATCAGCACAATGTCACAGATTAAAAGAATTTAAATGTCTTTTTTAAAAATACTGTGGGACGGTTAAAAAAAAAGCAACTTTTGTAACTACTTTTTTTTAGCAACTATTTTATCAAGGGTTTCTTCACCTAAAAGGTGGAGAAATCCACATGCAGCTGGGACACTGGTCCAGCTGTTCCTGGCATCATTCCTGAGTAACAGCACCCATATACTGAATCAAGATACAAAGGAGCAGAGCCCTGTTAAGCTCTTGCAGCCTTTCAGAGCGTGCAAAGTACATAAAGACAAAATCCAAACAAAACTAAAAGCACTCCAGTGATGCTCCTGCACTTCCTCCCTACCCTTCCTGCCCGTGCAATTCCCATTCCTGGCTGTCCCCTGGCCCCATGGAAATGTGCAATCTCTGCTGCCTTTGATCTACCTTGACGTGTGTGCAGCCCGAGTCTGCTCTGCTAAATGGCTGCTCTTGTGTCTGGAGCATCACAGGCCCTTTTGAATCTCTCAAACAAGCTGGAATCATTTTGATCTTTTGTGTGCAGCGTATGCATTGTGTTGGGGCTGGGGAATAATCACACAGGGGCAACGACAGGGGAGAATTAACTGTTACAGCAGCAGCCCTGCAAAAAGCCCTAAAAATAAACCTTCAGATTATTTTAATAAGGAAGATCAAATAGGAGATATTTGGGATATCATTGGGCCAACTAGTGAAATATAAGCCAAGGTGAAGGTGTAGTTGGACTCAATCAGTTCTGAAATGTCCTGCAATTTGCTGTGGTTTATGTAAAAATGTGGCAGCCAACAGGGAAGTGCTTAAAGGGGGGAGTTACAAATATTCCAGTATTGTGGAGGCATTTGTGAAGGACACAGAAAAAGGCAGGGATGACTCCTTGCTTGGGTTACATCCTGGTATCCAGTGAGAATTTGGGATTGCAGCTGGGAAGCCACATGTAAAGCAGGGAAATTTCATATGCTGCAACTACCAGTGGTGCAACCACTTTTCCTTTTAACCCAGAGGAAGCTCACACAGTTCCAATGCCACTGGCACACAGGCTCCCTCTTTGTGGACAGAAATTCCCTGAACATTAAACACAGCCCAGGTTCCACCATAGTGCCAAACCAAGGTGTAGGTGCCAGTAACAAGTGACAGCACTAGTGAAGTACTCACAGTGATGTAACTAATTATTAACTTATTCAGTAAAAACCTATAAAATGTCAGGCTCCAAACGTTTCTCCAATGTTCCTTTAACACACCCTCCCAAAGCCTTTCCCTTTCCCTGACTTCTCCTTCAAAGATATTCCCTTGATAGAATTTCCAGTGAGTGTTTGAAGCCAGAGCCTCTGGACTGATCCTGCAATATGCTGAACACCCCAAATGCTTGCTCCCTTTGGTGACATCTCCTGACCCTCCACATCTCCTGGGAGGTGCTCCACATACCCCAGGCCTAGCCCATAAAAACGTGCTCAGGAGGCTGTGCTGTTCTGCCCTGGGTGTGGGGCAAAAAGCCACTTGTTGCAGAGGTACAGCTGGTGAGGTGTCTCCAGCTCCAAGGGGCTGAGGAGGAGGACATCAGGAGCAGCAGCCACCACTGCCCCTTGGGCCACATCCTGCCCTTCTGCTGGGAAGGAACCACTGGACTTTGGTTATTCAGTCATGCCAGAAGGTCCCTGGGAGGGGCTTTTCATCCCACTTCTCCCTGTGGCTCAATCCCAGAATAAGCACCAGCAGGGTCAGTGATTTAGGCCCAGGGCTGACACCCTACTGAGGACCACCAGGGACCACGAGTGCAGGGACTTGGTCCCCCAGGCCCACCTGAAGGTCTGGAGACCTTCCCACTGCCACGCCAGCTTCCTGTGTAGAAAAAGGTCAAAGCTGGCAGGAAAGGGGGGAGACAGATGTTTGTGTCCTACCAAACACCATCCTCTCACTGGGGTTCATCCTCCCAAGGCCAATCCACCGTGTGTGGAATGGGGTTCTCTCCCCAGACAGCCTGGAGCTGATGCCACAGCCATCCCCAGAGAGGGAGATGGGGAACAGAGAGTCACCAAAGAGCTGCCAGCACAGGGAAATGCCCCGGAGATATGGAAAATGCAGCAAGGACATCAGAGAGACCAGATGGGAAACAGCAGCTTCCCCAAACCAAGCCTGGAAAATGCTGCCAGAGGGCTGGGTAACAGCGAATAAATTCTGGAATTAGGGCTGATGTGCTGGGCAAAGCTGGTGAGATGCAGCAGCACCTCTGCCTTGCAAGGCAGCTGCACTCAGTGAGCACACAATGACACACAGACCCCACTGGGAATGTCCCCAGTATAAATGCAGCAAGGCCCGTTCCTCTGCCTCGACTAATCCCCTGGCCTGACCCTCCAGACCCATTTACACATTTGCTTCTTCCTTAAAATGATTCCAAACTCAACCCAGGCTCTAACAAAGAAAAAACTCAAACCAGTTTCACTTCAAAGGCCCTTTTAATCTCTCCATTTCTCTGATCAAACAGCTTTTTGTACTGACGATGCTGCAATGGTAAGAAATGAGAAAGCTCCAAGAAAATATTTTCTCCTCCATAAGGAAAATTAATATTAAGAGGAAAATATCAGGACAAGAAGAGCCAAGTTAATTGAGGGGGCTCAACAGAAAACATCAGAAAACTTTTACTTTGGCCTGAGTATCTTTTTGTTAAAGCACCTGTTGAACCTCTATGTTTTAGTGTCAAGTGAAAAGAGACACAAAAAATTTGGGAAATCCCAAATACCAACAGCTTTCCCTGCCTCAGAAAGCCAAGTATATACACTACATATACTATACACACTTACAGAGTCAGTACAGACTCAAAAGTCCATTCATCGCACGGGAATTGGAGTAATAATATTGAATTTAAGCAGTGCAAGTAGGATGAGCTTTATTTTAGGACACAAAGATTTCTATCGAGCTGTGTCTAAGACCATTCTCTGTTTCGAGCCACCAGGCTGAAATAAAAAACCCCACTAACACAAAGACACATCACAGCACTGCGAGGGAGCTGTGCAGGAGAGCAGAGGCACTGCCAAAAAATCCACTGTGCTCGGCGGGCAGATGTTGGTGCCTCTCCCCACAAACCTGGCAGGGCATCCCCACTGCAACAGCTGGGTGTTCAGGGCAAGGAAACAAAGCTCACCCAAACAGCTCCAACAGCTGGAATTCTCAGTCAGCTTCTTGGAGAAGCTATTTGGCAACTGAGAGTATGAAACGATCAGATCCTGGCTGGTTTCTGGGTGCATCTCCCAGGAATCCAGACCCACACAATGTATTTCCAGAAGAAATGTTTGTGCCTCTCCTGAGCGCTCCCAGCCCCAAAGCTGTGGGATCTCTCCTCGGAGAGGAGTTTTGTGTGTCAGGGTTGGTTTGGGGAGGGGGGAGGCGGGGGATGCACAGAGCCCGAGTGCCCCCCGATGGCCAAAGCCAACGGGGCCGCCTTAAACATCGCCCCGGCAATAATGAAGAGATGAATTAGACTCTGCCGACTTCTCTTTGCGTGTCACTACATCTGTGTCGGTTCGGCTGCAAACCAGCCTTCAGAGACCCTCCCCGCAGTCCTTGCAGCCATTAATCAGAGTTTAAAACATTTCACACCGTGTCGGTGTCCTGACAGATCCAACCCGCGCTTTGGTTCTCGGCCGGTAACACGTCTTTAATCCCCCGTTTATTTTGAAACGAGGCAGCCCAAACAAGCCGAAGAAAAAATAAACTGCCCGCATCCGACACGGGGCATTCCCAGAAAGCGAGTGACCTCCACTGGCTGCCTCCATCGCTACAGCCCCCCGGGATGCCACACACAGCGCTGACTCCTGATACCTTCTCCCCCAAGCACTGGGGGATTCCACGCCTCTCTCCCGCCGCACCACGCTAATTCTGCCGAGCCAAGGTGCCTCTCCGTGGGGGGAAATATCCCCCCGGGAAAGCAGGGGAGGCCAGGGCCGAGCAGCTTTCTCGCTGGAGGGAGAGCGGCGGCGAGAAGAGGAAGCTCTGGCATGCACCGCCGAACAAAAGGGAACAAGTGGTCTTTACTCGGAGAGCAGCTTCCTATTAAGACTCACTCCGTCGTACATTATGCCTTTCATCCCCACTCAACCACAAAATGATTTTGCTGTAGGAAATACAATGGCAGAAAAAGATTTACATTGAAAGAATCTTTAATAATAAACTGTTGCAGATCTGCCTACTTCCCCATGATTTATAATACAATAAACATCGGATTCTATTAAGTCTCATGCACTGAAGACACGCACTGAAAACCCGAGTATGAAAGCCCTCAATTCTTCCCTTCTCCAGGCCCATAATAGTGAAACGAGCATGGATAAATGTGCTAAGAGTATCTCTTTGCATCTTTTATAGCTTGTGTGTATCAATCTGTAAAGCTTATTAAGAAAGTCATTGCTATGCAAAGCAGCACCCAATGTCTTTCTCTTGCTTTTCAACAGCGCGCAGTGTTTAGCCAATAGGGCCGGGCCCCGGCCCCTCATTCCGCATTCATAACATGCAACATTTGCACAATGTGTATCTCAAAGGCTGCTGAATAGAAAGCCTTAATACTCATGTAAACAACTGCAAACCAATTACTTAATGAATCAGGCCCACACATAATGAGGTGCCAGACAAAGAGCTATAAATGCATTTTTGCGCCCGAGCCTCCGCTTTAAAGTAAAATCCCTCAGCTGTAGTTTGGGCTTAACTGGCACATGATAATTATTGTCTGGGGGACATCAGAGGAGCCAGGGTTTTTATTCTGGTCCGGCAGGGTCTGCGCCGGGGTCACTCATCAGCTCAGTGACAAAACGCGCCAAAGGAGAATTTATAAAGTGCCACGGCCGAGCTCGCAGCGATGTTTATTCTCAAGTAGTGGGTTTGAGACCACTTGTGAAAGCAATAAAGCCCGAGGAGTGGCTGCGGGGAGCCTGGTTGCAAACATCTCTGCCTCTTCCTCCCTTCCTTCTGCTGCTTCCAAGCTCCGTGGCCAAAGGCAAGGGCTGCTCCCAAACCCCGGGTTGGAGCCATTTAGAAAAACTAACTCTAAGCCATCGTAGGAGATTTATGATGTTCCCTTTCTGAAGCAGCATCATCACCCATCGGCGCACGAAGCGTGAGGCTGCTGAGGCCGAAAGCCCTGAAATTACAGGGCACAGGGAATGAGCTGAAATCTATCACAAATAGGAATTTGAAAAAAAAATAAAACCAGCAGAAAAAATGTACAGCCTCTGATCGAAGCAGAAGTGGCTGCAGGCACCACTAGCCAGTGGAGATAATGCTTGGAGAGGGGTTTTTTAAAATAAGAAATGGTTCATTTTAAATTATATGTTTTATTCAGCTGCAATGGTCCTGTAAGCAAGTTCTCAGGGCCCAATCCTGCTCTTCCTGATGTCCCAGGCCTCAGGGAAGTGCTAAAATTTAACATTTCCAAAATTCATCTATAGCAGCACCCTTGCATTTCATGGCAGGGGAGGTAGGATGATTTGGAAAGTCATTCTCATAGTTCCAAAAAATATTAAAAAAGAGAAGAAAGTTGACCCTGGGATGGTAAGAACTAATCCCACACAAAAGCAGGAACGCCATTCATCAGTGTTGGGTTACAGCCTGTATTTGCTGTGCTTGAATTATAGAAACACTGTCATTTTAACACCAAGTGCAGGATTGGAACTGGCCTCACCCACAGCAGCCTAAAATCCTACAGGCAGCTCCATGTCCTGGAGGAGTTCATAATCTACCCAAAGGCTCTGCAGTCCCTTCCCCAGTGCTGTTTTCCAGGTTGGAATTTTTTGCCAGCTATTTTCCCGAGCAGCCACAGCACCCACATGCTGGGCTACTCTCCCAGGGGCTGAGAAGGACTGAGAGCCTGGCCAGCATTCCAGGACTTGGCTGCATTATCCCCATTTTCTGCTGCTTCTCGAGCACTGATCTGATCCCTGTGCCACGATGAGCACGAGAAGCACCCAACAACACTGCCCACGGACCCAAAGGTACACACAAACCTACTTTTTGTTCTTTTATAATAAAAGCAGCACACCCTGCACCCTTCAGGTGAATTAACAGCCTGTCTGAAGCAAGAAAGGCACATTATAAATACCCAGCATTAAATATAAACCGCTCCGAGCCCGTAAGAAGCACTATCAGTTACACCTGGTTTACACCTCAGATACACAGAGGTTTAGAAACCCAGCTCCTCATTGCTCACACACTTTGATCCCAGGCTGTCTCTCCTTGTCCTGCCCTGAGCTGACACCAAAAGCTTGGCTGTGGTTCACTGAAATGTCACCTGAGCCTTAACTGAGGAACAGCAGCTGCCAGACAACACCTGCCTTGGGCACAGACAATGCTAAGGTGTCCAGCAGACTCTCAGTGTTCTACTACATAAACAGAAACTTTAACCCAGGTTCAAGTGCAAAAAAAAAATAAAGACATGGGAGCTTTGGTCATTTCCTGTCAGTGCTTCTCATGCTATGGAAGCATTTCCAGCACTGCAGGTCAAACAGCGTTACCTGGAGAAGGGAAGAACTATTCCATCCGATGAAGAACTGGTTTCTGAAGGCATTTCCTGGCTGTCATTTGCTTTGGAATTGTCACTGCTGAGATGCTGACCTGCACAGGAACAACAGGAACCATTATCACTCCAATCCCAGCAACTGCATCCCACCCAGCACTCAGCCCTTGGCCCTGGTTTCCCAAGGGATGTCCAGAAGGGCTCCACAAACTATTAGACAATAAATAAATAAATTCAATACAATAATAAATTCAATAAAAATTGAATTAGACACAAGTCTGGGGATTTTTATTACTTAAATGGCCAAGCAAGCAACTGTTTCAAAGCCTTTTATCCACACTGTGCTTTCTTCCCTTTCGCCTCGCTCTGTGTATCTCATTTCCATTCTGTAAAGATGTTTTTAAAATAAAAAGGAAGAAGTAAATGGATTCATTCACTGGAGTCAGACAATTGATCATCTTTGTATTTGTTTCCAAAGCACATGATGCTCAAGCACAAATCACACTTAAAAAAGCTACTTTGCACATATATATATATACATATATATATATATACACACATAGCACTGAAATAACAACGAAGCCCCCTTGTCACCAATGTCATCCCAACCCAGGACAACTTGGTATTTCCTCCTTATCCCCATACTGTTTATTTTACACCTGGAGAGATGCTGGAGGGTGACACTGAAGCTGTTGTGAAAGCAAAGCCCAACGAGTGGAGCAGTTACACCATTTTTATTCAAATCCTCTACAGCCTTAACGTCTGTTCAAATCAGAGACATAAATGAAGGGGAGAGAGAGAATCTGGTTTTGTTAAAAGATTTAACAAACCTGCCCCTTCAATAAAATCAGCAATTTCCTACTCATAAATGAGACTCTTAAACAGCCATCCAGCAAAACAAGAAATAATGGATTTTATCCTTTTTAATCTCACATTATTCACCGACCTCAGGAACAGCCAAAGAGCTGAACAATTTCTTTTGCATGTCTTCCCTGATAAAAAACAAAGCATCCATGGAGGAGATGAGAAGGAGCCCAGATCTCCCCCTGTATCCTCACATAACCTGGTATCAAAGGAGATTGCTCTTATCAGCCAGCTCCTCTCTGGGCGAGCCCATGCACCAGATATTATCCCTTTAGAGCCAATTATCCCTGCATGGCCTTCCACGAGCTCTGGACAGGGCTCTAGGAACAAAACCACCCTCATTGTATGGTTTACATGGTCCCCACACCCCCAGCTGACCACAGGGGTGTGAAAAGCTCCCCTGTCCTGCTCCAGGTGGGAAGTGCACAGTGGATCATCCAGCCCAAGCCTCAGTGGAGAGGAGCTCCAGGTGAGGTCAGTCCTCCCACTGGTGGTTCCACGTACCAGCCCAGGCTGGCTCTGAGGGACATCCCATCCCCTAAAGCCTTTTCTCCACAGCCACCTCTTTTCTCCCCTAGGGGCATTAAAGAACCAACAGAAATACTTCTGGAGAATATGAAAGTAAATAAATATTTGGGTTCTCTTTTTATGTAACAGAAACAAGAGAAAAATAACCCCAAACTCCAAAAGCATTCATTGCTAAAGTGCCATGAGAAGCTCATCCACACGGCTCTCACAGTGAACTCCATCAAATCCAAAAGCCCCAAAAGGCTTCTGGTGTTTCAAACCAAAGCTTCAAGAACTCAGCAAATACTCAAAAAAATCCAAACAAACAAATTTGTATCCCTTAAGCAGAGAAAAAGTTGTGCAGCAAAATAATCACGTACGGATGGACATCAAATATCAGCTCATCTAAAACCCTGGGATGAGTTGTTTGAGCCAAAAGCCAACGTGCAGAGATGTGGCTTCTATTTTAGGCACAGAAAACTTCAGAGCTCTGGGGCCACTGCAAATAATGATGATAAAAAGGAAAGAGCAGCTGGCTGGCAGGGAGGGGAGTGGGAGGGGAACGAGGAGCCCAGAGAAGATCATGGGCTGAAGATGAATCGTGTCTGAAAGGAACAATTTGGCTTTCAAGTGAGGTGGGAGAAGCCTCATTCCTGGGGACAACGTGGCTGCAGAACAGCAAATACAGCACCCTCAGAAGGGATGGATTTCAACTGGAGTTGCTGGGTTTGGTTAAGGAGTTTCTTGCCATTTTTACACATAGAAAGCATCGGTGTTTGCATGCCTGTTCTGTGAGAGAGTCAGGAGGGGCTGGGAAGAGGGATGAACATCAGGACTTGACTCTTGGCTGACATGGAACAGCCCTGCGGGGTCCCTGGCAGGAAAATACACAACAGAAAATTCCCTGACACACTCATAGGCAAAGGAGTGGCTAAAACCAGCACTGGTAAGTCATAAAATTCAGGGTGGGGAGCAGCAAACCAAACCCACTGGCAGCTACAGAGATCCAAACTCGGGAGCCAGCGTTCTCCTTGGGATTACCAATGATGGCCCTGGCTGCAGGGAGCTGAGGACACACCTGCACCAGCCCCTGTGTGGCCAAACACCAGTGTGAGGGAGCTGGGTAGGGAGACAGCACAGCTGGGTAAAACCCTATAGCCCAAAATTTGGTGTTATCAAGCAGTTTTGGTACAGGAGGTGCAGGCAGAGCCCTGGCCCAGCACAGCCACGGCTCCTGGCTGCCACAGACACAGCTCCCACCAGCAGGGCTCTGCCCCACGCTTATTCTAATGATCCCCAGTCAATTACCCGAGGAAAGACTCAAGCCAGAAACATCTGCAGTTTGCCATGTAATTACTGGCTCTTCCCCAGTGGAACACTGACCCCTGTAACACCGAGACCGGCCCCGAAAGGCTCCACAACAGCATATTCACACCGTTTAAATGTGCAACATGATTACAAAGAATGAAACAGGCCCTGTTGTTCCCCATCTTGGTTTGTGCCAAGGTTGAGCGTGGATTTTCTGATCTGCTGTTTAATCTTTGGGCTCAGTGTGCAGCTGAATTTACTGGCGATGAGTCGCCCCGCAGCACTGCACCGCCGTGGTTTGATGAGATAATCAAGCTGAATGCTGGACCTGAGGTTAATATGCAGCCATCCCTTTTACCTGTAATAGGAATCTTTTCCACTGCTCTTTCTTCCTCGCTCTCATCTTCACACCAGCTTGGGACTTGTGGATGTGACCACGCCATAATGAAACCATTTCAAAGCGGCGGCGATCAGACTGGTTTGTTTGCTTTCAAGCCCTACTCCCTTTAATTTCTCACTTTTGTTATCTCTTGTTTATTGATCTAAACTATCCATTACTGCTCTTAAAAGCGGTGCCCTCTGGGAACTTGCCACAGCAGCTCTGCCTTTCTGTAGCTTCCCCAGAGAAGGACAAGCCAACCAAACATCCTAAGGAGCTGAAGATCTGATGGGATTTGGGAAACAACCGACCTCCTGCCCAGTGGCCACGGTGTGTATCAGACCCACTGTGGAAATCAGCTTAAACTAAAGTCTGTGCCACCCCTGCAGATAAAGGTTGCATGAACATGGGAGTGAGCTGCCATCACTGGACTGACACATCCCTTCCTTAGCTAAAGGATTTCACTGGGCTCTCCCAGACACCTTCACCTCCTGAGCTGGGAAATGGCCCTGCACACTTTTCCCACCATAAACCCTTTCATTTTTGGTAATTCCTCCTGCAGTCTGGCTTTGTAACAAAAGCCAGTGAACACATCCCCCAGTTTCTAAACAGGAGATGTGTTGTAAATATGTACACACCCACAGATCTGTTTTATAGTGACACAGGGCTTGGCCTTTCAACTCCTGCAGCAAAACCCACCACCACAGCCATCGCTCATTTGGTAAAGTAACCAGAATGACAAGTGAGACTGAGATATTCAGGAAAATCCCCCAAATCCATTACAAATCCACATTAATGCTATAGCACAGCCCCCTGTGGATTTGGATGGAACACTCCCATGTCCAGTGCAGGAACCTGTGACACCCCTTACCTGGTTCCTGTGAGCGGGTGAGCCGGGCAGAGCATCCCACACTGTCCCCTTCCCTGCCCTCTGTTGGGATGGATGCCAAGCTGCACGATGACTCCTCACCCTGCACAGGTGACCTGTCCCCACGCTCTCCTGGAAGGGTTTCTCTCAGCACTGGCAGAGCCTGCAGCATTGAAAACAAAAAGAGTCTCAGCCCATTACCCTCCACCTCGAGCCTCTGCCGAGGTACCTTTAGGCTGATCTGCACTTCCCAGTGGGATCTGTTTCCAGGGTGTTTCTGTTAGATGTTAAATTGCCTGACTTGCACGGTGTTCCTCTGGTGTTTATTTTGGGACATAAAAGAATGGACTTGAATCTGTGAAATATACTCGATTTTTGCTCTAATTCAGTGTTTAGCAAATATTGTTTAACAACAAAATAAACGTCTGGTGCTAAGGACAAACCTCAGAGAACTCCAGGTTTTGTAACTGATTTAATATGTTCTGGCCTGAGAGTGTGGAACAGCTTTGAGCCAAATCATTTTGGATTCATGAGAAAATTTTATTGTCCTGCATCTGCTCCCTCCTCATTGATCTGACAGTGAGTGAGAACAGAACAGAAGACAGACATAATTCAGTGATCAGAGACAAGGAAGGTGGGCCAGTGGAACAGGTGAGACGCTGAAGGTGCTGGAGAAGGTGGACCTGCTGCTGCTGGTCATCACCAACCCTCCATGGCCCAGGGTGCTGACAAACTCAACAGGTCTCTTTGTACATCAGGAGCTCAAAGGCCCCTTCTGCACCTTCCCCTTCAGCCCAGCTGTGCAGCACCACCACCCCGTGGGGCTCCCAAGACACCCTAAAGCCCTCAAAGAAAGAAGTCACCACCATGGGCCACAAATAGGTATTCTAAGGTGCAGGTGCCCACCTGGCTGTCCTGTGCCTCCTTGCCTGAAGCCAGCAGGTTGTCAGACACCTCTGCCACTCCCTCTGAGGGCCGAGCCCGGTGCTGTTCCAGGAGCAGGGCATGGTGGCTCAGGGGGGTCTGCAGCACGTCCGTGTCCCTGAGGAACAAACCCAGCACCATCAGTGGGACTCCCCACTCACGACAAGTGGGTCAACACACCGTGGGAAAAGCCATCACACCTTCGGTCCTTAATTCCCACTTTTTCCATCGAAAATCCACAAAGTGGAAACTGTAAGAAGCCACTTGTGACTCCTGCAAGTGTGGGGAGGAGGAGCAGGGGGGCCCTGTCATCATCATCATGTCTGCCCCTGTCCTGAGCTCAGGATTCCGACTCATCTCACTTTTCCTGCATCCCTATCTCGGCCTTGGGGCCTCGCTCTCTCCATGGGGCACAGCTGGGCACCCACTGCCCTAGGCTTGTTTATCACTCAGAAAGCATAAAAAAGGTAAAAGAGGGGGGGAAAAAAGGTCTCTCTGAACATAGCAGAAAATCTCAATACCGCAACCTTGTTCGCTAAAGATGTTTGTTTTTCCAGTTGCTCCAGTGAAGTTTCACAGCGGAGTGAATTCCAATTAACTCCACAAGTGTTTGTCCCTAAGAAACCATTCAGGAGACACAAGAAGGTATTAGTGCTCGCAGGCGTATCAGCCTCGGCAGGAGAGCCAGGTATGGGCAGAGAGCCCCTCCTTCAGCGCTCAGAGTGCCCCCATCCTGCCAGCACTTGAGCACCGCCGAGCCTGCAACGGGGAAGGTCTAGACAGGAGCTAAGCAAGACAGAGTGGAAATTGTTTCCATTCCTGCGTTAAAGAGACTGAAAAAAAAATATAAATCTTGCTTGTCCTTGTGGCGCATCCACAGAAAAAAACACAGTAACACCACCACTTTGAATAACTGCACTTTGTTGTTTTTAAAGGCCATGCACATCTCCTGCCTCACAGAAAAATAAAATTGCTGCTCAAAACTATATTGCCTGTAGATGTGCCCGAGACTCACATTACAGATCACAGGAATGACAGGCTGAGAAGCCTCTGGAGTTTCTGCATTTCCCTGAGTCCAGAGGGCTGGGATGCCCTGCCAGCATCCCATGGATGAACAGGGGTTGGAGCCACCCGAGGGGCACAGGTGTAGTAAAAATGCATTCCCCTTGGAAAAATGAACACCCTCGTTAGAGCTTTCAAAGCGAACAGCTCTGTAGGAAAGGGGAAAAAAACCTCAAAACAAAACCAAAAGCATATGAGCAAACCAACCAGCAAAAAAATCAACCCGGGCTGGGATGCTACATGGAAATCACCCCCGTGCCGAGCAGTTTAATTCCTTCACCTCCCCAATTGAAACAAATCTGGTGACCACCTACAGGTATGGGGACAGCCCGGGGACCTCAGAGGGGTTTTGATGAGGCTGCACCTCTATAATGATGCAAATGAGGACTTAACCACTGAAACAATGCAGCGGCTAATCCTGGACCAGGGGTGTAAAGGCTATTCAGGGCCCCGGCTGCCGCTTTGTGGGGCTCCCAGCCCAGGTCTGTGCCAGCAATGAACCCCCCAGCTGGGGCAGGAGGTTTATTTCTCCTCGCCATGTGCAGGAGCCGACACGTTTCCACAGTTAACCCTGGCTCGATCTCCCTCGAGCGAGCAGCTCCGAGCACAAAAACTCGCATCGTTTCCTCCCTCGGGTTGAGCTGGACCCAAAGTTGTGCTTTCCATCGCAGTGTTGGGCAACAGTGAACAATTAAGTGGGAGCTGCCGTGCCTTTAGTCGAGTTTCCTAGACATTTAATAAGCAAAACAATACCGGGGAGATCACATAGGCAGTTAAACAGTGCTTTCTCTTTTCCCTCAGCCTTACAAACCCTGTATTCCAGCGGCCGGCTCGTTTCCCATTGTTTTCCTCCCGCTGGGTGGTCCTTCCAGGGTGCCACTCGAGAGGGATACAATAATAAAAAGGGAAGGGGAAGGAAGGGACACCAACATAAAGAAAAACAAAATGTATGACAATCTGCAGCAGGCTACGGATCAGAGGTCAGCAAACAAGAGGTCCTTCTCTTTTACAGGTTGCTTCCTGGAAACAGTCTGATTAAGCTGACAGCTTGAATTATGTGTTACATTTTGTAATGCACAATCCATCTGTGCTAAGTCCTCCTCAATGCAGCTGAAGCAGCACTGGCATAAGCTCTGCCTTCTTCCACCCCCTCGGCACAGGCCTTAAAATAGTCATCATCTTTCTCCACACTAATTCTCAGAGACCCTCTCCCCCACCTCCCACCCCCCGGGTTTAAGCCCTCAAAGAAAGGGCTGGGTGCTGTCAGGAATGGTAAGAGGACACAGACCCCATCCCCTGGGATCAGCAGATCTGACCAAGGGCTGGAGCTGTGGGGAGGGTGGGCTGGGTGCCCTCACAAGCCCAACAAGCCCCTGCATTCTGGGGGGCTCACGTGGGTCTGGGTGTGAAAACATCCAGATGTTGGCAGGATAACCACTCCTTCAGCTGGGAAAGGCACCTGGAAACAAGGCTGAACTCCTCCAGAGGTAACACATGACCTGCCAACACTTAACTGTGGGGAAAAATACCCAAAACCAAAAACTGGCATCTCTGCAGTAAGACAGGAGAGGCATTTGCTCCAAAGATGAAAACTTGTGACTTCATGGCACACAACACAGATTTGGTTTTGCCTCTGGAGTCAGCAGTGGTCTCTGCTCCCTTCAAGGCCATCCCTTGTTTCAGATAATTCACCCAAAGTGCACAAAGAGGGTGTCCACTGAGAGGCCAAGCTACAGGTATTNCAGCCCCAATGCCACGGTGAGGGAATGGTGCTTCCTCTGCATGTCACAGCAGTCCCACTGCTGCAGCTGAGAGGCCAAGCTACAGGTATTTTGACAACAAATATGCAGTCTGGCATCATTTCAGCACATTTTTTTCAGCTAGTGTAGGAATTTCACAAGAGAAAACCACAAGCACTGGAATTATTCCTGCAGTGAATCCGTGGCTTGATACGCTCTAACCAAAGAGCGCTGCATTCTCATAGTTTGTGTAACTTATACAACTGAAATTCAGGTACAAATCACTTGGAAGCTTTCTGACAGGTTTTGTAGCTCATTAATTTGCAAGGCCCAAGCCAGCACACTGAATTTTGGGTGCCTTGGAAAGCCCACCTGGTCATAAGCACAAGGGAACAACTGCTCCTCCCTCCATGAGATCCTCCACTATCTCCCTTCTAATTTTCAGATAAAACCAATGAAAATCTGTGTCTTTTCTGCCGGAACAGCCAGCAGGGGTGATCCCACTTCCACAGCCTTGAGAAAGGGCGGCTCTCAGCTTGGAGAAACAGGGAGGGACCCTCGGCCCGCAGTCTGAACCGTGCCCAGGGACAAAGAGAAACCTTGTGGATCATTTCCCTGGCTTCAAGAGAGCTGCCCGAGTCTCCTCAGCCTCTGAGCAGCGAGGTCTCACCAGGGAGAGAGCACAAGAGAGCTGCAGGACTCACTGCCCGCTCCTCGGGCAGACACCGGCACTCCCCCAGCGCCGCTGCCGTGATTAACAGGTGGGATACAAAGGGAACACTGGGGAAAAGCGATTTACATGTAAATTAGACCACGTTTCCATAGCAAACAGCGGCCTGATGCAAATGTGAAATGATAAAGTTACAGAAGTGTCTGTTTCTGCTCGGCTGTCATCTATTAACACACAAACCAGCCCTGACGTCAGCACCAAGACGACATGCCCAGGAATGCCAGATGAATAGATTCATTAAACAGGTTTAAAAGCTGCAAACAACCAAGACAGAAAAACTCAACCAATTGTCAAAAGAGGAGAATTTGTTCTCCAAGAGCAGTTGTTCTCTGGGGGTAAAAGCACTGGCTTCCTTAGTATGTGGTCACTGCCTGATGTCCCATGAAAAACCCAGTGGGGACCCCGAAAGGGGTGATTGTGGTTGGCACAGGACACAGGGAGGGGCCTGGGCCAGCCCTGGGGACCATCACACGGTGGGCACTGCCCTGCTGGGGTGGGGATGCACTTCCCTGTCTCATGAGGGCGTTGCTGGGCCGAAAATCCGGCTGTGGTGGATGTCACAGCCGATGCTCTGGCACTGCAGTCCCTGGCCACAAAGCCCCACCACTGTCACAGCAGCACAGGACATGCTGTGGGGCTTGCACTGCTCTGTCCTTGTTCTTTCTCCTGTTCTATTTCCAGAAAAATGGTCAAAAAGTTGAACCAGCTGGAAGTTCTAGTCCTCTAGGAAACAGTAAGTGACAAGTACCCTGTCAAGCCACTGGATTAAGATTTGTGCACATTTAAAGAACATCTACTGCATTTTAACCACGAACATCCCGCACTTGGCCAGCCCTGACCCCAGTGAGGTCCCTGAAGCCACTGAACCCCCAGCACAGGTCCAAGGTCCTACAGGCCAGGTGAGAACTTTGCCCACCTGTGGGTTGGCTTCAGTGGCCTGGCCAGCCTGGCTGATCCACAGCCTGGGGGGGCACAGATGGCAAGTGAGCAGAGAGAAAACAGGGAAGAACATACCTGTCTGGTGCAGAACTGTCTGAGGGCTCCTCCTGTGCCCTGTGTGGTGCCAGTGGGGAGCCCTCCACAGCCTGGGCATCCCTGTCCCTCTCCTGCTGTGCACTGGGAGCACTCCGTGTCACCTCCTCCTTGGACACCAGGAGCTCTGCACTGCTCTCCTCCCTACCAGTCCACCAGTTACTCAGGCCAGGCTTTGACCCTGTAATAAGAAATAACAAAAAAATGTAAGAGGAATTCGTTATTCTTCCAAAAACATCAGGAGAACCAAGGAGTATATCCTGGTGTAGGGAATGGAACCACGGTTACCCACACTTTTTGCTCATCCCAGTCCCTTCCCACATGGGAGGGAACATCCATCCATCCATCCCTCTGTTCCCCTTGACTGTGGATTTCCCTGCCTACAGCCCCCTGTCCTTCCACACTCCTCTCACAAGGGGGAGTCTGGGGAGGCTCCAGCCTTGGGGGTTTGGGCACTCCTCAGAAACCACCCTGGCTCAGAGACCAGTGACCTGACCAGCTCTGGAGGAAGAGTCAAACAGAAGCTGAAAGAAGTTTTTCTCAGGGGAAAAGAGTGCACCCCAACAGGCTCCTACTGCACCCAGTTTTTAAACCTGGCAGCACAACACACACCTGGAGGCTCTGAGACCCTGCACGTTCATTGCCTGCTCTCACTGTCATACCTGGAACACTTCCCTGCACCTGTCCCTCCTTGGGGGTGCCTGGTTTGGGATCAGGAGCTGAGGAGAGGAGCTGCCTGGAGCCTTCCTGAGTGGCAGCCAGGTCCCTGTGTCCTGCTGCTCCCTCCACTGGTCCCACTCTCTCTCCACCAGCGCTCTGGCTCTCGGGCAGTGGGGGCTGGGGGGGTTCCTGCTGCATTCCCAAACCTTCTGTGGCTGAGACAGCTGGAGTGGGGCAGCCCTGGAAGGCTGGGGCTGGATGGTGCTGCTCTCTTGGCACGAGAGATGGTACTGTTCTCTGTGGCATCTGAAACACACAGGTGGGACATGGCTTAAGGAGACAAACAGGGAGCTTCTAGAGCATGGCATATTGCTTTCTGGAGAGAGAATTATCACAGCATTCAAGTGTTTGCTACAGCATTAATATTACACAGCCCCTTGGCACGCATTCCATGCATCCCAGTGTGAAAATGAGGGCCCAGACTTCAACTGAAGCTCCCTGAGCCAAAATAACCCATGACAGAAGATCACTGCACCCCCAATCCACCCAAAGGGGCCCAAGCACAGGAAGGACAGTGACTAGTTTTCACAAACCTTGAAGACCAGCCTCCCTTCTGGTCTGCCCTGGCTGTTACACCATAGCACAGAGGAAGGTCAGTGCTCACACCGTGTCAGTGACATCACCTTTCCCACTGAGGGCACTGACCAGACACATTTTCAATGGCACTTTCCTCCAAGAACTGTTGAACTTGGACAAAACCAGGTCCAGGAGTACAAACACTCTGCTGCTAAATCCCAGTGTTTTAATACTTGCCTTTTTTCCTTTGCAAACCTACTCAATCAGGACAATTTAGGAGGAGTGGCTACTGCCACCACCACTACTGCAGGGTCACCACCAGTTTATGCAAAGCCAAAATTAGCCATCGTAATGCCATTGTTCCCACTAAGCAGGGCTTCCTTTCCAGCCCCAAATCCCAGCAGGACAATTTACAGTCACCTCCACACCTCTCCCCTCTCTTTCACTGTCTGACCTCCTCCTCCCACACAAAGTCAGCTGCAGAGCCCAGCTGAAAGGAAACAAAGGCATCTTGTCTGGTCTGTGACCAAGGCTCCTTAAAAAAGCTCAAATTCCACGTAACAAGAAGCAGAACAAAAAGCCATGAAGTTATTTTAAGAAGAGGCAAAGGTTTGCTACTCAGATTAAGTTCACAGCTTATTCCATCACCACTGCTCTCAGGTTCCTCCTAATTAATTAGTCGGTTCTTTCAAATGCCTCCTGCCAGTCCTGCATGGCTTTGGCAGCTCCTGGATGCAGTGGTCCAAAACAAATGGAATTCAAACAGGCACAGGCGCTTGGCAGAGTCACAGCAGACACATCCCTAACGAGCTTCTCTTGGCTTGCAGAAAAAATAATCAGCCTTCAGCACCTCTGCATTCTAAAAGCAGAAATGTGACAGATCGTGTGGGTCCAGGCACTGCTGTTACCACCAGAACAGTGGAAACCTGGAGGTGTCTTGCCCAAAATAAGTCACCAAAAGGCAGAATTTCAGGTCACCCCAGCTGGGAGTGCCATGAAGTCTCTGCACAAAGACACCTTCACTCTGGTTTGGAGGGCCAGGCTTCCCACCATCATCCAGGTACAAATCCCATCTCTCTGATTATCAATGAAGTGTTCTGAGGAGAACAAAGGTAAGAAAAGCCTGGGAACACCCCTTTCCCAGGAAAGGGGGCTCTGCCACCCACAGGTGTTCCTGGGAGGTGCCCACAGCCAACAGTGCCACTGTGCACAAGTCCAACATCTTCAGAAGGCTTCAAGGAAGTGCTTCCAAGTTGAAGACACCAGACTTCACAGCACAAAGGTTCCCAGGAGCTCTGCCAGCCAGAATGGACTTCTTCAGTATGGGACTTCTGAGCTTAAGGCCTGCCATGAAAGTCAGGACCTCCAAAGGGTGCACATCCCACACCTCAGGGATGGCCCAGATATTCCTGATGGCATTCAGGGCATTGGGATAGTGCCTATCACTGGAGGACTGGTCCTGGCATTGTCCTTGGTCTCACACAGTCACCTGCATCCCAACCAGCCTGAAGGAAGCCATCACAATTCCAGCACTGGTAAATGAAACCACTTCCATGACCTGTATCCTGGATATCCCAAGTCACACCACAAGCCTTTGACATTCTAGTATTGATGTCAACTTTCCCATCAGTTAGAAATCCCATCTCCCACACTGCCTGCTCCAACTGAACCACCCAGCATTCCAAAATAAACTCCCCTTTCCCCACATCTCCCAGTTCCAACCGCAATTCCCACCCTGCTGGAGGCCTGCCTATATAGGTCAAGGCTGCTCAGGTTCATTGCTTTGTATATTACAGTTTAAAGAACGCTCTAAATTCAAGGTTTTTAACTTTTTAATCTATGGGGAAAACTTCCTATAAACTCAGATTAACGACTGCTAATGCACTGAAGAAAGGAAACCAAAAAACCTTCCTCCTACTATAAAAACAAAATAGTGTGGCCTCTGTTTCTTTTCTGATAAGAGTCTTAAATACCAAACATTTAACTGCATAATAACATTCCCTGGCAGCCAGCAGCCTGCTTAGCAGATACATAAAGCAGGTAAAAGGGGGAAAAGTTAATTTCTTGGCTGAATGATTCCATCGGTAGCTATAGGGCAAACTAGAAAGTCTTTTAGTAAAGTAGCAGTTGATTCTTCTATCAATCTGCAGCACACACACTCTTCCAAGGAATGCATTAAATATGAAAATCATATCCCGTTATCATCTGTTCCCAGCTTTCAGCCCAGTAAGCTCCCCTTAATGAATGCTGTAGCCTGGGGGACGCTGCTGGCTCCTCTGAATAATGGAGAGCTGCTCCCATCCTGCCCGCCCCGGCGCCGCCTGGCTCAGGGGCTTCCACACACAGTCACAAGTGACTACTCTTGCCAGCATGCTCCAAGTTATGACAAGATGTTTTCTAGACATTTCATCTGAAAGAGCTTTGCTGCTTTTAGTGGAGAAAACAGCTCTGGTCTTGAACTGTATCATTTATATGGAGATAGGAGGAGGGATTAGGAGCCTGCATTACTGCAGATATATGGCAGCAGATATTTAAGTATTCCTTGTCAGTCTTTTTGTCTGTTCCTCAGATATGCAATCTCCTTCTGTGCTTCTTCTCAGGAAAGGTCAAAACACACCAAATTATAAGCACACTGCACGGATCCACCGCTGCATTTTTACAAATATCCCTCATTAGGAACGTTCCCCCTTGGTCACAACCATTTTCACACTCTCCAGCACAGGAATTATAAAACCCAACAAGAAGATGTACATGAACAGTCAGAGTTTTTTTTTTAATTCCAGCTCTCTGGTTGAAATAATTGCACTTTTTACCCAGGTGGTTCTCCTTCACTCAGACACTAAATACCATTTCACAGTGCACGTGCCAGGACCGAAATCCCCGTGGAAAGGCTGCACAGCCCTGCCTGCCTCTCCATGCACAGCTCTGGAATAAAGCCCATTCCCCCCCATTACCTGCTCGCTGGATCCTTCCTCCTTGTCACCTCCTGCTGACAAGTTGCCCTCTTGAAGGGATAACAGGCTTTTAATTTCCCTTCCATACCATGCCTAAATGGGAACAAATCCGTCACACAAAACTGGAGGCCACAATCCACCCCCCCACAAACCAACAGAGACTGCTTTGCAAACTGGGCACTTTTAAATGTAAAGTCCTCGCAGCCTTTTTCACTCAGACTATATTAAAAACGCCACGGATCCCATTTTCTCCTTATTTCTCTGCTCCCCTGACCAAACAGCATGGCCTGTACACAACCTGCTGCAGGGCTTTCATACCCATTTGTTCATTCACGTAATTTAGAATCCTAGAAAACAGCAATAACTTGTTGACTCCAATTTATTGCAGCCCAACCATCATTTCTCAGGGAAGAGGCTGCTCGTGTAACAGTAAGCATGGAGTTTTAAGAAACAAAACCTCACCATGTGAGAACTAAAGATGCTCAAAAGCAACTCAAATGTAACCTCTGGATTTTCCTAAAAGGTTAAGTGAATTTATTTGTGCTCCTAAAAATTACTGACCAAACTGCAGACAAACACAGTGCATCTTTCAGAAACAAAAGAAGTTCTGTGAGCTACAGCCACATAATAAATGTGCCCAGAGTTGTGATAAAGCACTCCTAAAGGGCATTCTCTATGGAAAAAAAAAGAAGAGAAAACAGTAATAATTTCTTTCTGTGTACTCCCATGATAGATTAAATGATTACATGCTCCATAACTCTTCTGCTTTTCATAACTAGCATGGAGGAGATGTCATTTGTTCAGCAGCTCAGGAAAAAAAATTGTAACTTGGCAAAGATAAAATGGATGGCAGAGAAACATCAACACGGAAGGACTGAACAAAAACCCCCTGTGCACATCAACCCCTGGCACGACTGGGACTCACACCAGGGTGTCAGAACCACCACAAGCTGCCACTGGTCAAACTGGTGTGCACTGGGGCTGCTCAGAAAAAGAAATCCTTCAAAACAGAGCCAAATGTTTCTGAAGGATGCCACTGCTCTTACAAGGCAGGAACAAACACATTTCCCTCCCAGACTGCACTGCCCCAAAAACCTGGCTCCATATATCAGAGGCATGAGCACAAAACACGATTTCAGTTTTAAAGATTTGAAATCATCACCATGTTACATCACTTTGCAACATCCCAAATTGTTTGTTGGGGAGTAACAAAACAAGATAATAATAATAATAATAATAATAATAATAATAATAATAATAATAATAATATAATTTTTCAAAAGTCCTCAGGGCTTGACTTTTTTTACAGCAGTCTGCTCAATCTGAAGTCCTTCAGATCTGGTCTGTTCTAAACCCTGAAATACGGATCCTGACCAAGTTTGCCTCAAGCATTAGGACATCCAGAAATCTCTTGGCTACAACAACAACAGCAAACACTACTGTAACGTATCAGGTCTTATAGAAAGTTACTTCCATCTTCTGGATCATCTCCAAACCTGAGGTTTCCATGTGAGCCTCCAGCTGCAGGAACTCCTGCCTGTAGCTCTGGTTCCTCAGCAGAGCCAGCTGCTGGCGCTCAGATATTGCTGCCAGCTGTCTCTGCAGCTCCAGGGACTTCAGTCTCATTCTGTGGGGAAAAGGAAACTGTGCTTAGAAAGCATGAAAATAAAGCAAAGGCATCTAGTGCAATCACTTTTCCTCAGACACACAGTGACACTGATGGGGGAGCTGCCCCCAGGTCCCTAAAAGGAGCACACACATTCTTTTGCATATATATATATATATATGTGTGTGTGTGTGTGTGTCACTTCCTCACAGATTTACACAGGGGCTTCGGTGTCCAGAAGGGTAAATATATTAAAAAACTCTTACACATGTCTTTTAAATGGGTTATGTTCTTGTATCACATTAAATCAGAATGAAAACTGTACACAGAGGAACGTGTTCAGGAAGTCACACAAGCCTGAGGTCTCACAGCTGCCTAAATCCACGGTGCCACCAAAAGAGGCACTGAAAATCCATCTAAATCAGTTCTCACCCCCCTACAAACCAGATTCCCTTTCAGCCAGACCTATTCCCTTCTCTGGTTCCAGGCCAGCCACAAAGCATTCGTGCCAACACAGGAGAATGGGAGCCAGAGGCATTTTTAAAAAATAAAATAACTTCCAAGGAGCTTTTAAATAGGCTTACAGGTATGGATCAGCCATTGTGTATTCCATCAGCTGCCTTTCCAAGTCCAGCCTTTTGGCTTCACTGCAAGAAAATAAACAACACAGAGTAAGATAAAGATATTTCCCTGTTTAAAGTGTCCAAATGCCAGACCTGAAGCGTTTTGCAGAGCACAGCCCAGCTTAGCACAAAGCAGACACATCAAAGCTTGCCCTTCTCCCTTTGTTCCTCACTGGAACAGGCTGCTGGAAAGGGAAAAGATGCCTGAACAGCCACACAGGATCCCCCAAAACAGCCAGAGATCCCTGCCCAGCCACAGCTGCCTCTTGGAGCCCCAGGACTGGCTCTGAACCTCGAGACAGGCAGTCCCTGAGCTCAACCCTCCCTTTCTCCCCCACACAATCCCACAGCAGACCCCTTTTAGTATTTAACTGAACTTCAAATCAGGGCACAGGCTGTGGGGACAGCCAGATGCTGAACCACAAACACCTCACCTAAAGCCATTCCAGAGGGGAGCTCTTTCTGGGAACAGAGTAAAGCTGCTGTTATTTCTTAGTTACAAATTGCACCTGAGGATGAGCAACCATCCCATGAGCTAAAAATATAAAATAACCAAGAGCTAAGGCAGAGGCCTCCAGCAGCTTCCCATTACAAACCCTGCCACAAGCAAACCCAAACCCCAAGTTCTTCTTAAAAAATAGCATCCAATTATGATTAGTCAGAAGGCACACCCAGGAGATGACATCTCCATACCTCTGGGCACACTTCCCCATGGATTTGGGCTCTCCCTACACACAAACACACCTCCTCCCAGTTTCCCTGTACAGAGGAAAGCCAGGAAAAACCCTTCTTGCTGTTCCACCTGAGAGATCAAGGCGCCCATTTTACCCATTTTGCCTGGAACAGGATTAGGGTTTCATGTCATGTATACAATTTAACAGCCACGCTCCACTTGGGATCTCATCCCTTCAATTTCCTCTTACACGATGGACAGCCAGGCAAACGCAGATCTCAAGATCTTGTTTTTACACTTCTCCAAGTAATTTTCCTGCCTCAGTGGAGAACACAGATATCCTGATGGATGGAGAGGCCAATGGGTATGAACAGCCATTGGCTCTGATCCTGCTTCCCACCCTCCCATCCCACAGGAGCACATCATACTTCCAAAAGTCTTTTCCCTCCCTGCCACTGAGGTTTTTCAGCATCCCACTCATCTGCCTGCAGCAGCCATTCAGGCAGCACAGAAATCCACAGGTAAAGGCTCCTGGAGGGAAGACACAGTGGTACAAACCCCCTCTGGGCATCAGGGCATCGCTCTGGGTGCCCAACATGGCACCAGCACAGTTTGGGGGGTTCTGAGCTCAGCTTTGCCCAGAGCCCACTCAAACCCACCTGGAGATTTGCATGTCCAGGTTCTGGCACAGTTTCTTTGGGCAGTGACACAAGTGAAGCTCGAGGCAGCACAGGGATCATTCTGGCCACTCCACTGCACCACCACCTCCTTCTGCACGTGGGAAAGCCAAAGCTCTCCCCCTGAAAGTGTTATTTGTTTGTGCAGTTCTGCATTAGGTCAAAATGGTACAGTCAGAAAACAACTTTTTCCTTAAATGGGCCAAAATAGCCCCTTCAGAGCTCTGTAAGGATCCAGGCAGCATGTTTTCAATCAGCCCTGAGCCTTCAGTCTGCAGTGAGAGCGTTAGTTTTGGATTTGGGAGCAGAATTCAATTCCCTGGCCAGCCACAAGCCCTCTCTAATCTCTGGCATCCCCAGGCATGGATCTGCAGTGATTTTGACCCCTCATCTCCCACTTCAACCAGCAGGACTGAGGTGCCTCAGTGGTTTTAGAGATCCCAGGCCTCAGTCTTGCTGTGGTCCAGGTGCATATCCACAATGTGGGAAGAGCAGCACTCCAGTCACTGGTGATACCAGTCCATGGAAAACTGCAGGACACGTGAGCACTGCGACCTGCCCGTGCAAGTGAGAAATGTCACTGCTTCAGCTGCTTTTAGTGCACCAGTCTGACACCAAATGTACTGGGGGGCACAGAGCTCACCCACCTCCCCGGCCTGGAGCCTCAGCCAGCCCTGGGAGGGTGGCAGGGGCCTGTTTGGCAATTCCTCACACAGCAGGTATTCCTGAATGGAATAGCCCCGTGTGGTTCACATTCTGTGTTCAAGACACCTCAACATTTGTGCACGTTGCCTGCAGGGCCTGAAGCACCCAAAGCACCTGAAGCACCTGGCCTGGCTGCCACAGCAGAGCTAATTGCCCAGTTACTCTAATTGCAAAGTTACTCAGGGAGTTAAGTACAGTACTTAACTGCATAACTCATTTACTCCATGCCCACACCACTCAGACCCTGCCCTCTTCCCTGCTGCTGCCCAAGAGTAAGTGCTGAGTAATCAGCAGAGTAAGTGCTGAGTAACCCCAGCACACTCAGGGCTGTCTTGAACATGGGAGAGAAGCTCTCTGCCCCCTTTGCCTCGTTATCTCAGGCTCTTCAGAACTAATCCTTCCCCATTCTGCACACCACGGAGGTCTCACAGTGACCCCAGTGTGCTGCACTTGTGCATTCAGGCTGGAGAGAGTGCCAGCACTAGGAAGGAAAACGTGGCAAGTAGAGCCTGAAATGTAATTTAAGGTCCAGTTGCGGGTTTTGCACAAGTCTCAGGATGATCCAACCACAACAGGGTATTAGGGGAGGGATGCACAGCAGCTCTACAGAAACAGGAGCTCCTGCAAGTTTGGACCCCCAGGGCTGTCAGAAAGGACAGCAATGCCAGTGTCTGTGCCCTCCATCAGCCTCCTGCGGGGACAGCAGCGGCACCGAGCACCAGTGCCCCAAGACCAGCCNGACACCGGAGACAGAGGGGACACCGGGGACAGAGGGGACACAGGGCATGGGAAACACCGGGATCACTGAGCATGGAGAGCACCGGGAACACCGGGACAGAGGGGACAGCGGGGACACAGGGGACACCGGGGACACCNGGGCATGGGGAACGCCGGGATAGAGGGGACACCGGGGACACAGGGGACACCGGGGTCAGAGGGGACACCGGGGTCAGAGGGGACACCGGGAGGGGCTTTGGGTTCGCGGCGGGGGCGCCTGAGCCCGCTCGGCCCCGGGAGCGCTGCGACACGAACCCGCGGGGCCGGAGTGCCGTGCGGGGTCCCGGGGCACGGCTCGGGGCACGGAGCCTCCCTCCGAGGGGATGGGTTTCCCTTCGCGGATCCGCCCGTGCTGCGAACACAACCGGGAACCCGCGGGGGATGCTCACCTGTCGCGGAGGGTGCGGAGCCGGGGGTCCCGATAGTCCCGATAGTCCCGGGGGTCCCGATGGTCCCGGGGGTCCCGGGGGTCCCAGGGATCCCGATGGTCCCGGTGCTGAGGGGTGCCGGGGCTCCCCTGGGGTGGCCGGGCCTGCCAGTGCTGGGAGGCGCCCGGCGGCCCCGGGGGCGGGTCCCGGTCCCGGCGGTGGCCCCAGCGGTCCAGGGGGCCGGTGGCTGTGCCGATCCCTTTCCCGATCCCCTTTCCCGGTCCCTTTCCCGATCCTTTCCCGGTCCCTTTCCCGGCCCCGTTCCCGCCGTGCCCCGCGCGGGACCCCGGAAGTTCCGCCCCCGCGTTGCCATGGAGACGGGCGGGCGGCGCTTCGAAACCCGGCAGGGCCTGGTCAAGCTTTATTTTTATTTTTATTTTTATTTTTTTAGTGGCATTTTCAAGCTTATGCGGCATTTTTTTGAGCCCTGAACGGTTTAAAGCACGTCCGAGAGCGTTGCTGGACCGGGGGTGAGTGGCCTGGTGGGGTCTGTTGAGATTTAAGGTGTCCCTCTGGTGATGTCACCGTGTCCCTTTGGTGATGTCACCCTGTCCCTCTGGTGATGTCATTGTGTCCCTCTGGTGATGTCATCGTGTCCCTCTGGTGGTGTCACCCTGTCCCTCTGGTGATGTCACCATGTCCCTTTGGTGATGTCACCATGTCCCTNCCGGGCATGGGAAACACTGGGAACACTAAGCATGGGGAATACCGGGACAGAGGGGACACCGGGGACACCAGGAGGGGCTTTGGGTTCGCGGCGGNATGTCATCGTGTCCCTCTGGTGGTGTCACCCTGTCCCTCTGGTGATGTCACCATGTCCCTTTGGTGATGTCACCATGTCCCTCTGGTGGTGTCACCATGTCCCTCTGGTGATGTCACCGTGTCCCTCTGGTGATGTCATTGTGTCCCTCTGGTGGTGTCATTGTGTCCCTGTGGTGATGTCACCCCACCAAAATCCACATGGGAGAAGCCACAAACCCCCCCCACACTCATCACACCTCCAGCTGGGAATGAAAACCATAAACCTCATTTTTCACTCCCACATAAAAACTTCAATCCCTTCCAAAGAGTTGCCAAATTAGCGTTTAAATTCCCGTGCCCCAATAAAGCCTAAATACTGCAATTGAAATGAAGGGGAAACGCTGCATCAATAGACAAAATTGCAGAGAGCAATAAAACGCTTAGGCATAATTAGAACAGCAATCAGCGTACAATTAGAGCGGGATCATCATCATAATTATCCCTCGTTAGAAGTTCTGGCCAACAGCAGCCACATGACGGCTCAGCTGGAGCTGCAGGCGCTGCCTTGGGAGATTTTGGGGTTCCTCGGCTGGGTTTTGGTTATCCAGTGGCTCAGCTAGGTGTGGAAGGCCTGGGCTCGGATCAGAGCTTTCCTACTCCAGGAACAACCAGATCTGCAGATTTGGAAGCCTTTTAGTATTGAATTCCCATCACAAAGGACACACTGCTCTCTCTCACTCTACTGAAAGCAAAGATGTGTTTTGGAGATCTCTCACATCTTCACAAGAGCCCAGAGGTGAAATCTAGCCCTGAGCTTGCCCAAATTTCCAAAGCTGGGCATTTTTCTCCTGGATCCTTGACCTTGGAACCACAACCTACCACATTTTGGCTTTTCCTTTACAAGAGAGTCTCTTGTAGGGCTAAGAATTCCCTGGAGCCTCAGTACGAGCATGAGTCCCGGGGGCAGATAAAATGGGAACAAGACAGTTTTCATGGTTACCTTGTAGTTAAAATTGCTTTTTTCCCCCTCCAGAAGGCTCCTCATTGCTAATATCTACACCAAAACAGTCTCCCCTTTGACACTGAGGGGAGACACAAGAAACTTATTATTTATTTTTTGTCGTTGTTTCATTATTTGTTATTTCAGAGGATCAGCCATGAAATGTGCTCTGTGGGGTTTAATGCATTGCTGGGTGTCAGGGCTGAAACTGTCAGAGGCTGCCCGAGAAAACACCATCCCACACCACAGTACTGTTATTTTTCAAAGCTGGAAAAGACTCTGACTACCTTCATCCTGTCCCAGCCACACACCAGGCTTGGTTCTGGGAGGCTCAACTGCTTTGGAATCTATTTCTGCTTGCTAAAATAATACTTAAAATAGCACAAAACGTCCAAGTGCCGCCTAAAATCCTGAGCACAGGTTGTATTAACACACTGAAAACCTTATTCCCAAAAAGTCACTCCAGGTGTTGGTAGAAAGGGTGTTGTTTGTCCCCTGGGCTGTCCCAACCCTGGGTGGTTTATTTTTGGCTCACTGGTGAGGGGCTGGAACTGGAGGGTGTTGTCAGGAAAGAACAGCTCAACATCCAGTTGTTTATTTCACAAAAATTAAGGAAATAAGGAGCCTTAGGCTGGTTCCCTGGATGTATTTCTCACTTTATTTGTGTCTCAGTGCTCACTGCAGCCCCGATCCCACAGACAGGCTTATAATTGACACAAGAATAATCTTATTCCCCCGCTCCCTGATAAGGAACATGGTCCCTGTCCCTGAAAGCCTACAAAGAGGAGTGTTTTGTTTGTGTTCTCTCTGCAGTACTTCACACTTCTTTTAGATTGTTTTAATTTAATTTTGATATAATCTGATAAGAGCTGTAAAACTGTCAAAGGAATCTTGCCTCCTTCTGTTGCATTAAATACATTTAGAATGAAATGGTGGTTTTTGTCCCCAGTAGCTGCCAAACCAAAGCCTCTCTCGATTCAAGCACAGGGATTGATGTGCACTGATCTTAACAGCTTTGCAGTCTGTTTAATTTAGGGAGGCAGCCACGTGGCCCTTGGCACCCTGCTCTCCTCTGGGATGTAACCACAGCCCAAAAGGTGTGGGATTCACCTCCCTGAGCACCTGGCCACAGGGTGCTCACCTGCAGTGGGAAATAGGGATGGGACAGGGAGAAGGAAAAGTGTCTGCTGGAGTTTTTTCTGCCCTGCTCATCTCCTCCAGGCTTCTCCTTCCCAGGTGCCACATCATCTACCTGTCTCACCCCTGGCCTTTCATCTACCAGGGATCTCTGGTGTGGGATTTGCTGATTTTCCCAAGTGATGGATCTGCAGAGTCTGCCTCAGCCTCTGTCCAAGAGTCAGAGAAGGGAGGGAAAGCCCCTCAGACCCAGAAATATGGGAAACTCCTTAAAAAGAGCAGAATTGTCCTTGTGTAGGGTGACATGGGACCCCTTCCAGGCCCTGCATAATCCCTGGCAGTGCTGCTGTAAGGATAATGATGGGATTTCACAGATCCTGCCTGATTTTAGCTGAGATCCACCTAAAGTGAGAAATAGGAATATTGCTGGGTAACACCTGGATTGGAATAACCCGAATCCTGGCTTCCAAAGCATGAAAGAGGAATTGCTGATGGGAAGCACAAGGGCCAAGGAGCAAAGAGAGCACCAGCAGACATGTGGGGGGAGAGGGGAGGGAGCCTGGACATCCCAGTACCCCCCCCACAGTGGGCTGGGGAGGTTGTGTTCCTCTGGAAAGGGATGTGCAGAGACACAGGGATGTGTTGGGAAGAGGTTTTGCCTCCCCGTGCTTGGCTGATCCCTGAGAGCACAGCAAGCTTTCCCACAAGTCAGGGCAGAGCTGAATACATCTGCTTTTCTTTTTCTCAATTAGACCCATAACACAGGCCCTGGTAGCTATGTCAAAACACACACAACATTAACATAATGCCCATATAAGTCCTTTTTGTGTGTGACTCAAGCCCTGAATGCAGAGCACTAATAACACCCCAGTAATCAAAGAGCAGTAAGAGCAGTGAACGATCTCAGCAGAGCAGTTTGAAGAGCCTGCTGGCGGCGGCCATGCCTGGAAACAGTAATTAACATGTTGAATTTAAGGTTCACATTTTAATACATTTCAATGTAATAAAATGCTTTTATTAAATGTTACAGTTCCTTGGAATCTGTCATATGCTCGCTTCTGATGCACAAATGATGTGACAGGGCAGGTGACACGAGTTCCTCCAGCAGGAACCTGGAACGCAGAACCCAATGGCTGATGAAACAAAAAGCTGGAGACTGCACCAGTTAAAGCTATATAATGTTTATTAAAAATAAAAGCCCGGTGACATAATTGAAAAGCCTCTAGGCACACCACTGTCCATGGATTTTGCATTAATCCTGGAAGACTGAGATACAAGCACATACCATTGTTTCCTGCTCCGTGTTGTCCATGAGCCCTGGAAAAGCCACAGTGCAGGAAAGGGCCCGGTTTAGAGACCATTTCCCAGGAAACATCCCTCCTCTTCAGCCATTTCCAAGTGCTTTCCCAGCCTCCTGCACGGCACAGGAAGCTCCAGGAGCAGGAGGGAGCAGGTATTGCCCAACAAGCTGTTCCAAGGCCAAGCATCCAGGGAGGATGTCAGGAAGATTTCAGGTCTCTCTGCTTCCCCAGGAATTCAGTCACTCCTGTGACCAAGTAGATGTGAGGAGTTCCCCAGTCTCAGTTTAAGTGTCAGCTGCTGTCTGAAGAGGAAAGAGGAGATTGACAATGTTGCACTTCCCTGTCCCTGGAGAAGCAAAAACTGAATTGAGATTTCCTGAGATGTGAGCCCAGAGGCTGAATTTGAACCAGACCAGCCACAGCCAAAGGGCTCCATTCCCATCTCCTCTGGAAGCATCTATGCCTCATGCTCCAGAACCCCCTGTGCCACCACTCCTCTAACTTCTGTTTCCTCAAGCTGAACCAGTTCTGGTGTATTTCTGTGCAGGAAAAGACCATTTTGGCTCATTGTGGAATGTCTCTTTCAGGCCTGCAGTAACCAAGCAGAAAGCAGAAGAAATAGCTCACAAATCCAGAGCCAAGCTCAATGCCACAAGTGCCCATCATTCCCACGGCGCGAGGGACGAGGGTCCCACTCAGCTGCAGCCTGACCCAAAGTGCCACAGCAAGGCAGAACCTGCCCCAGGCACCCCAAATTCCAATTCCTTATGGATCTGGGATCCCTCCAGAGCAGCCACAGCTCAGCCAGGCCATTCCATCTTGCTCCTTCTTAACGCTGCTGCTGCTTTGAAGGACACAAATCTATCAGGCTCCTTCATTAGCATTTTAACAAATTAATCTCTCTACTGACTAAAAGACTGAAAAAGTTTTGCTTCTATGAGTCATGAAAAATTACAGGGAAAATATAAAATAACTGAGGGATTCTTGTAGCTGAACTAGAGAATGTTTTCCCTTCAGCCCCGCAGTTCTGAAGAGCTGCTGCCTGCGGTGACAGGGACGAGAAATTCGGACAAGGTGGAAAGCCTGGAGGATCTGAACGCCAGGCTCAAAGGGAAGTGCCTGGCCTATTGTCTGGTTTGATTAATGAAGCTTTTGCACGGGGAGATAATGTGATGTTTGCCGTGCCGGGAACGCTGCTGTGCAGCACAAATATCACAGCTATGGCTAATATTCAATATGATAATGACAGCAATGAGCCTGTCTGGGTAATGCTGGATTCTGCTCAAAAATGCCTCGAATTATATTTGTTTATTTCCTAATTGTCAGCCACTTCCATGCACTTGTCAGGTTCAACAAGTGCTCCATCTCCGAAGGTTTGAAACAAAGGGCAGCACTTGGGAGAGCCATGTGGTTGGTGCTGTGTGGGGCCAGGAAATGGGCACCCAGGAAGGGCTGGGGAAGGGCTTGTCTTTGAGCAAGCATTGCCTCTCTAAGTCTTTTAGTTCTGTAACCAAATCCAGTTGCCACTGGACATGGCATTTTTCACTTCCCATCCCAAACCGCCGTGCTGGTTGGCTGGGACTTATTTAAGCATTTCCCCCTTGTCCTGTGCAGAGGATTATTCTGATGGTGAATGAAAGGACCCACACATAAAAACTGTTCATTTATTTGAAAAAAAGCAGGAGAAAAGCACAAGATGGTTAAATTAACTAAGCAGTGTCTGCTTGGAGCTCAGCACCCCTGGGCCCTGTGCTCTGGTCAGTACAAGCCTGGCAAAAAGGTTTGAGCAGAGAGAGGAAAACCCTCCAACAGTGCGTTTTGACGGCTCAAAAATGCGTTTCCAATGCCCCTGTGAGACAAGACTTGCATGGGACGGACATGCAGGGGGGCAGAGGTTGGGGCTCATACAGGGTTCAGGTCCCAAATATTTTGCCCGTTTTCAGACACGCACACACCCAGCCTCTCCCACTGCTCCGTGGGGTGCTCTGTGCCCTGTTCTCCTGTACCTGACCCTGGGGGCGGAATCTGACCTCGAGCATCCTTCCCTTGCCGCCACCCCCCGTGTCAGCACAGCAACTCCCGCTGTTACCTGGCCAGGACAAGCTGCAGCCCCCGGAGAGCAGAGAGGCTGCCCCAGCAGGGACTCTCCTAACACACAAGCCCCGCGTCTCACCCCGTCAATGCCCTCATTATTTCTTCTGCAGGAGCACATTTGTTCTCTGCGCCTGAAGCCCGGCCGAGGGGCTGACAAAGGAAGGCAAAAACCCCCATCCCAGCAATCCCAGCACGCCCAGCTGCGGGCGGCTGGAGGGGGATGGATGCACCGATGGAATTTGCGGAGCAGCCTCGGGGTGACGCGCTGTGTCCCCGCACCAGCCCGGACCCCAGGTACGTGCCGCGGCTCCCCCCGCCTCCCGCTCACCCCCTGCCTTCCGTCCCCTCGGGTTTTCCCCCAGCGTTTCCCTCGAGCCATTGAATTCTGGCGAATTTATCGCCGCCGGGGGCCGCCCCTCCATCCCCAATGCGGGCATTTAGAGCGGCTCCGCAGCGGGGTGGGGGGTCTGGGGGCTGCCGAGCCCCTCGGTTCGGGCTCAGCCGGCTGCTCTTCCCGGGGAAAGGGACCGACATCCCATCG
>WBMV01006101.1:99890-159787 GCA_013396655.1 Campylorhamphus procurvoides
CCCCCCCCGGCCCCGGGCCCCCCCCGGGACTCCCCCCGTATCGATTCCAGTCCGGCACCGGCAGCGTTTAGGCCGGGATTGGGGGATAATGGGAATATCATCTGGAGACAATTACCTTTGGAGCGCGCTCGCTTCTCCTCCCAGACACTGTTATTTGAGCAATAGGATCATTTGATTTCATATCGCACTAAATAACCCCCGGCCGCCGCAAATTGCCGCCTTCTCAACAGCCACCCCTCGGAATAAATTGCACAGCGACTCCTTGGGCTCTGGCTTCTTCTTCTTTTTTTTTTTAGCTCTTATTCCCCCCACCACCTCCTTTTTCTCCTTTGAAGAACAGTATTTCGGGATAAGCCAGGACAGAGGCCCGATGCTGGTGGATAAACTGCGCCCAGCAAAGCTCCAGCGACTTAATAAGCCAAGCCCGACCCGCGTGGGTTTCCTCGTGTTTTTCTCCCCCTCCCTCCTTTCTTTCTTTCCTTTTTTTTTTTTCCATTTCTCATTTTTCCCCCCCTTTAGAGCAGCTTTTCCCCTGCCTGGGTCCTGCCGATGCCAGGGCACGATGTGCCTTTAAGGCTCTGTCAGCGCTCGCCCGCAAATTTGGTCATCGCCGGCCTCATTAGATCCGTATTAATGTCAGCCACGGACTGCTAATTAGATTTGTGGGATAAATGAAATTACCCGAGTGGGCTGCGTGGGAGGGGGAGTGCAGTCTCCTGGCACTTGCCGGGATTTACGGGGGCGGGAGGGGGGAAGAAAAAGGAAAAAAAAATGATTTTATTTTCCCTCCTTTCTTTTCCCTCCCTTCTTTCCCCCCCGCCCCACTCCACGCTCCACTGTGACAGCCACTAACCAAGGAATTCCCTATCGCAGCCTCACCAAACTGCTCTGCCGTTGTGGAATGGGGGTTTTGCTCCCCTTTTCCTGTGCTAACAGAGCCCATTGGGCTGCACCTCGCTGAGGAATCCTATTTATGTTGGATTCATGGATATCGGGGAGCAGCACTGTGCTGCAGGGGTCAAGGGAGAGCCCCATGGCATTATTCAGCTTATTTATTTATTAGAAAACACGATGAAAGAACAGGGCCCGGAGTGTTCCTTTAAGCACTGCCTGAGCAGCGCACACACAACCCCAATTAAACGCTGCCCGCACCAGGCCTTTCTCCATATTAGAAACCCAGCTCTGTTTAACGAGCACCAATTAAATCCTGCTTCGTTTTACCTGGGATCTCACAATAGATGTGACAATAAATTCCCTTTCTTCTTCCCTGGTAATTACCGGCAGAATCAGCCCCACTCCCAGCAGTGGGAAGCCCTTCCCGATAACCCACCCGAACCCCCAGCTGGACCCACCAAAACCCACCCGGGACCAGCCCGGGGCTCCAGTGCTGTCCCAGTGCAGCCCAGTATGTGCTGGCAGAGCTGGGCCCCTCCAGTCCTCCGAGGGAACTGTGTGGAGCTATTCCAGCCATTCCCTCCCTCCATTCCCAGCCCTCCCTTGAGCCACCCCAGTCCTAAAAACTGCACCCGGACTCCCCGGGGGACATCGCTGCAAACAGGGGATTCAATTAAATAACCCCAGCCCTTTGCTTCTCCCACAGATAAATGGCTTTTTTTTTCCTCCCCCAAATATTTCCTTTCCCAAGTTCTCTTTCAAAAGGGAGGGAAAAAAAAAAAAGAGAGAAACAAAACCCCAAACTGGAGAACAACAGGAAAAAAAGGAGAGGGGGGAAAAGAAAAGAAAGAAACTGTTCTCCTTTCTTTTCCCTGTGTGCAGGGTAATTGATAGGCTCTATCAGAGGTCAGGATTTGCATAAGAATTAAGAGCAGTAAATTAATTTAATATTCCATGCACATCTCCAATTATTCCTGCAGACCTTTGTCTCCACGGCTGGCAGAGAGAAGGTTCAGCTGCTCTTCAACCAAACAACATCTGTGCAGTTAATAATTTGATAAACAGCTCCTACAAATAGTTTCTGAATTATCTGCCAACCCGATGACTATTCAGTTTGGAAACACTCGGCGAGGGCCGGGGCTTTGGAGCTCTGTCCCGGCAGCTCTTTGCAACAAACCCCCACCAATAACAATAGGTAAAATAATTAATTACAGGCAATTAATAAAAGCCCCCCGCCCCCGTGTGTGGGAAGGGGCTGCAGCCCACGGTGTGTGCCGTGGGGCTGGCCTGTCCCTCCAGCTCCAGGGCTGTCACAGCATCCCTGGGATGGGTCCTCCTGGGAGCCCTGGCTGTCCTCCCGCCCCTGTCCCCAAGGACAAATGGCTGAAGGTTGCCCTACTGAATCCAAATATGAACCCAAGAAGAACATCCTGATTTTCTCCCAGGGAAACCCAGTCTGACAAAATTTAGGGGGCTCCTTCATCCTTCCCAGCCACAGCTGTAGAGGTGCAGCTCCAGGTTGGCCAAGCACCACATCTTCCCAAACAGCCCATGGGGGTGAATCGAACTGCTGTGACAGGGCTGGACTCTCTGGATTTACTTTTAAATGCCAACATTTAATGCACAACCAAGACCAGTAATTACAGGGGTGATACAGGACTAATCTGATCCAGGGTATCACAAACATGGAATCATGGAATTGTTAAGGTTGGAAACCCCTCCAAACCATTCCCCCAAGCACCGCCAAGGCCACCACTGACCCATGTCCCCAAGTGCCACATCCACACAGCTGTTAAATCCCTCCAGAGATGGGGATCCACCACTGTCCCAGTCAGCTGTGCCAGGGCTGGACAGCCCCTTCTTTGAAGAAATTTTCCCTAATATCCAACCTGAACTTTCCCTGGCACAACTTGAGGCCATTTAACTTGAGGCTCTGGTAAGTTGAAGTCCCCCATAACAAGAGGTGGTGGCTGTGGGACTTCTGCCAGCTGCTTACAGAGGATTTGGCTGCCTCTTCATCCTGGCTGAGGGGGCCAGAACAGCCTCCCACCACGATCCCTGTCCCTGATTCTCATCCACTAACACTCAACCCTGTCAGCACCACCACGAAGCTCCAAACAATCCAGACCCTCCCGAACACGGGGGGCTGCCCACCGTCTCCTCTGACTTTTACCTTGGTGGGACACAGCCAGGGAATGTGGTTTCCAAACCTCTCCTCAGGGCGATGTGTAATTCCATTTGCCAGACAAGTGACTGACCTCGTCCTTTGTTCCTGCCCTGCCCTGCCCAATTACTCTGTTGGAGTGCAACGAGAAGGAAAATTAAATTTGCACACTGGCTGCTGTGAATAAATCCAGTGACCACCTAATTTTTCTGCTAAGGAGCCTCCTGGCGGGGCCACCAAGGTGGGAGGGGACCTGTGGCCCCTCCTGGTGCCACTTGCCCTGGGCAGGACAGCGGGGCAGGGTTGTGGTTCCTGCAGCACCCCCAGGCTTGACCTTAAATTATAGTTGCCAAGAGTTCTCCTGGTGATGCCTTGGCTCCTCACTCCCTGCAGGCATTAAGCATCGCTCTAAAATTAATAAAAAGTTGATTTTTAAAAGGATTATGAAGTTCTCCAGGTTTTAAAGGGAAGGTTAATGCCCCTCTCCATAGTCACACAACTTTCTGTTCGCTGTCACAAAGAGCTGATTTTTCTCTCCCATTTAAAGAGAGAATTTACACCACGAACAGGAATCCAGAAATGGAGACGCAAACAGAAGTGAAGGGATCAGGTGCCAAATTTGGATGGATGTCTGGGGCTTGATAAACCACTGCAGGCTTATCACAGCATAAATAAAGCCAGACCCAGCAGGATGCTCCCGGGCTGTGGGACCCGCCAAGGCCTCGTTCCTCCCCGGGGGGAGGGAGGTCCCAGCCCCAGTGGAGACCCCACGGTGGGATTTGGAGCTCCCAGACTGAATTCCCACCGTGCCAACCCGTGCTGGGGCACACGGTTACCTGGATGCAGCGCTGGCCCCAGCACAAGGGCCAGAACTCACCATGGTGAATCAGCCTCTGAATATTCAACACCCGCAGCTCCAGGGCTGTTCAGATCCAGGGATTTGCTAGGAAATGAAGGCTTTTTTTTCCTCCTTTCCCAAATTCAGATCAGTGCACCGCGCTGTTTCTGGAGCCTGAGGCTGTTCAGACTGAGACCATATTTTGCCCCCAGCTCTAATTAAAAAAGCTACATGCAAAGCCACTTTTTATTTTGGAAGATAAATGGCTCTGCTTTATGGAATTCAAATCCTCCTTTTCCAGCCCCCATGCCTGAATGCTCCCTGTTGCAAGGAGGGACCAGAAGGTGCTTGCTGTCACCCAGCAAGGGGTCACACCCTCCTGCAACTCAAGGGCTTGGGGCAGTCCTGAACTGGGCAGGGTTTGGGGTCAGGGACAGGTTCTGTCCTGGCTCTGGAGAGCAGGACACTGGAAATGTGGTGTCTGTGGTCCCATTGGTTCACCCTGCGAGCTCTTAAGCCCTCTGGTCCCTGGATTTAACCCCAGCAAGAGGATTTCAGCACTGACACTCGCCAAGTGGCGCTGGGTAGTTTAATTAATGTTTGCAGAGCTCTGGGCACGGCGCTGTGTGTGCCTGCATTTGCAAGGCCTTGAACCCCACGGAAATCCTGGCACTGCCCCCTCAGCCACATCCAGAGCTGCTTGGAGCTTCCTTTGTCACCTCAGGGGGATGTCCCCAGGGCCAGAGACTGGCAGTGATGCTCAGGTTTTGGGAGCTCCCACCGCCCAACCGAATTTAAGCCTTATCCAAGGTGTTGGACCTCCACCTGCTCCCAGCCCTATGGAGCCCTTCCACAGCCACATTCCTCTTTCACAAGCACACGAGTCCCTTCATTTCTGGCTGCCTGTGGCAGTCAAATGTGAAGAAGAACCCCCCATCCCACCACCACCACCCAAGGCTGAGGTGGAGAAAGGCAAAGCCACCCTGTGCCTGTGTGTCCCCAGCGCCGCTTTTTGGCACCGAGCTCTCTCTTTACCGACTCGCTCGTCGACTCTCATTTTTATGGAGCCACAGAAGTGTCTGTAATGAGAGATTAAAATAGTAGCCGTGGCCTGTGATTTATTTTTTGAAATTCTCGTGTGTCCGCGTGTGTTAAATACCCCCGAGCCGTGAATAACACAGAATTCCCCTATTACCGGAGGGGAATGGAACCACGGCGGGGATGGAGCTGGGGGAGATGCATTTGCTGGGTGGTGAGTTATCTGGCCTTTAGAGGCAGGGGAAGGGAGACTCCTGCCTTCCCCCCGCCGATAAATCAGCATCCTGGCGGCGCCGGAATAAAATATGCCAGGTCCGTGTGCGGGGCTCGGGAGCGAGGGCTGCGCTGACTGCAAATGGGGTGGGTTATCAGACGCGGCCATAAAAAAAAACCCCTCTTCCCCCAGCTGATTATGAACCTCATGCATAGCAAATGACGGAGCGGGAGCGCCGGCGGCGCCCGGAGCCGAGGGGGAAAAAAAATAAAATATTTACAGACTGACAGGCTAATGGACACTTTGCCAAAGAGCCGTTCGAAAGAAGTAGTAAATGGGCCCGTGCTGATGCAGGGCAGCGGGCCCGGTCAGGGATCAAGACACACGGCACCGGATCGGATAACATCTAATTGGCAGGTCACATCCAAATGAGTGTAGTCATGCATCATCCGGAAGGCTTTTTGCCGCTTATAAAGACACTTGTAAACAATTCAGCCGCTGAACATGGCAATAATATGTTGATCCGGCATGTAATGAGGTGTTCCTGGAATCAATAAACTAGTCATGAAGAGCAGGGAGCAAGGTCAGCGCCTGCCTTTTTGATGACCTTTGCTGGCTGGTGAGGACATCATATACTCTGAAGAGGACTTTTCTCATATTGCAGAAGGCGCCGAGTGTCAGAACTTCCATTCGCAGCAAGCAAATGAACAGCCGGGCTCTGCATGCTAATGAAGTCCAGGCTATTTTCCACCTTTTCATCTGCACATTATGCTCTTGACTTTGGAGAAGGTGGGAATTAGGTTGGACCCTCGTGTCAGACTGCCTGATGGCTCGGCTCCGGAAAACTGGTAATTGAAGCTGATGACTGATGCGGAGGAGGCCTGAATTTGGAAATAAACAGTTTCAAGCACTGCATGTCATTTCTAGAGAGACTGCTGAGTGAATGGAAATGAGCTCCGTTTCGCCGATCTAATGCAGTTTCTCAGCAGGAAAAACACCGTCTTTGAGACAACAATGCCAATCAGGGAGATTTAAATGTCCTGGCGATAATGTAAGGAATAGCACCTGCCTCCACGAACAGCACTTAGGGAAATGCTGCCCCGCGCCAGGGTCTGTGACTCCTGTCCAGCCCCCCAGTGCCAGTCCTGGAGGAGCCGGGAGGCTCCAAAGGCCAGCGGTGGGGAGGGCACAGCACACACCCTGCTTGGCTGTGTCAAAGCACCGGGAAAAACCACCGGGGACACTGAAAAGTGTGGGTTTGAGGAACCAGAAATAAACGCAACACTCCCTGTGCTGCATCTGCCCCCTTGCATGGCTCTTCCCCGGCACACTGGGCAGAAATCCTGCTGCCCTCAGCCCCACCGCTGCTTGCTGGGGGGCTTTAACTCATGTCAGCCCAGCTGCCAGCCCCACCAAGATAAAAAAATAGAGTTTCTAGACAAGGCACGCAGAGGCCAATATTTTCAGACTTCACTCTGAACGCTCTGCCATCCCAGCTGGTGGGAAACAACATTCCAAATGTTATAAACCCTTTCCAAGTCCTTGCTGCCTGGTGGTGTGGGACTGAGCAGAGCCACTCGTGTGCTGGGGCTCCCAGGGCTTCGAGGCGTTGCTGTTGGGACACAGAACCCCAGAGTGGTTTGGGCTGAGGGTTTGAAGATCATCTTGGTCCAAACCCCTGGCACGGGCGGGGACATCTTCCACTAGCCCAGGTTGCTCCAGGCCCTATCCAACATGCCCTGGGATGCTTACAGGGGCAGAGCAGCCACAGTGTGCCCCACTGTGGGTGACAAGACAGTCCTTCCCTGCTGTTTCCCCAACAGCCACAGCCTGACAGGTACGTGCTGGTGGTACAGGGTGGGGTGTCCTGCACAGGGGTCCCCCAGAACCCCCTCAGCACCCTGTCCCGAGGCCACAGGGCTGAGCATCCCCCCTGCCAAAGCCCCCGGCTGTCCCCTCGGGGTGGCTGCTTCAGGAGCAGGCCTGTTTGTGTAATAGTTTGCAACCCTTCAACATGAAAGGATGGAGACGGATGCGAGTTATTATTATGAAAATGAACCGAGCAACAGACAAAAATATTCAGGAGATGTAATCTGCGTCCCTACAATGCGCTCGCGGAGAAGAGCACTTGGCAGACAGGAGAGTCGCCGTCAGATACATTGCCTTTTGTTAAATTGCTTTCGCTCCGACAATGCCTTTTAAAACCGCATGCAATCTTAATTTAAAATACCCAATACCTCAAGGTGTAGGGGCCCGGTGCTGGTCTCCAGCTTGGGATTTGTCCAAAACAATTCCCTCAGCTTAATACCTCTGTTCCTCATTTTAATCACACAGCAAACGTGGGAGCCTGAATTCTGCTTGTCAGGAGCCATGGACCCGATCCAAACATCACTAAAACCCAGTGGAGCAAGGATTGATTCCCCTGGCTGCCACCTCCCTGTTGCCCAAACCTCTGTGGGGTTTGCCCACGTGATGGGGGAAAAGCACACGTGGTGGGGGAAAGCAAAATCCAGTCTTTTTCCTTTTCCATCCTTTTAGAAAATGGTTAAAGGTGAGGAAATGCTGAATGTGGAAGGGCAAGGGACTACTGCATTTTTATTTTCCAAAGTCAGAGCGGTGGAAAAAATACCCCAAACACACCAGCGAGCACTTCCAGGTCAGTCTGTCCCTGTTCCTGCCCTGGCTGTTCCCAGCTGCTCCCCAAAATGTGGATCTCCAGATTAGGGTCGTGCACCCCTTGGCTCAGCAGTCAATAAACACTCCCAGATTCCCCCAGAGACCCCTTGGTGCCAGATTTCCGCTGAACCCTCCCAGTGAGAGCCGAGAGCCTCAAGGCACGAGGTGGCACTGCCAGGCTGCCCGTGAGGAAGGGCAGGTGTGTCCCCAAACCCCTGCCCTGTCTTCGGGCTCAGGCCATCCCTCAGCACTCCTCCCAGCCTCCCAGCTCCGTGGAGAACCTCCTTCCCTATGCTAATTCCCTGGGAACATTATGCAGGCTGTTTATATTTCTGTACAGCCAGAACAGGCTGCTGACACAAATCAGCCATTAGCCATTCACGCTGAGGAGTCGCCGCTAATTGTGCAGAATGTAATTAGTGATTATGTAATATCTAAGCTCTTGCAACTGTCATTAATGTCCACTATTCACCAGAGATAGTTCTTACTGAATTAGGGAATGATTACTGCATGCTAAATCTACTTAATCCTAAATATGCTAATTAACACCGCCTGCACTTTAGGCAGTGGTTAAAAGCACTAGTAACCTCAAAAAAAGGCTGTGATACACCAGGACCCAAATTGCTGGCGATGGATTTTCCCTCCAAAGGTAAATTTGTTTAATTAAACGCTGCAGTAAACTGTTGGGCACAGCTATTGATTAGTGCAGCCCTAGCAGGGGCCTTCTGGAATGATCTAGTGAGGTGCCACTGATGCTCCTGCAGCATCCAGGCCCTTCCACAGCATCCCAGCTTTGCCCACACATGTGCCAACACCGCCCACCAGGCCTGGGATTGCCAGCAGAGCCTGGTGGAAAAGAGCTTTCCAAAGGCTCTCCCCCTCTAGGATTAACCACCCTGTTCCTTGGGTCATAAAACACAATATTCCTCCAGGCAGATACAGAAGCTTCCCTCGATAAATTGTGGCTTAAATCTTACTTTTAAGATTGATTTGTATAGAACAGGCTTCAGATATTAAATGCTGCCCGCTCGAGGAATGGGATAAATAGAGCAATTGTACAGGTTTGAAAGGTCCCTTTCCAAGGCCCGGGGTGTTTAATGTATTCTGTGTTTCTGTGGAAAAAAAAGATATGGCTGTCATGAACCCCAGGATAATAGCAGTCTGTGATTTATGGAGATTCCTCCTGCTTATATATTTTATATAAATACACCCCTGCGTGTGTCTCTGTGCTCATTCATAACCAAAAGCTGCCCAGGCTGTACAAAGACTGCGCAGGAACATTTAAAACCAGCTCAGAGAAACGGGATAACTCATGGATCAGACACCAAATAAGTCATGGCAGCAAACACACCAAAAGGAGAACTAACAGCACGGTGCAAACCCAGACTTGGCACAGTGAGGGGACTCAAACCACACATCCCACAGGAGGAATTCCTCAGTTTCTGCAGGCTGGGAAAGTTGGGGCTCTTGAGCCTGCAGAGGAGACTTCAGCAGCGTTCCAGGGTCTGAAGGAAGCCAGAGAGGGACTCTCCATCAGGAACTGGAGTGACAGGACAAGGGGGAATGGCTTCAAACTGGCAGAGGGAACTTTAGGTTAGGTATCTGGAAGAAATTCTTCGGTGTGAGGGAGGTGAGGCCCTGGCACAGGTTGGGCAGAGAGCAGGGACAGGCACAGGTGCACACACAGCCCAGGGGCAGCTCCCCTGTCACCACCATCAGCGCCATGGAAATGAAAGAATTAGCCACGCAATAAACCCCTAATTGCTTGGCAGCAGCATTTAGGCCCCATTAGGTAGATTTGTAACTGCTTCCAGAGAAATAAACTCCTGTGTCATTAGATAACAAGGAAAGAAATAGGTTCTTTCCTTTTTGAAAGGTATGAAAGCTCCCAATTGCCTGATGTACGCGCTCAGTAGATTATTTTCTGTCATCTCAGTTAATTGAATTTTATCCATTGCTCTTAGAATTCCTCCCTTTCGTGTGAGGTTAGAAAGTTCAGAGGAGTCGTATTTTTGAACCTTGGCCCTCACTTTCAAACAGCCCCTCACTTCTCTCTGTCTGGAGCCAAACTGGGCAGATGTTCTTGATTGCTGAGCAAATCCAGAACATTTGCCATTCCTCTCATTGCTCTTAAACGTCACCACTTGTCCCCTGGGTTGGTCTGCGGGGCACCAGCACCTCGCCAACCCCAGCGGGGCTGCCGTGGGGAGCTGGTAACCAAAATTCAGGGGGTGATAGAGCTCTGGTTTGATGCTGTGGGATATTTGCTTTGCGGCCAGGCACCGCCCGGAATGGCAGGGAATGGTTTGGCTGCAGAAAGATGACCGAAATAATCAGGTGGTGACTCCAGAGCTTGATTTTAAACCCTACCGAAACCAGCTCCGTTTTCTGCTTTGCTGGAGGCCAATTCCCCGCGCTGGCACCGGGGAATAAATCAGCTCCGGCGTCCTTACCCAGTTCCCAACTATTCTGACAGAGTTTCTATCAGAGAGTTTTCTTCTCAGCCAGTGGGGCTTTGGAGCGCTGGGGTCGTGCTTGGACAGACCGATCTCAATCTGGCCTCTCCTTCCCCTGGTTTATCCAACTACTGATGGGGACAGGAGAGACCCCACAGCACCTCCAGGCTCCTGTGCAGGGCTGTGACCCCAAACGTGCATGAGGGGTCATCGCCAGGCTGGGCTCCTGCTGGACCGGGGCTGGTGGTCCCCGAAAACATCCCCAGGGGGACTGGAAAGGCAGAGAGGGGGGGAAGTGGAAGAAAAAAGCAGGGCTGTGCTTTTCCATGCTGCTCTTTTGTTTTATTTGGTTTTAATTGCACCCCAGAGCACCATGTATTAATTATCGCTAATTAAGGAGGGCCAGGGAGCAGGAGGGTGAGCAGCGGTGGCTGGACCCGGTTCTCCCCTCGGAGTGGGATGGGAGGCTGGTGTGGAGCCCACGTTCCTCCACCAGCAGAGCAGTGCATGGGGATAACCTTGTAATCTACAGAAATCTGGGAATTATGATGGATATTACATAAATCACCCCCCCTGTGTCAATAAGGAAAAAAACATTTTTAAAAGAAAAGCAGCTGATAATTAACCCTGAGAGCAACGGGTTTAACCCGCATCACCTTGGGGAAGCGCTGGGACAAAGGCAGGCATTCATTCCCGGCCTTTCTCATTTAAATAACCCGGCCTTCATTGGCTCCGGAGGGATTGCTTGAGAATTGCTAAACCGGAGGTTTGCTCGGGTTTGATGTGTAGTCGCATTGATTTCTCCCCCCCCCCGCCTCATTTTAATAAAAGCCATTTTACAGAGCCCCAGAGTGGGGCAGGGTGACACATCCCGCAGCTCCGGCTGCTCCAGCAGCGGGTGTTTGCCCACCCTGCGGAGCGCTGGGAGCTCTGCTGACATCTCCACGCTGATGGAGTTCAGGATGTCTCTGAGCAGCATCACCAGCTCATGGCTCATTAAGAATAACCTGCTTGTTAGTAAATTAGGCTGCCCAGAGAAGAGCTGGATGTCCCATTCCTGGAAGCGTTCGAGGTCAGGTTGGACGGGGCTCGGAGCAACCTGATCCAGTGGAAGGTGTCCCTGCCCAGGGCAGGGGGTGGAACAGGATGGGCTTTAAGGCCTTCCAACCCAAACTCTTTTGGGATACTGTGTGGTGACTTCAAGGTTGCCTTTTGGAATCCTTCAGGCTGGAAAAGCCCTCTAAGAGCACCGAGCCCATCGGCTCCCTCAGTGCTGCCAAGGCAACCACTGCATGTCCTCAGGTGCCACATTTCCACATCTGTTCAATCCCTCTGTTCCAATGCCTGGCAGCCCTTCCGGGGAAGGAATTTTTCCTAATATCCAACCGAACCGCAAAGTTTTTAAGGCCTTATCTCCTCACTTCTGGCACACAAACACCCACCTGGCCAGTTTGTCAGAGAGGATGGGGATACACGTAGAGCTGAGCAGGAAATCCCATCCTCCCGCAAAGCAGCGAGGCGAGGGCAGGTGTTGGCTGGGCAGGGGGTTCCAAATGGGCTGAGTGGTCGGGGGGAAGAGGAGCCCGGAGCTCCTGAGCAGGGGGGGACACCAGTGACAGCCACACGCCAGGCTGGAGAAGTCACACACACCCCCCTGGAAGGGAGGACACACAACCTGCCTGCGTCACCCAGCGCTGCTGGCAGTGATGGACAGATCCTTATTTGTAAGTATTTAATGTTTCTTAGGAAGCACTTCTAAAAGAAATTGGTATGTAATGACAGCACTCACTGGAAAACAGGCCGATTATAAAATGCACTAACTTATCTGGTATTCATTTGAAAAGTAAATGGATGCAAGTAAAGGTGAGAGTTCACTACCAATTCAAATATTTTGCTCTAACAGGCTCTAGCACTCCTACTTTAATTCAAGCAGAAGCACAAGTATGAATAATCAAACTGGATGATGCTCATCAAAACCTTTGTGCCTTGCACCATTTCAAATGGTCATTGAAGCTTAATGGCAAAAAATTTACATTATTCCTTTAATTTGTATTCTGTTCCTTCCTTCTGAGTGATGTGATTGTGATTTTCTGTTGCCGGCTGTATTATTTTGATGCAAATGTTATGTGCTGCTACAGTCCAATTTCCTGCTTTGCCCTCCCCTTTTCTTCCCCCAGGAAAGAAACGACAGCTAAAATAGTTCAGAATTGGGGAGGGATTTTGAAATAGTTCCTTAACTACCGCTCCTAATTAAAGCAAACAATGCAGGGTCTTGAAGCACCCTGAAAAGCTGAAAATTAATTATTAGCTGAAGGGGGAGGGAAGTGGCTTTGCTCCCTGGACCTTCAAAAAAAGAAAAAAAAAAAAGGAAAAAGAGAAAAAAAAGTGAGGGATCCCAATTCTGCCTACAAAAGAATGAGAAAAGAAAATTTGTAATTCAGTTAAAAACTCCTTTTGCTGGCACATAATCACCTAGGGATGAATGCTTTATTGAGAGGCATGGGGCTGCAAACCAAAGCCTGGCAAACAGGAGGCCCCCGGGGTGCTCCCGGCACGTAATATATGCACCGACTAATTTATTGCGCTGTGACTAATTTCCATTCCTTGTGCTCAGAGTTGCCTCGCTAATTACAGGGATGTTTTCTTAACTTGGGTAATTGCGCCGCCCGCTCGCGCGCCCCACGCCGGCTTTGATGCGCCCCCACGGGGCGGCTGCGCCCCACGCCGCCCTAATTAGATTGGCTGCCTTAATTAGGGAGATGTGGGGGTGCGTGTGGCACCCAGCCCCCTGCCAGGCACGCACCAGGGGGACAGGGACCGTGCCAGTCCCAAGCCAGGGATGGCGAGGATGTCCCCAAAACTGAGCAGGCATCCAGGTGTCCATCCCACCACCCAACCCATCCCCACCGGAGTGACCACACAGCGCCAAGCTCCCACCAGGGACATCCCTAAAATCAGGGACCAGGTGACAGCGGTGTCACCGCGCCGCCTGCTCAGCCCATCTCCAAACCTGCCGCCTTCATTTCATCCGTGGCTCTCACTCGTGTGGCTACAATTATTACCCAGATAATCACTTCCTTGAAATAATTCCAGCACTCATCTCTAATAAAACAAGATTTCTTTCGGAGGGCCCTCGGTGAAACGGGCTCAGCGCTGCTTCCTGCACCACGCGGGTCAATTGGATCCTGCTCCCTCCTCTCTCCAGCCCCACAATCTCTTCCCACCTCCCGAAAAGGGAAGGGACAGCAGCCTGGAACACCCACCCGGGGGTGGCCCCCTAATAAAAGCTTGATATCTGAAATTCCGCTGCTTCAAAGAGTTGGTCAAGAGTTCAGAAAATGAATGTTCTATCAATAAATACTCATGCCCCGGCAGGGAAGGTGACAATTCCCCTGGCCCCGGGGGTACCACACCTCACAGGGAGAAGGCTTCTGTAGAGAGGAGGGATGGGAATTGCATGGAAAGAGGAGGGATGGGAATTTCATGGAAAGCATCTCTTCCAGCCGGGATTTGTGCCTCTCTGCAGGACTGGGCCATGGCCACATCCAGAGATCTGTGGGAGGGACACACATGTGGGCAGAGACACGCCAGGGAGAGCCCCCAAATTGTACCCCACCTCTGGAATTCCAGCTGCACTTCTCCAGGATGACTTAAGCCCTCCTTCAGCCTGGAGGTGCCTTCCTCCGTCTATCTGGGGCTCCAGCAGGGTGAGGAAATATAGTTATTTTCCTTTCACATTCAAGTAAACAAACCAAGCGTTTGGGCTCCTGTTTGAAGGCTGGGATATGATCTCGTTTCAGAGACATAGGATAAAAGGAGAAATCCAGTGACTCTACGACAAAATGAATTGAAACCGAGACCCGGGTGGGAATCAGGTGCATGAGATGCTCTCCATCGCTCCCCACCAGCCCCTTCCCAATAAATATGCAGGCTAGAGGGACTGACCCCGGCCTGGGACATGTTTGGGGGCTTGGTTTGTTCAGTGAGACGGGCCCTAAGCCCCCCCTGCAGCCTGTTGTGCAGCCCCAGCGATTCCCAAGTGGATTTGGGGGCTGGTACCTGTGGCACTCCGAGCCCTCAACCCCGGCGGGCACCGCGGGCGTGTTTGGGATGCTCACGTGTGTGAAGCATCTTCTCAGGCTCACGCTTTGCCGTGGAAAAGGGAATAAAAAGAGCCTTCTCTCCCCCCCCCCCAACCCATCTGCCTTCAGCATCTTCCCTTCTAATAACTTGGCATATTCACTTAATACAGCCCAGCTCCTTCCAAGTCGTTAGCGGCGGCGGGAGACACAGCCGGAACGCTGACCCGGTTTGCTTGCCAAGACAGAGCAAAGAGAAACCTTCACATAATCATTTCCAAACATTAAAATGGCTCCATTGTCATTATAGCTGAGAGATTGAATTCGCCTCATCAAAGCGGCGTATGACAGGTGACTCAATAGGCTGGTGCCAAGCGCGGAGGCAGGAGATTAGCAGGGCACTGATATCATTATTTCCGCCTATCACAGATTCGGCAGGGAGGCAATTGTAATTTCTGGGCTTATTAGTCTGCATTCGCAGGAAAAAACCTGGTGATAAACCTCAGTGTGACAGCCAGGCATTTGTGCAGCAAGTGCTGTCACAGTGACACTTGGAAAATGCCAATGTGGATACGTCCTCCTAATCCCCCCTAATGGAGGTTAAAGCCTGGCACAAAGGCACTCTTATCGCCGATCGGGACACTAATAACATTTGCATTTTTAAGTTAAATATAGTAAGTAAAGAGTAAGTCTCCTCCTCGCGGCTCCGGCAATTAGCTGGGCCTTGGGAGGATAAAAGCGAAGTGGAGAGCCCAGCCGGCCACGATCTCCACTCCGCGTTCCCAGAGCAGCACCTGCACTCCCATCTCGGCTTTCCATGCTTGGGAGAGGATGGAGATGCTGGGATGGGACCTGGCAAAGCGAGGGAACAGCCAATTCGTGGGGCTGAGTGGAGGAGCTCACCCAGGACTGCCCTTTCCACCAGGAGGGGGAGGTTGTTCTGGGGCTTTCACACGATTTACAAGCGGTTTTGTTGAGAAGAATGGAACTTTTGGGGTGTTTTTTCCACTCCACGGTGCAAGCCGCGCTCGGGGTTTCTGTGGTAATTCCCCCCGGACATGAGTCCAACACGGACACACAACGTAGCTCTCCACAGGAATTTCTTAAGGAAAAAAATAATTACAGGTGGTAAACTGTTACTTTTCCACATTTAAATAAGAGACCAATTAAGAAGACTATGTAATTCAATTCTGGAGTGAGTGCCACTGAATTCAATTTGTTTCAGGTCAATGAATATAATGTGAAGTTATTAACAAAAAGGTCAGGGACTGCATATAAAATATACACACATGACACAGGCAGAGTAATTAGTACACATTTCACATGTTCTGCCGCTCAGACATATGGTGTAGAAAATCTGAGCAGGATTAGATGGTAATAAATGTTCCACTCTCCCTCCCTCCCATTCCCTCCTTTAATGGGGTTTAGAGCTATTCCCCCACTGCTCCCGGGACCCGCTGGAGGTGGGATCAGCAGTGCCAGGCTGGGACCCTGAGCCAGGGCAGAGCACCCAGGAGAGCTGGGAGCAGGGTGTGGGACTGTGAGAGAGCCGGGAGAGTCACCCAGGGCTGGGCCTGAGGAGCGACTCGAGCCATGTGCCAGCCCTTGCTGGGGCAGGGACAGTGCTTGGGAACCTTGTGCTCATCCCCTGACAGAGTCACCCCCTTTGTGGCATCTCCCTTGTTCACCCTCACCAAGGGTTGCTGTGTTTTTCCTTGCCAATTTGCTGCAAGCACGAACTTAACGTGAAGTTAGTATATTAATAAGAATAAAACACTCAAATGGTTATATAAATGCTATGGTGAGGCAGTGGTTGAATTGGAAAAAATCCACAACACATGAATAAAGATAATCTGAGGACTACAAAGCCCTAAATGCCTTTGTGACCCTAAGCCTGAGTATGGGACACCTGGATCACCTTGCAGGTGAAGGTGTACTTTCATAGGAGAGGAAAGCCAGGACTTGGGAAAAACTCCCCTGGAAGTTACAGGAAGGAATCCCAACACCCAAGAACTCTGCTAGGCTAATGTATCATATAAGGGCTCTTAAAAAAGGCAGAAACACCAAAAAAGCCGGGAAAATCCTGCTTTGTGGTAGCCCTGGCCCTGTCTCCATAGCAAGGGAGGAAAGAACCCAAATCCCTGATTCTTGGGAAGAAAGGCTCCTGCCCCCCACCTGCAGCACCCCCTGTGCACTCGTGCTTTGGAGGGACAGTGACAGCTCCGGGGTGACAGCCCCCCGCAGCAAAGCCCCCGCCCGGCGAGCGCTGCGGGCTGGGGAGATGCTCCCGGCGCCGCCGGCTCTTCCCTGCCTTTTCCATGGCGAGGGACCACACACGCATCCCTACAAAAGCCTCTGCCGGAGCCTGCTGAGCTGCAGCAATGTGTGTACACACCAAGAACCAGCCCCGGCCCCCGAGGCCTCCCGGCCCCACGCACGGCAGCCAGAGCAGCTCCCCATCCAGCTGTGGCTCCCCATCCAGCTGTGGCTCCCGGGTCACCCTGCTGCCCACGCCACACCACGCGTGGGACACTCCGTTGTCCCCAGTGCACACGTGCCTCCAGCTAAGCCAACATTCGCCCCCAAAATACCTATTTTTCTACTCACAGAGACTTTTTTTTCCCACTGGATGCTAGATTAATGCATGCCTAATTCCAGCATCAGCTTTGGGAGAGCAGGATGTATTTGGGACTGGGGAAACGTCTTTATATTTGAATGGCTCCAATGTTTCTGGAGTTAGCAGTGAGGGAAACCTTGGGAAGGACAGGTTAAGTGATGCCTGGCAGTTCGACTCACAGGGTGTTGTGTTGTCCAGTCAAACCTGTCCAGATTCTTTACTGGGAAAAGATAACCCTGCTAAGGAGCCAGATGTGTTTCTGTGCTCCAGTGTTTTCCTTGGCATCCTCTGTTCTGAATGAAATATGCAACAATCCATTTCCCAAGTTATCCTTTATTTCCACTCTGATGCGTTAAAAGAATTAAGTCGTTTGCATGTATTGACCAATAATTGCTATTTATTACTGAACTTGTGAGTATATTCCTCAACTGGAGATCCTTTATTTTGCCCATTATTCCTGGTTTGGTTTTGTATAACTGACTGCAGAAAGCAACAGGAGAAGCAGGGAGTGGAGGGCTTCAGGAGTGCCTGGGAAGCACACTTCCAGAAGAATCAGCCCCAGATCCATACAGGCTTATTGTATGTCCGTAAAGAGGAGCTGTAAAGTGAAATTGGCTCATACAGGTTCAAGGGTGAATTAAATCCAGGACGAGTGTGTTTATTAACATTACCGTGGCTAGGTATTCCAGTCAGGGTCCTGTCTCCAGAGCCATTAGCAGGATTCCTTGGGTTTGCTCAGAGGAGGGCCAAGTTAGTTTTCACAGGATATTCTGTCTTTAAGCAAAGGAAAGGTGTCTCCTGGGTTCTGGACTGGCTGCAGTGCACTCGGCCTGTCCCACACTCCACTCCTCCCTGGCTTTTCCCATCAGCATCCCAGCAGGATGTGTGGCTGCACAGCAATCCCGGCCACAGCAGCCCCCTGGTTTAGTCCGGGACTCTCCCCATGTGCCAGGCTCCAGGGATGGCACAATATTGCCGGCAGTGTCAGGAGAGGGCAGGGGTTCAATCGCTGCTACCAAAACTAACTGGTTTCTCCCCACTTCTTAAAATTCAATGTAATAAGAAGGGGGCAGAGGAAGGGGAGCTCGGCAGGTTACTGAATATACCAGGTGGAGAGGCAAAAAAATCCCAAAACCAACCAACCAACCAACCAAAATCTTTTTTTTTTTTAATTAAGAAGTGATTCCCCCCCAAGTTCCCTGGTTTTTAAAACCACCGCAGCAATTTACTTTCCGTTTTACCGTGGCGATGATGCATTGGAACAGAACGACTGAAAAGCGGGGAAATACCTACATGAAGCCTTTGTTTTCATTATTTCTCTCCTTTTCCTCCAAGTTCTCTGCTTCTTTCCTCAGCAAACCACGACCAACCCACGGCACGACTCCCCAGCCCATCCCAGGGCGATGCCGCTGCCTCCCTCCATCACCCCCTTGGTACCTCGGGCTGGATTTTTCCTTCGCAGCGCCGGGATTTACTCAGCATTTCCACCCCCCCCCGCCGTGGGACGGGGTGGGAGCAGACCACCCCAAAGCCCCCGAGCCCCGTGGGCAGTGCGGGACACGCGTGGAGAGCCGGGGGGCCCATCCCGCTCCCACCGCGCGGGGTCGGTGCCCCCCAAGCTCGGCAGGCTCTCAGCGCTGCCGCTGCCGGCGTTTTCATTAACTGAAGATTGCGGATGGGTCAGCAGATCTATACACTCCCGTGGTCCTCGGCTCGCTTTATTTATTTCTTTCTTTGGCAGGATGCTGAATAACTAACCTTTCCTTCAATAGGCAGATTTAGAAAAAAAAAATAGGATCCATCACACAGCGGCAGGATAGCCTTGCTCTGTTTTGACCTTTCTGAAATTAATTTCCCAATCTTAGCTTTCAAAATCAGAGATTGAAAAGACCTATTAGATCAGCCAATCCATCTTATCACTCGTATGGCAGCAAGCAGAGACCCCAGCCAAGTGCTCCTCTACGCAGGGAAAATATTCTGGAATAAGACGGGGCATGAATTTAAAGTGAAAAATACCTGTCCAGGAATATTCTGCACGTGGACACGCACTCTGGAAGAGCTGCAGCAGATCCGGATTTTGCTCACTTGACACCTGGAGCCACTCACTGTAACAGAGGGGAGAGAAAAAAATCCCATTTTAGGATAAGAGAACTTTTCCTGGGGTAAGTGCAGGGCATAATTCCCCCTGACCACTTTTCCCCACCCAGGCTGTTGCTCAGGGGAGCAGAGGGACAGGTGCTCACCCACATTTCCCAAGCTCTGCAGGGAAACTCATCCCTGACCTGCAGAACCAACACCTGCCTGGAAGGATGGGGGTCAGAAGGACGGAATTCTGGCCTGCAGCTACTCGAGGAGCCTGGGATGTTAAAACACACCTCTCCCAAACTGCAGCAGAGCACCTTTGCTGGGGCCATGGCTCTGCTCAGCCGCTCTGTGCTTTTCCACACAGCAAATAACTTGGCACCTGGGGGCAAAACGCCAAAGCTGCCAGGTCTGCCAGCCCATGGTGGGGGTCCCCAGGGTGCTCCTGGTGCCCCCTGCCTCTCTCCTCCTATTCCCCCTGCAATTCCTGAGGCTCTGGGAGCCGTGTTTTGGGGACAGCACGATGTCTGCTCCAGCACCTCAGGGAGCCCAGGGCCAGCCTGCCCTCACTGCTGGGATGCCACAGTCACACGGGCAGGGAGGGGAGCTCATTGATGCTGTGCCAGTCACAGATACCGGTGCCACGCTGGGCTGGGAGACAGGAGAATGCATTCCAACTAGTGAAAACTTGGAGTTTCTTCCTGTGAAACGTGATGGGAAGGAACCTCTGCCGACACCTGCGAGGCGTGCGTTCACCAAGGAACTGGGAATGACATCAATGTGCCTGTCAGTTTAAAGCCCCGTTCCATTTCCTATCAGTGCTGCTCTTGGGTTGACAACTGCGAGTCTTTTGGCAGTGAAACCCCTCCTGCTGCCACCACCCCCCGTGACAGGGACCAGCACCACGAGCACACACGGACGGGAGCGGCAAACTTCGGGCACTCCGCAAAGTCCTCTCCGCGCACAATCAGGGCCAAAAGATCAATATTGACACTTTAGACTGTTTTCCGCAATTTGTTTTTTTGTCGCTTGTCGGGGCAGAATTCCACTTTTCCGATATCTTGGGTTCTCGGCTAATAGAAACAAATAAAATGAAAGCTTCTGTCCACAATGGGCGAGGAGCATCCATTGTCGGCAGGCGCTAATCGGATTAAATTGGCTCCTGCCTCTATTGCTCGGGGATAACTCACTCCTAAGTTTTTCCCATCTCAAGGGGATGGGTCATTGTTGGTTTGTTGGGTTGTTTTTTTTTTTTTTCCCCTATTTAAATGTGACGGATAGAAAGAAACCACGAATGGCTGGAGCTGACGGTGATGCCCCTGCGAACAAAGAGTGGAGCCCAAACGTGCTCTGTGGTCCCCCGAAAGCCCCTTCTCTTGGCTGGAGCTGCTCCGGCATCACCGCCTCTCCCGGTTTTGGTGTTTAAACCCAAAACGCAGCCAGGGCAGGCAAACCCCTCTGGCAAAAAAACCCCAAAACGCTCAGGTCGCTTGGCATTATCATTTGAATCCGAAGCGCTGGCATCAGCCCCTCGGAAGCACCAGCCACGTTCCTGCGAGCACCCGAAGAGACAGCCTTAAATAATGCCGCCTTCGCTCCAGTTTTGCCCGGAGTCTGATAATTTTCAAAGCTATTGGCAACCTGGGAATTTTCCTGCCTTATCACCGGGGCTCAGCTAACTTCACTAACACTAATCAGAGCTGGAATCATTCATTCAAGGATTGCATGATCATGTTTTTCTTTAGCGGTGACAGCTGCCTGAGCCGCATTAGCAATGCAGATGAGTCAGCCTAATAGGTTAATGCAGAACACGCGAAAATTAGGTTTAATCCCCAGTGAAATAATCTAACATTTTCACATTTCTTGATGTTGGGATAGAGACATTGGTGGTGACTCAATTAGGTGTAATGTAGATCAAAGCAAATTTACCTTCTGGCTGAACCTTCCCCATAGTTTAGATAGAAGAATATAAGGGTTCTTTACTAATTGGCCAGTGGCTGTGGGGGAAATTATATGGAAAGCGTGCGTAGCGCAGGAATTGCGTTTTGGATTTGGAGCTGGGCATGGCTGGGTTCTGCAAACAGCCGGCACTGGCCCCTGCCAGCCCACAGCCCCTCTCCATGCCGTGCTCATATTTGGGATGGGTTTTTTTGGCTTTTTTAGCTTTATTTTCCCCCCCCCTCTACTCCTTTTTAACGTCCCGCACTGCAATATCTCCGCCGAGGTTTGAAAGACCTTGTATGATAAAAGGAGCATAAAGGAGAGAAAAAACCCCACCCACCCACAGGCGTGCGCCTGTCTAATGTTTTCATTCCCGGGGAATAACATATCAAACAGCCATCGCTTTCAGTCATAAAGGGAGGGGAACAAAAAATTACATGCCCTCAGTTGCCAAATTATTTTTTGCCTTGACATCTTAATTCTTAATCCTTGTGTGTGGTCAAATCAGCCTACTATAGACAACCAATCAAGCAATTATTCCTAAATTATATTTGCCCAGCTCACATTGATTGGTTATTCTTTTCTTATTGGGTAAGCTCATTAATTCCGAGCAGCTTGCTTATTATGCTTTCCACATCATTTTCCTTCGGAGCCTATCTACTCACACCAGCCTGCTGATGTTTCAAGATGCCACGCAGAAAAAAAAAAGGCCGAGTGATCTATTGCATTGTCTCTTCCAGCAATTACAATTCACATTGCTGATTAACTTTGATGTGAAAACTAATGAGATAAGGCAAGTTATCAAGGCGGACCTGATCGTCATCTCATTTATAGAGCATTTGCCATCAGTGAATGACAAAAACTAATGAAGATGTATCTGACAGCAGGCTGAGCCGCGGCCGAATTTCGTTTCTCATCAGCAAGTGCTCTGCTCCGAACTCATCAGTCTATCTGAAACATGTGGAAATTAGCTTAATAATGAAAACACTTCATCCAAATAGACAAATGTTTACATTAAAATAGCGCCATGATAAATAGATGTTAAAGATTTTATGCCTTCTTGAGCCGAAACAATGGAGCACGAAATATGTTCTCATATTCACTAAATCATGCCCATAAAGCTCCCCACGTGCTGCGGTACCTGCGGGTTCCCCTCTTTGCGGCTCCCGAGGATTCCTGGGCCCTTTGGAGCCGGCTGGGTCGGGCTGGAGCTCCGGATCGCCAGGGAAAGGGGGATTGTCCCTGCTCACAGCCCGGGGCACAGGTTTTTTAGCAGCGCCAGAAGAGAAACACAAGTTGCGGCTCTACATTAACATTTACCCGATGCGGAAAAGAGATCCATTTACCCCCAGACAAAGTAGAAAGCACACATAATTCACGTAAACACAGCAACATTTCTTGCCCGAGCCATCACCAAAAAGCCTCCTGTAATATCAGTCTGGTTTAGAAATGTTGTGATAAAAGGGAGGCGGGCAGAGCTGCTCCCATTTTTTAATATTGTGGCTTTGGTATCTTTATTTATGAGAGACTATTTCATATTTGTCGGGCGCTATTTCACATGCTTCTGCTATGTCCAAACGTATCCCCAAGATGTTTTCGTATCTGGAATAAAATACTCATTCATCGCCTGGGATCAAAGAATTTTCAATAAAAAAGACGTGCATCTGCAAGGCAGAAGGGTGAAAATCTCACTTTAAAAATTATCCTAAAAACTGTGTACACTTCAGTTAAAATAAAGAGTTGCAAAAGGTTCTTTTTTATCTCTGAAAAATAATAGAATATATACGGCCAGTCTATGGCATCGCATCCTCCGGAAAAAACACAAAACCCAATGCAAGAGGAACTTTAAAACTGATTTTAAAAAAAATCCGAGAGGACTAAAATAAAAAAAAATAAATAAAAAATTAGAGACTCCGCAGAAAAGCCGCGGGAGTTCCCATGAATTCCGTGCCCCGAGAGCTCCGTGCACACGTGTGGGAAAATCCCAGCTTCCCACTAAGCCGGGAGTGGGATCGCTCCGGAGCATCCCTGCATCCCCCCAGCCCATTCCCAGCCTCAGGCACTCACCACGTCCCCTTCCTCGGCCGGGAGGACATCGGAGGTGCAGCCCCGGCATTGTGAGGCACAGATTAGCCGGCCACAAAGGGCCCGGGCCCGGCCAAGTTAAAAGAAAAGCCTGGGTAGGAAGCGCCGCCAACAAATTCCTACTTCAGCGCTGGATTAAATGGGAAAGCCCTTCACAGAGCTGCAGATAAATCCTGCGTGGTAGAAGGAACCGTAAAAGTACTTGGTCAAGAGCTACGGGCACAAGTGGAAAATTGACCTCAAATTTTTATTTTTTTTTTTTAATAGCTGAAGTTTATAAAATTCCTCCCGGCGCAGGGAAGGGCTCCTGTTCCGCTGCCACATTCCCGGGCTGGACGGTGCAAGCATTCCCTGAAATCCCAGCAAGGTTCGCTTGGTGGTTTGGGGGGAGCTTTTGCTTTGTGTGTTTTTCATTTGTTTGTTTGTTTGTTTAGGGTTTTGTTGGGTTTTTTTTGGCTGGTTGGGTTTTATTTGCGGGGTTTTTTTGTTTCCCCTTTTCCCCCTCTTTTTTTACCCAGCTATTGCAGCTCTTTCACCGGTCACAGTGGGAAAACATTGCTCCCATCCTTATTTTCCTTCTCCCCCAGAGCTGTAAGCACAGGTCCATCCCCACATTCCCCCCAAGCCTGCTCAGCACTGCCAGGGGACCCCCAGGATGCCCAAGGGTGCTGCCTTGTCCCTTGGGTTCCTAAAAACGCCTGTCACCTGGGCATGGTTTATCTTTCCTGCCTGCACATCCATGATTTTTACATTTCTGAAGTCCAAGCTTGGCCACGGCGCTGGCTTGGCTGTATCTCCGTGTGCCTGCACGGAGGGACGGCCAGGGAAAGGAATGCCGCTCCTCCCTCCCCCTCCCCGGCCTTTATCCCGGGCGCCTATTTTAATAAATAATTATAGGCAGCTAAAGGATTTGTTCATTCCAAAAGGTCTCCCCTTCACATTTCTCAGAGGTTCAGCTCAAGGAGACACCATGATAATAAGGCTGACTCGGGATCCCTACTCCACAATGTCATTATGAGCTAGCATTTAAAATGAAAAAAAAAATCTGTATATTATACCTAAAAGCATTACAAGGTTAGTGTCTCGGCTCAGGGAATATTTAATGCTGCTGGGAAAGCAGCACTGAGGAGGAGGAAAAGGGGGGACCAAACAAAACAAGAGAAAAATCCGTGCTGAAACACAAGCTTAGAAAAAAGATGTTGGGAGCGAGCACAGGGATCATTTGCATTTCCAATGACTGGGACTAATCCTCTGCTTCCACGTTTATATTTTCTTATTACTTTTCCTAATTATCTTCTTTTCTTGTAGCTTTTTCTGTTCCCAGCTCCCCAGCCCGTTGTTGTCTGGCTCAGGGTTGGATCACCAGGGGCTGGAGCCCCCCAGGCCACACAGCCTGGCAACTGTGGGTGTTCCCCCCTTATACACACTGGGGGTGCCCTGCCAGGGGGCTTGGCTTTATTAGGGTCTTGTGGGATCAAGAATGGGGTTTTTGTCCCGTCCCTGGGGCACGGGGAGGGCAGAGAGCAGCGTGTCCTATCCCAGGCTCAGGGATTTGGGGGACCTTGTCACCCCCTGAAGCCACCGGGAGCTGCCCTGGGTGGCACCAGCTGACCCTGGCAAATAAACTAGCCCAAAAATCTGCGTTTTATCGGCACTTGGCGACTTTTCCCAGCCAGGAGCGCGGTGTCATCTCCAAAGCCCCGTTCCGAAGGCGCACACGAAACTGGAGCTGCATCCTACCCGGAATTCACAGCCTCTATTTCTGGCGAGGAAATTACACGACTAAACGCCTGTTGGAGAACGGTGGCTAAACCGCTCCCGCAGTATTATCCTAAAATTTGTTAATAGCGGCTCTTTTCACATAAATTAAGTGATAATGAAAAAAAAGCGCCCCTTTGAATTTATATATATTTCAGCAGAGAATAATGTTTTATTTAAAATAGTTACAGTGTGCCTTTTGATTTAGAGTTTAAAGTAAATAATATTTGTACATCTAAAACATACTCAAGACAAATGAAAAGCCTCTAGATGCTTTTGTATGAGATGCTGAAGAGCTCTACAAACTTAAAAGCACAACCTCAATTAAGCCCATCTTCATCTGGAAAAAAAATTAGCAACTGAAAGCTGAATATATTAGATAATGCACACTTGCAGGAGAGCATTCTCTTAGCAAAAAATTCTTGATAACCAACCTAAAGCTGGCCTTCGAGTTGCTCGATGCTAATTTTGTTTGAAACTGTTTAACTAACTATGAATAGATATCCATATTCAACAAAGACATAATTAATGGCAACCTTTTCTTCTGCTTAGAAGACATCATAACAAGCAGAAAAGTACAAAAAGATTTTTATAGTAACTAATTTAAGGACAAAGGGTTGACCTCTAGCATTTCATTAAATAAACGGAGCGAATGAAAGCAGAGTGACAGTATTCATCCTTGTTCAATTCAAGCAGCCAATTTCAAAATGCAAATCATAATCTGCAGATGTTGGCGCCTGATATATTTTTTTAAAATATCATTTGTTCAATTTAAGAACATCAGACATTTGAATTTTAAATAAAAAAAGAGGAAAAAAAAACCCCGAACCAATTCCCAGCTCCAGGTTCAGGCGCAGCGTGACTGCTGGGGCTCCCCTCCCTCCCCAGCGCCCCAACCATTCATTTGAGACATTATTCCCAAAACCTTTTAATGGAGAAGTTCTGCTAAGCTGCACATTATTTCTGATTAGCACAGCTGGTCAGTGCTGCTGCCTTTCCAGCCTGGGGATGATGGAGGAGAACAGGCTGTGCTGAGCCCAGCGAGCTGCTCCATCCTCCCTTCCCACCCATGGAGACCCAACATCCCTGGAGACCCAACATCCATGGAGACCCAACATCCCTGGAGACCCAGAATTCATGGAGATCCAACATCCATGGAGACCCAACATCCATGGAGACCCAACATCCATGGAGACCCAGAATTCATGGAGATCCAACATCCCTGGAGACCCAACATCCATGGAGACCCAACATCCCTGGAGACCCAGAATTCATGGAGATCCAACATCCATGGCGATCCAACATCCATGGAGACCCAACATCCATGGAGACCCAACATCCCTGGAGACCCAGAATTCATGGAGATCCAACATCCATGGCGATCCAACATCCATGGAAACCCAACATCCATGGAGACTCAACATCCCTGGAGACCCAACATCCATGGAGACTCAACATCCCTGGAGACCCAACATCCCTGGAGACCCAACATCCATGGAAACCAGCATCCATGGAGACCCAGCACCCATGGAAACCAGCATCCATGGAGACCCAGCACCCATGGAAACCAGCCCCTGTGGAGAGCAGCACCCATGACCAGACCATGCACCCCATCCCAAGGGGCTGGTGGCGATGGAGCTCCCCCCAGGTGTTCTCTGATGGAGCTCTTCTGTCCACGGGGAAGAGCATCCTGGCTCTGGTCCCCGGGGGCAGCAGGAGCCCAGGACCCTGCCTGGGGAGGGAGGTGGTGGTGGGGACAAAAATGGGAGGTGAACTGACTATGAATTTGGGGACACAACCCCAAACCTCCACAGGCAGGTTTTATTCTGGGTGCCAAGGGACAAGGCACAGTGGGAAAGGAGATTTTGGCTGGACCATGGGTGAGCATCTTGACACTTGGCACACCCCCGTTCCACGGGGATCTGGAGAAGCCAAACACATACCAAGGCACGGGAGAACCTGGGGGAGCATCTCCAGGCCAGTGGATATTACACACTTTGGTGCCTATGGATCCACAGCTTGGTGTCTCTTACATCTATTGAGGGGTTCCACCTTCATTCCCTTTCATGTGCTTTCAGCCTCTCCACCCCTGAGCTATGGGAGCCCAGGAGTGATGCTAAGGGACACTTTCCGAGGCTGGAGGATGTGTCCCCACACAGCAGCACGAGTTCCTCCCTTCTCCCACTCCCACCCCAACTCCCACAGCGGTTTGCAGGTTTACAGAGGCATAACCCATATATGAGATTTCTCTGAGGAAATGGCTTTAAGGTGTCAGGAAATGTTTTGGGGCCATTTAAATACCCAGAAGTTTCTGGCTTCACTGAACTCGGTACAGTGGACCAAGAGTGACCTCTCCTCGGTGAGCAATTCCCCTCCTTCTCTAATAAAGGGGAAATATCCCAGGTTCCCACCACAGGGCCCTTAGTTACTGCTGAGTTACAGCGGAGAACAACCTCTGTAAAGGCATGTATATTAATTACACTGCTGCTGATTAGGCCTTGTCAGAGACTCAGGGCACAGCGAGAGGGAGCCCAGGAGCATCCCTGAGGAGAGGGGAGAGGAGCATCCACCGTGGGCTCGCCCCAGCAGAGCAGAGCCATTTTTGAGAGCCAAAGCACAGTTTTCCTCCAAACCCTTCCCCAGGCACTGCTGAGGAGCTGGGCATGGGCAGCAGGAAGGGCCGGGGCCATGCCAAGCACCCTCCTACACAAACAGAGCCTGCAGCTGTCTCGGGGCGAAATAAATGACTTCCGGAGGGGACGGAGAATAAATGACTCCATTCAGGCACAAGTGAAGGGGACATTGTTTTCCTCCTCGAGGAAAAAAGCAAAAAAAAAACCCTCCCCAACAACCTATATATTAAGGTATCAATGAACAACAAATTCATTCAGTTATGACACAGGAAATCTAGAGCAGAATGGGCTGCAAAACAAACTCGATTTATCTTCGCCACACACGCAAAAAAGGGAAAAAATGCCTCTTGTTGGCTGTTGTGCTCAGGGCTGGGGCTCACACGCCTCGGGATTCGAGCCACACACGGAGCGTTTGCTGCCGCTGCTTCAGCGCTGGGTGCGAACTTCTGAGATTAAGATTGTCTCCTTGGCTTTATCCTCTTCAGGGACAACGTGTGCACAATGCGCCTTCGGAGCGGCTTTAAAGTCAGGCTGCAGATGCTCCATAATCTCCGTCTTCCTGCATCACAAACAGGAGATGGGAAGGTTTGGGGTTGTTTTCTGAAAGGGAGAGGAACTACTCACTCAAAGAGAAACCAAGCCTTTAGTTTTCACTTTGTCAGCCTTCGTTTTTATATTAAAAAGGAAAAGGAGAGGCAAAAAAAGGGAAACGCAGGCTCAAACCAGACCCTATTTCTCCGTCCTGTGCCACCTTCTACCAGCAGCCCTGAGTCCACCCAGGGGACCCCATCTGCCCCAGCACACGTTTGGGACAGCACCCCTGGACCTGATTTTGGGAAGGAGAGAGGGCCAGTGCCCTCCTGCCCCCCAAAAACAGCCCCTCAGCACTGCTATGGACCTGCCTCCCTGGGCTCACTCTCCTCTGCTGCTCAGCACTACAAACCCAAAGCCTGAAAAACAAAGCCCATCTTCCTCTTATTTCCAAAACATTTTATACTTAGTTGTTTTCCCCAAGTAACATTAAAAAGATCTCTTAAAAAGGAGTGTAACGGGTCAATCCTGCCATAGAAACGGAATTGGTACCCAGCTGCAAGGAGTGCTCGGCGTGCGGGGGAATAATCCAAAAGGTTTTAATTAGGGAAAGCAGCAATAAATGAAAGAATATGAGCTCGGATGAGAACACTTGAAGGCAAAAATAACTGGGGAAGATGAGCCACGTTTATGCTTGGAGGGCAGATACGAGCCACGTTTATGCTTGGAGGGCAGATCTCGGTCCAGGAAGGGCAGACAGGAGGATGCTGTGCCCTGCCCCGCAGCCCAGAAGAAGGCAGGACCATTCCCAGTGCCAGCGTGACCCCCCCAGATAGATCCAAGGGGCTGCAGGGTGCATTAATGCCGAGCACATCCCTGCCCCTGTGTGTGGAGCCAGCAGCCCACCCCTTCCGTCAGCTGGTGACTTCCTCAGCATCCCCGACAGCTGCACGTCTGGCTGTGCCACCCCAAGACGCCTCGTCCTGTCCGGATTCCTTGGAGCTGCCGGCTCCAGAGGGGTCCCCACAAAGGCAGGATGGGGCCGGGACAGGCAGCGCTGTCCTTGGCGGCTGCTCCTTGGAACGCAAGTCACGCTCCCGCAACAACAGCTCCTCTGTGCCTGTTTGAACTGTCCCTCCCAATTAGCAGTAATAAGTGACTCTGTAAAGATGAGCAAACACAGCGCATTCATTAGCCCGGGCAGCCCCAGGAGATCCCCAGGGCCCCAGGATGCCGAGCGCATCTCTCCCAGCCTCGACGAGCCCCGGCAAAAGGCAAATTAATGACAAGTCGCTCCAAGAGTTTGCCTGAAATTATTTTATTCTGCCCAAGAATTGATTACTCCCGGCCTGGAAATATGTCCAAATCGATACGCTAAAGCTCAGGGCAAAAAAAGACATGCCCTAGCCCCATTTATTTAAGCCACTGTTTTGAGGGATGGCACATAATTTACCGGGGAGGAATTGCTAAGCCTTTCCAGAGCGAGGAGTAATGACAAGCCATGGGAAAGCGGTGCCTCCATCCATCTCCCAGGCGAGCTGCGGGTCCCTGTGCCCTCTGGTGACAAACTTGGTGGAGGCCAAGACCCCCTAAAGTACCATAATTTGCCTCTGGCCATCCTTGCCAAGCAGACAGATACAGAAATGAAGCATGTGGTTCAACCAAGGAAACAATTTCAAACCTCCCCTTTAGATGGATCTTCTTAAAACCAGACCAAAAGCCCTCCCAAAAGGATGATTGCTCCCCGGGTGGCATCCCCTGTTTGCTCATATTCCTGCATTCTGGTCCATTTCCTACAGGTAACGTGGCCCGCAGACAAATCCCCGCTACCAAAGCACAAAATAAATATCCCAAACCCACCTAGGAACAGCCTCACGTGCTGGTTTTGGCTGCAAAGTCTGGGAAAAAGAACAACCCTGCAAGTGCTGAGCGTGAGGGTGGGGCAGACATCCCACCCATGCTCGAGGTGACTCCCACCAGGCACTCCAAACCTGAGGTACCTTTTCAGGAGAGCTGGTGCCCATCCCAGCATTGGAGGGATGAGAAGTGTCTGCTTGGAGAGCCCCACGACAGCTGAAACCAGGCTGGAAGAGGCGCTGGTTCAGGGGTGAGCTGAAAGTGATGCTGAATGCACACACCAAACACTGAAATTGTGTTTGAGCGACGTTTGGGGCTTGGCAGAAAAGCACCTGCATTCCCCAAAGTCCCTGGGAGCAGCTCCCTGAAGTGAATGGCATGAGGGACACCATGCAAGACAAGGACATGTCACATTATGGGGGAATGAGACCCCGGGCTGGAGGAAATGTCAGCACCATGAGGTGCTTCCAAACGCACCTCGCCGATGACACACGCCTGCCACGTGTCCTCTGCATGCTCCACAGGGGCCTGGATTTTCCAGGGCATTAAACCCTGGGAAAAACTCCTCCAAAAGCTTCCTGGCAGCTGTCATCCTGCGTGCGGGGGGCGGACGGGTGGGCTCCTCACCACAGACCATCAGTGTCACTCCCGAGCCGCTGGTGGGTGAAGGACAAGGTGGCCCTGCCGGCCCTGGGAGCTGCCAGCCCGTGCTGGGGGGTGTCACTGGGGGGTGTCACTGCTCCCCGAGAGGAGCTGTGGGAGCAGCACCTGTCCCCGAGGTGCAGGGGTACGGCCCCTCTTGTGGCTTCCCATGGAAGACTCAAGGCAAGGACGCTTCTGATTGCGTTAAAATGGGGGAACTCGAACCTTTCTACTCGCTGTGATCCCTTCAAGGGAACATCTTTATGTGAAACAGAGAGGTAAAGCAGCAAAAATCAGAAGCTAGGGTTGCCTGGCTGCGTGCTGGGCAAAAAAGCAGCAAAAAAGCTGCCCTTCCCACCTGGGCTGCTCCACAGAGCTCTGAGGGCATCGTGTCCCGAAGCCTGGCCAACCTTGGGCTGGAAGAGGATTCCCACCGGCCCCATCTCGCAGGTGAGAGATGTCAAGGCAGGAGAGGGAGCCTGGGAGCCAAACACAAGAGGGCTGGAAGAGAGGAATATTCCCACTGGCCCCATCTCACAGGTGAGAGATGGCAAGGCAGGAGAGGAAGCCTGGGAGAAAACACAAGAGGGCTGGAAGCAAGCCTTGCTCCTGTGAGTCTGGTGTGAGAAAGCAGCAGGTTTCCACCCAGAGAGGCTGTGTGTGCTCTGCGTGTCCAGCCCTGCCACCAGAGCCCCCTCAGCCCAGGCCATGGACAAGGGGTCCCACACCCTCCTTCAGCTGCACTTGGCTCTGCTCACAGGGGGTTTTTCGAGGCTGAGACGCCGCTTCTCTCCCATTCAGAATGGGAACACCCGTGAAAAGGAGTCACTCACAATAAACTTGGTAGGAAGAAAACCCACTCCAGCCCAGGAAACAACATCACCTTTATTTTTCAGTGCTGCCTCCTGAGCCCTCAGGAGCCTCGGTGGGTGAGGCAGAGAGGGCTGGGGGGCTCAGCACAGCCCCCTGCCCTGCACAGCCCCCCAGGCACAGCCTCAGGGACCAGCAGCACCCAGGGACCCCCATTCCTTCCCTCACCTCCCTTCCATCCCAACAGGCACAAACCCCCGCACGTGGCGGCGGCGCAAACGAGTTTTATTGCTCCATAAAATATTTGAAGCGAAATAAATGGTTTTGTCAAACACTATATCTGCTCAAATAATAATGCAGCGGCTTGCAAAGAAAAACAGCCGACATTCATATTCTATGGCAAAGGTTTATTTCCCCTCCCGGAGGAGAGAGGAACAGGCATTTCGATTCGGAATTCAGATACTGTATGGGAATACAGTAACTATAGTTCTCGGAGGGTTTGTGCAAATGCCAGCAAAACAAACCCCAAATCAAATTTATTAGCTGCTGGAGATCTCTAACAATCTTACCCAGTGACTGATGAAGCCATGGGGGAATTCCTTTCAACATTAAGTGATTTAAAGCCCCTACAGAAACTTCATTGTCTGTTCAGAGACAGAAAGAGTTCCTCGGTGTCCAGCACTGCTCCAACAGCAGCACTGGGCTCTGTGTGTTTCCTTTCACCTGGAAAGCTCACCAGGAATCCTAACACCCCTAGTCCTGCAGAGAACTATTAAAGGAGGAAGGGCAAATTAATTAAGAACCACAGACTGTGTTTTTAAAGGGACTGTATGGCTTTTGATGGCAAGGTTGAGATGCTCACTCTGCTGCAGGGTCAGACACAGACCCACCAAAAGGCCCTGGTGCCAGGACAGGGCTGGGTTGTGCTGTGGCAATGCCAAGCTGCCCTCTGCATGGGATGGGAGAGGTCCTTCCTCGGGATGCACAGGGCAGGAGGGTGATGGCACAGCCCATTAATGTCCCAGAGCATCCCCACTGCCCAGCCCAGGCCAGCTCCCCCAGAACCATTTGAAAAAGCAAACCCCGAAAGGCACATCCCTAATTGCCAGGTTTTTATCATGCACGCTCATAACTGGCTCATTTGCATTTCAGCTGCTAAAATATCAGGGGGATGTTATTTAATCAATCATCACAGCTTACAAAGTCCTAAGTGAGAGAAGAGTTTTTGATTGTCTCTGCTTGTATCTAAACATCTCACAAACCCGCCAGCCAGTTCTTCATTTCAATTAGGGCAATGCTGATCGTTAGCTAACTAATAAGGACCAATTTTCTGTCACAACTATTTCCTAATTAAATTCAAAACAGAGATTTCTAACCCAGATGGTCAGTGATGCTACAGATTTGTTTAAATTTGGTATCACAGTAACAAACTACTAATTAGGGTTTGTAAATACACCAATTCCCTCATGACTTAGTTGTTAGTAATGCATACAACTGGTTTATTAAAGCACTAATTGTGTCTGGCTTTACTTGGGCCTAACACATAATCCACTTATCACATACTGGTACCAACTCATTTTGAAGGGATTATGAATGAAATCATAAATGAGGTCTCGCATCCAGTTCCCAGTCTGGTTAATAAAGGCTGGGTGTCATATTTAGATGATTTTGTGCCTCTGATGGAGAGTGGCCCCACAGTGACACTGGGGCTCCATTCTCCAAGGGGTGTTGAAGGAAAGTTCTGGATTGTCACTCCCGTGCCCAAAAAGGGGTCTCCACCCCTAGCTCTGCTGGCCAGTGAATCATCCCAGCAGGCAAGCCCCTCCAAAGGAGCCCCAACCCTTCCCAGAGGAAAATTCCCATGGAATTGTTTGTTTCCCACTGGACTCAGCTCAGCCCCATCAATGGGGCCGGGGCTGGCACGGGGGGCTCATGAGACCCCCAGCACTTTGCCTGGACACCCCCACAAACCCTGACCACACTCTTGTGGAGGGAGGGCCAAGTCCTCCCAGTGCCACCAGACCTGGATTCCCTCTCTGCCATGCAGAGGGACAGCCCTCCCCCAAAGACCCTGGGTTTTGTGGGGACCTTTGTTCCAAGGAGCCCAAGCCAGCGTTACCCCGTGGGCCCAACACCCCTGGGCTTCATCAAGTGCACATAAAGTAGGAAATAAATGATAGATAACCGTGAATTGCAAGGTTATGTAAACATGGAGGGGCTTTTAGAAGAATCCTATTAAACCACAAAAGCAAAGCATGGATGGTTTATCACATCACTAAGACCCAAGAATGCATTAATAAATAGAAGAATAGATAACGAACCATGGAGTACAAGGCTAAACTATCCGCTATTGTGAGGATCCTGTGACAGTAGAAACAATGTGGGGGAAGAAAAACCTTTGTTGGTCTGTCACCAGAACCTTGTAGTGCATCTTTTATAGGCCATTTTTAATGAATTCACAGCACCTATCTGTTCTTCTCGGCCCAAACCCCTCATTTTCCTCCCTCTTGAATGCAAATTCCCATGCTGCACTCTGCCTTCACCATGACGTCCCCCCTTAAACTCGGGGTTTCTCTGTTTCAATGGCCTTTCAGGTTTCTCCTTTCATATTTCCAAAGGGTTTCCAGGAGGGTGACAAAAGTGGGGCTTAATGCAAAGCAGGAGTACCTCTGAACCCCACTGCATCCTTTCCTCCTTCTGTGACAGGACGGTGAATGCCCAGACTGGTCTAATTCAGCCCAGACGTGCCTGCAAGATAAAAAAAAACCCACATAAAAGCTGCTGCTCCTCTTGCTGTTTTCCAGCCCTCTGCAAATAACACCGAGGGTTGTTGGAGGGGACTTCATATTAATCCAAGAGATAGTACCCTCTTTGTAGACACTACTGAGACTCACTTTATTTTCATTGCACTGAGGGGGTTTTATCATTAAATGGGGACCCGGGATGCCTTTACTGTAGATTACTTTTATTTTTACTGCAGCATCGTTAGGTGCAGAGCACTGAGGAGACAGAGGTGACCAGGACATACTCAGTCACAGTAAAACCCCCGGGTCCTGCCTCCACTGGAATCCGAAATTCCCATTGATTTCCACGTAAACAACCCCAAGGACTGTTTGCTGCTGTGCTGGCAGCTCCCTGTGCTCCCAGCTGGACTGGCATCTTGCAGGAGCACAGGCTCAACAAGGCAGAAGAGGGTCCGTGTTTAAGACAGGACAACTGGGCACAGCAAGATGCACACCCAAAAATCCCAAGTTCTGTGGCTGGCAAAGCCCACCTGAAGCACAGTCCTCAATGAGCCTGCACTGGGCCCAGTTTGAGGCTCACACTGGGAACTACTTGGAACTCCTTACTCTTCACATCTCAGGAGGATGTTGCAGGCAGCAGGGAGAAGCCAGACAGCTGTTGGGTTGCTCCTCACACTCTAAAAAGGGGGTTAAAGAGGCCTGACTGAACGCCAAGCAGCAGCCAGGGATCTGGATTTGCCTTTTTGTGGACTCTCCACCCTGGAGCTCCCAGCAGCTTTGAGTGCCTGTCCCACCACACGTGTCCCTGGGTGCTCACGAGGTGTCCTGCAGGATGGCCACTCCAGAGGGTCCAGGGGGACACTTTGCCTCTCCTTGCCGGGTGCCAGAGGTGAGACAGAGGCTGGCAGGGGGGCTGCCCTCCCTCCCCTCAGCCTGGAGCCTTTCTCCTGACCATGGAGGAGCAGGGAGCAGGCGGCTGCTCTGCTGGGAACACACTTCAGGCGGGTGAGGAGAACAGCCGAGTGCTCAACAGGCTCTGGAAATAAGTGGAAGTCAAATAAGTTTGCCACTCTTTGTCCACCCTTTCAATATCGAGCTTTGATCAAAATCCTTGGATACTCAAGTGGTTGTTGACTTAATGTAGTAATGAGACATAGCCTTAAGTGAGGCCATTTCCGTGCCCATTCAGCCTCTCCAAGAGCAAGGGATGCAGGAGGAAAAGCCTCTCGTGGTCTCTGGGAGCCACAGCAGAGCCTGGAGCAGACCCGGCTCCAACTCTCAGGAGATGCAGCAGGAGGGTCTGGTGGCCACAGCTACACAAGGCACGCTCAACATCCTTCTCATGCAATAGATCCTGTCTGGGACAGTGCTGGGTGGCACCAAGAAACCCACTAAAAACGCTTCCTCTGAAAGCTGCACCACGTGCTCGTCCCCAGAGCCCCCTTAGGGATGGCCTGGGAGGAACCTGGGACAATGTCACGGCTTTGTCCTGGGCAGGTGACAGCCCTCCTGTGACTCTCTGGGCAAGGCAGGAGGGAGGGGATGGTCCAGGAGCCTGGATCAAACCAGCCAGCCTCGAGAAAAGTCAAAATTCTCCAAGTGCCGGGGAGCGGCTCAGCCAATTAGGATTTGAATTCCCCTCGTTCTGCACAGTCAGTCCATAAATTCTGCAGCAAGCAGCTGCTCTAATTCTTAAGCCCATTAAGCCCTACATGTGATAGGCGGGCGGGAGGGGCTGCCGGGGGGCACAGACGGCGCTCCTCGAGATATGAAACATTTCCTCTTGTGCATCTGGGTCACCCCACCCAGCCCACTCCGAGCGGGGGTTTTATGAGGGCGCCAAAGAAGAATTTATAGAAATATCCTGCCAGAGACACACACCCCACAGATGGAGAGAATAAAGAGGGGACTGGATGGGATGCAGCGAGGCATTGCTGGTGCCGTGACAGAGCAGGAGAGCAGAGCCAGAGGGGAGAGTCTGGGATGCAGCAATGGGATTTTGGGAGAATCCCAAAGAACTGGCCAGACAGCCAAGACTGAAGAAGAGCAGGATGGGAGGTGCAGGGAGGAAGAAAGCAAGGCCAGAGAGGGCTGGCTCCGACACAGGAAGGGAGCAGGAGCTACCACAGCGACTCCTGGAGCGAGGGGGCAGATGGCTGTGGCAGAGCTACCCCAGAGATGAAAGGCAGCAGAGAAAAGGGAATATCCTGGGAGTGGAAAAGCATTCAGCAGCGCAAAGGGGTTTGCTTGTTAATTGGCAACCAGCTAACACGTTAATTACAAAGTTACTGCATGGTCGAGAAATACACTGGCAGTGGAGCCATTTGCGTTCCTCCAGGGATGCTCTCCCTGCTGGACAGACCCTGCTCCAGACCTGCTGTCCCCCAAGCCTTGGGAGCCCTGGTGAGACACACACAGGGCAGCAGCCACATCCACACCAACCCCTGGCCATCCAAAGCCTTCCCCAAACCTCAGCTGGTTTTTAAATAGGGTTACCATGCCAGCCTGTCACTCCTCACACCCTCCTGGGTACAGAACCCTGACCACGGGCACTCAGACAGCCCAGCTTCTGGCAGGGCTTCAACCACAACCTCAGATTGTTTCACAGCAAGAAACACGCCTGCCAAACCATTTGTGACCCTTGGAGGCATCCCCACACTCAGCACTTGTTGACAGGAACGGAGACCTTAACATTTTCAGAGTTTGGACCTGCTTTCTGGTGTCAAAAATCACCCCAGCTTTAGCTGAGCCCTTATTAATCTCCGATTACTGTGAAAGATTAATTGCAGGACACGGGCACCCTGATAAAATTTATTTTTTTCATCCCCTAGATACAAATATGAAAATTTGTATTTTCAGCTACCCACTGCAAATTGCATTCCCAGTGCACAGCAGGGAGACTTGGGCCCCCTCTCCCTGTCAGCTCCACAAGGCACTGGAGGAGCGAGCAGTGATGAGCCCTTCAGCTTTGGTCAAGGCAAGGGCCAGAAATGAAAGTTTGCTCAGTCCTGTGAACACACCGGCTGCAAAGAGCCTGTTCCTCTAATCCTATCCAGCCTCAAAATGTAATTTCCTCACTTGGGAGGCTGGCTGGAGCTGCTATTCATGGCCCAGCCCCAGCCAAAGGCCAATCTCTCTCCAAAGGCTGTTTCTAGACTGGGAGCCAAACACGGGGTTTATTGTGGGGAATCAAATGGAGGGGGAAGTCGTGGCACTCAAAGCTTGCCATCGGTGCTGTGCTATCTCCCACCCATCACACGGCTCCTGAGGGGCTCACAGGGCCGGGCTGGGGGCTGGGAACCCAGTCCAGCCCCCGAGAAGCCCCCAGAACTCCCCACTGCAGATCAAGACACACAGCAAAGCTCCAGACATCTGCTGGACAACCTCTATCAGCAGTGCCCACCACTGATCTCAAATGAAAGACTATTTTGCTCCCCCTGAACTTCCCAGCAGCAGCTGGAAACTTGGTGCACTTTGGTTTTGAGTCAAAAACTGCTTCTTTCAGCAGATGCCATGAAGCCCTTGAGTTTTAGGAAGGCTTGAAAAATCCCTTTATTTCACTGCCTAAGAACAAAGACTCCAAAGTGGACCCGACCTTCTGCTTTGCTTTCCACCCAGAGGCACCACGAAGGGAGCAGGGGTGGACCCACATCGCAGCAAACCAGCAGTTTAGTGTAGAGGCAGCAAAACACCCCGCTGAGGATGCCAACAGGGACATGTCAATGAGCACCAGGGCTGCTGCCTTGGGAAATCAGAATTTCTCCCCCAGTGTGGAGGCATTAAATCGATGTCAGCAGCCAGAGCCAGGACAGCAACCCCCCAGTCCACTCCAGCCAGAGGGGAGCAGCTGCCCAGACAGCTCTGAGCTCCAGGGATCCTACCAAAGTAGGATCCTGCCCCTGGTACCTGCCCCACACAGACAGATCTCTGGAAATTCACTGCAACTGCTGCAAACAGCACATGCTTGCTAATGATGACACAGATCAGTGGCTGCTTCCAGTAAATTAATTAGACATGGCATCGCTGTAATGTGATTAGTTGCCATCCCTCCACCTCGCAGATTGAGACAGATTTTGTTCCCAGCTCGTGTTTCAAACACCACTAGAAGCCCACTCGAGCAAGCCCATCCAGGAAGGGGGACCTGCAGTGCTGGGCACATGCTCAAGGCTCAGAGAAAGTGGTTTTAAAACCTTCACAGCTTGTCAAGGCCAGTTTATTCAAGGTAATTAATCTGTCATCTTAAGAGCATTATGTATTTCCTCCCCGAGTCAGCTGATGCTCCTGCAGGGATGTCTCAGTGCTGCTGGCCCCAAGAACACAGGGCTCAGGGATCAGCCTCTCCCCTTGGCCATCGGCTGGAAATTCATCATTATACCCACTGCCTTCTCTCCCTTTTGCCTTCTGGGGTTGGAACTCCATTTCCTCTCAGCTGTGAGCACTGGGAATTAAGTGCAAGTTTGAATTCCAGACGAAGATCACCGCAAGGGACACACCTCAAAGGCCTGTGGCTGCAGAGACAGGAGCCAAAATTCCAGGTCTGGAACTGCAGGAACTGCAACCCTGCCCACGCCACCTGTGGCAGGGACACAGAAATCCCTCTATCACTTTATCAGTGATTACCCAAATTACTAATTTAACAAGGAACAGGCAGCAAACCCTGCCAAGGACAGTTCAGACACCCCGTGCACTCCCAGTACAGTGCTACATCCCTGGCTAAGATAAACCAAATGGAGATCAGAAGGAACAATAGTCTGTAATCAAAGAGATCTGCCTAATAGTTTTCCTGAAGGATGTTTGTGCAGGTGAGCGAGGAGTAAGGCATTGTTTCATCAAATGGTAATTTCCTTGTATCTCAGAGCATGAATCCCATTCGCTCACCAGAGCATAATTCAATTAAAGGGGAGAATCCCACACGAGGGAGTGAAATCTCTCGGTTTGACTGGGATGCTGCAAACCACAGCAAGCAAGAAAATGGCATTTGGTGCTGACATTATGATTTATTTCCTCCTCAGTGTCTTGTAATTCCTACAAGATAAGTCAAGACGAGAAATTATCCTGTGTACAGCATGAGGGTTGTGCCTGCTCCTCTTTGCTCTCCCTTCCCAACTGCAGGACTGCGTGTTTCAGCCTTATCTTTGAAGAGGCCACAAAAGTAAGTGGTAATATTGTCACAGAGGCAAAGCAACTCTTGCTCTGCACCCAGAGGGAAAGCCCATCCCATGAATGGTGCTGGGGAGAAGNGGAAAGTAAGTGGTAATATTGTTGAGGTGAGCTCAGGCAGTGTAAAGCCCACCCCATGAATGGTGCTGGGGAGAAGCCCTGCACAGTATTCCCAGCAACACTCAGCTCCCTTCAGAGAGATTTTTGAGTTAATTGAACTTCCCCATTCCAATTTCCTTTAAGGATCTTAAAATCTCCCTCTTCTCACCATGGAGGAGCACCTTTTCCTCTCCAGGCCTTTACTCGCACCCCGAATTCCCAAGCACAGGTAAACAGAGATTCATCCCAGCCTGTCAGCAGGCAAGGAAAGCTAAATAAAGCATCTGTAGCACTGCTGGATGGCATTAAAACTCTCTGCAATTGGATCAGAAAGAAGTCTGGCCAAAAATAAGTGTTATTCGAATTTATAATGCTTTTATTTCATGCAGTTTACCCCTTCAAAACTCCTCCCTACAACATCTCTGTCATCAAAATGTCTCCACTGCAAGTCAGTCTCTTCTCATGGCCTCAGTCTCTGTGGAAGGGTGGTGTGTCCACACAAACTTCACCCCCTGGTGAAGGCTGTTTGCTCCTCAGTGCCCTGACAAATTAATAAATGATGTTTCCAGCTGTGCTGAGGATGGACAGACCGGCTGGGGATGCTGCAGCAGAGGACAAGCCACCCCAGCACGGGACAAGGATCCCAGTACAAACAGGAGGAAAGGCTGTTTGAGAATCACCTCGTGCTTCACACTCACCCTCTTCCATGCCCATGGATGTACAAAGCCCTGCCAGGAGGTCGGGCAGTGAACTGAAGTTCTACTCAGAAGTTCTACTCAGAGAAAGGCATCCTGAACCAAAAGTTAATCTGAATTTGAGAACAAAGGCATTGCTGTTTGTCCTTGCACGGCAAGGATTACGAGGACTAAAAGAGTTCCCTGTTATCTCTTGTCTCAGCTTTCATCTCCTGCTCTCCTCTGCTCCCAGGATGCTCAGCTGGGACAGTGGGATGCTCTGGGTAGCTGCTGGTCTGTTCAGCTCCCTGACAAGCCCATCACCTCCTGCCAGAGGAACAACACCCACCAAAAATAATCCAAGCCCCCAAACCCTTTTACTAACTACTTTTTGCCACACATGGCCCCAACAGATGCAAACGCTGCAGCTCTGATGGGTTACATTCCCAACCCCCTTTCCAGAGCTCAGGTCCCCCTTTCCACAGAACTTACTAAATTGCTGCCAGCAGAATGAGGCCAACCCCGTGAAGAGCCATTTTCGAGACAGGCTGAGTGTTTCGGGAGCCGGGGCACGGCTGTCACACTCACTAACAGCTGTCACATCAGTCAGCGCTGCGGCAGACGAGCATTATTTGCCCATCAGCCCTGAAAGGCATCGCCGTGACCTGGGGAAGAGGCAGGAGACACGGAACACACGGCTCCGATGGAGCCACGTCGAGCATCGTTATCGGGGTGAAAACCAGCTCGTTCCTAAAGCCTTCAGCGGAGGAATCCGGCGTTATCTCCTGCCTGGCACCAGGAAATCTTAGCGCAGCCATTATCTGCGAGCCAACTGATTCTGGAGTTTGCAAAATTAATCGTATTTAGCCCGCTAGTTTCCGTAGTAACCAGCCCGCCATCCCTCCCTGCCTGCCCACCACAAGGTCCCTGAAGCATTTCTCGTAGCACTTATCCATTTTCTTGCTCTCACCTCGCTCTCACCTTTACTTTCAGCGCCGAACGCAACACAATCCACCGCCACTAAAGACTCGGCTGAGAGTCAGATTAAAATTATCCCTGTTTGCCCTGACCTCTTTTCTCTGCAGGTGAGAGTGTCCCCATTCAGCGGCTAAATGAAGCAGAAATGATGGAGTGTTTGTTTTCCCTGACTTTTCCTCAGCTTGCCGGTAAATTTACAGCCACGAATATGAAGTGTTAATTTAATGTTCCCACTGAGCATCTCATTGTCAACAAAGGCTTCAAACCCGACGAGAGGAAAAGGTTAGCTCATGCAGAAAATGACCCTTATGGCTTGATTGTCTTCTGGTCCAGACTCTCGGCGAGCAGAAAGCGAAGGGCTTTGACTCCCAGCTTAATGCATTTGATGGCGATAAATGGGAGCTCTCTACCTCGGTGCAGGCAGAGAATCACCTGTAATGCTCACTTGTTTGTCCCTGCAATCTCCGCAGCCCGAAAGGGAAGCGCTGCCCCAACTAATTGGACAGCCCCGAAAAGTTAAACCCTTCATTATCCCCAACTCCAGCGGAAGGGCCTTGCTGGCTGCAGATTACAGCAGGACATTAGTGGTGGCATCAACCATGAAATTGCTTTCTTCACCTGGTGCTTCAAAACTTTAAGGCCTTGGCTCTGGCGGCGCACAAAAAAAATTAAAGTTCTCCCAGGGAGAAGTCACGGAAGGAAGGAAAAAAATAAAAATTCAGGTTTACATAATCAAAAGCCTCTTTGGGCTTTTTGTGGGGGAATTATACATGCAGAAGGCCTCACTCCCTGCACATTTAGTTACTTTATCTGGCTAAAGGAGCTTATTGCTGACTGTAAGTAACATTTACAGAACTAATTTACAGACCAACTGGAGCATGAGCGAGAGCCACCGTCTGCTTTGTGCTAAACTTACTCTGCTTGGGATCTTTAGGGGAAAAAAGAAACCCTAATGGTGCTCTGCAACAGGATACAACAATTCGAAAGAGGCTCAAATATCAGATTTTTTTTCCCCTGACAGCTAAAACTAAGCCTGGAAGCAAGGTGGAGATTATAGCACAGGCTCACACACACAGGGTGGGACTAGTCAGTGAAAAATCAAGTTAGTTCAGCAATGTTTTTGTACCCTGACAAACCCCACTAATTAAATAGGCAATTTCACGGCTTGCATTCATGCTGAGCGTGACCACGCTGGTGTTTTACAAAACAATAAATAGGAATTATTCGAATGCATCAAAGCCACTGGTCACGTTAAATTAAGTGGCCATTTAGTGGCCATGCATGGCCGTGGGGGCTCTGAGTGCCAGGCTTTGATGCACAGGGACAAAACCTGCTGCTTTTTGTTGGCCCTGACCCAGTCACAGACAAACCCCCTCCCCAGATAGAGGACTTATGTTATACACAAAATAAACCCTCCTGACTTCAGGTGTGGGCCTGCACCAGGACCTGATCCTGTTACAGGATCTATGTGCCAAAATGAGACCCAAATGGGGTGGCACAGCAGCACCAGCCAAATGGGATCCAGGCAAAGTCTCCAGATTCAAGAGACAGGCTTGAAAACCCAGGTGATGCTCTGCCACGCCTTGCTGACATTCAGCTCCTTTTTAAAAAGCCAGCTTTCAACATCTGTGCTTCTAAAACTAAGCAAACCCATCTCTTAGCAGCCAAAACATATCAAAATAAACATCCCAACCCCAAGCAGAAGCAACTGACTTAAACCCCACAGAAATGCTTTCCTAGGAGCACAGGCCCATTCTGAAAACTGTGTCCATGCAGCACTCATTTGGGTGAACCCTTTGGACTCCCATAGCCTACTTGGGGTCAAATACATAGGTAGAGGAATATTTCACCCACTGTCCAAGCAGTTTCCAGCCCTTCTCTCACCGCTTCCCAAGGCAGACAGGGATTTCAGAGGCCAGAGCTGAAGCACTGGCATTTCATCAAGGACCTGAATGACACAAATGAGTCTCTAACTCATCCAAGTGGGAAGCAACCCCTCTCACCCTACACGAACCCCACTGAAACCACAGCCCCAGGAAAGCCCCAAGGAACAGGTGGAGCTGCTGGGGTTCACAGGGACACAAATAACAGCGGGAATTGAATTCCAAAAGTGCCTTTTAACTGCCTTTCCTCCAGTCACAAGCAGGCAGAGGACTCAGCATATCAATGTGCCCCTGTTTTCCTGCGAGGAGCAGGCGTGTTTGAAGGGAGAGAGTTGCTTTTAGGTGGCAATGTTTTATTCAGCGTGTGCCGAGCCGTGCTCAGCCGAGCTGCTCCCACCACTGCCTGCCTTGGGGAGCCATTTGCTGGTCACATTGTCAGTTAACAGGAGTCATTTTGAAAGCAGCAATTCCGTCTCTCCAGTCCTTTCGTCACACCATTTTCAGCCTGCAATTTGGATGATAGGAAAATTACAACCCTGCTGCACTATATTATGTGATATAAATGTTATTGCAATTAAGCCGATGAGGAGAAATCCCAGAAAACAAAGATGTTCCGTTCGTGCTTTCTCGCTGTTCTTTCCCCAGAACTTGAGCAGTTATGGAAGGGCAGCACAGAGGGACAAGTGTTCCCATTAGCTGGAGGTGCCAGCAGACCACAGGAGCAGCACAAACCCACAGTGACGTGCTGGCATCTCACCCAGCTTCCTATAAAGTGATTTCCCTTGCTGGGATCTCACCCAGCTTCCTAAAAAGTGATTTCCCTTGGGCACACACGAGGGATAACTGGCCTGGCCTGAATAAGAGGGTACAGCCAAAAGTAGTCCAGGTATCCAAGCATCCATCTGGCAAAGGAATAGGACATGCTAGGACACCCCAGAGGGGATTTCCCATGCACTGCACTGGAGACCTTCACTCCTCACATCCTCAGCATCCACCCCCAGTTTCCTTCTTCCAGTCTGAGCTCCAGATGCCTCTGGACTTTGTGCCCTGGAGGGTTTTGATGGATCTGTAAGGCACAAGCTCAGGCAACACCTCCCTGTCCAGAGCAGGAAATGGTGTGTGTTATGGAACAAATGTCCCATGGGTGGATCCATCCCCTGGTCCCAGTGCCACCTACGAGCAGTGCTGCTGGTTTGGGCACAAAGCCTGTCTGTGACACCAGGTCAGCTCTGCCAGCACCAGCACCTTCTCCCCAATGACCTCAGCCGGGTGCTGAGCAAATGTTCAATTACAGGAGCACCAGCCACATAAACAACTTCGACTTCACTGTTTCTGAAGAGGAAAAAAACAAAGGGAAAAAAGAGGCCCAGCACTCATGATTTACTCCAAGGTGCTGTAACCGGGTGGAAACTTGTCTTTTATGTGCTGAACTGTGTCCATGAAAACACATTATCTTTAAGTGGGCACTGGAGGAACCACACTCAACATTGACTTCTTCATGCCATCGCTAACACTGGATACTTCAATCATCTGAAGATTTAAGTGGAGATTAGCAGAGACCTCACCTGCCTCTTTCCCTGCAATTCAGCATGTTTTGGGCATGCAAAGCTCTTGAAAGACAAAGCCACGAGGAAGCCCTGCAGCCTGCAGAACTGCAGGTTGTCCCTATTCCAGCCCCCATCCCAGACAAAATCAGAGCTCAGAGAGGCACATGGAGATCCTGGGCCAGAGCCCCATTGCTCAGGTGGCTTCCAAAGGACACCCAGGTCTTCCCCACTTGGCTGGAAATGCCAAGCCTGGCCAGAGCCTCAGCAGAAATCCTATTTCCTCAGCAGTCAAGAAGATGAAACACTTCAAAAAATATCTGGAGCAACTCTGCCACACAAGAGGCCCCAGAGGCAAGACAGTTACTTCTTCCTTTTCATTCCTTTTTTCGGGGGGGGCTCACAGGCTTACAGAGAGACTGGAAACAGCGTGTGGCTGCTTTGAACATCAGAAAGGCACTGGAGACCACAGATCATTTGGGGTGGGAGGTCTCCTGCACTGCAGCCCTTTATAGACGGGAAGCCTGGGTGCTTCCCAGCCTCCATCCCAGAGCAGGGCACATGGCTGGATGTCCCCCAGCCCTGTCCCCGTGCCATGTGGCGAGTGGCAGCCACACATCCCTAATGGCTCGCTCCGATGTGCCACCACGGCCGGCTGATTAGCCGTGGGTGAGCTGAAATGTCAAACCATTAGCTGTGACAAGCACGGCCGCGCTCGCCGCCGCCTCCAAATGCCTTTCGAATAATGGCACTGGCGGTAAGTGGGAAAGGTGATGCTTCAAACACAGAGCGGAAATAAGGCTGAATTACCGAGACAAACCCGCAAACTCCTTTGTTCCAGCGAGGCGGGTCCTGCCCGGCTCTCCGAGGGATCGTGTCCTCGCAAGGCGATTTGCAATGTCCTAATTAAGAGGGCAGAGCCATTAGAGACATTAAAATTAGAGCATCCTCCTGTCACACCCCTACACACAGGTACCTGCACACCTGCCCTGATATGGGTCCATTACCTCTGCTCTGTCAGTGCTTCCATCCCCATCCAGGGGTGGGAACATCCAGGAGGAAAATCCCACCGAGGGCAAGGGGGACGGAGATCCTGATGGCATCTGCACCCCACAGAGCACCCGAAGAAATCCCCCCCTGGCTCCGGGCAGGACAGGAGCAATCAGCTCTTCCTCGCATGCATTTGCTCCCAGAACAGGGCTCTGGATCCGAGTCCTCTCATCCAGCGCTCTGGAATGGGCTGTTTGGAAAATATTCCCAGCCAAAACCAGCCCCAAACGGCGCTGCATTTAGCTATTGTCACGCTTGACACTTCTTATGATTTCTTGGAAAAAAAAAACATTAATTTGAAACATTTCTCTACTCCATGCCAGTGCCACAGCAGGGAATAATCGCCCCATTTCAAGCTCAGAGCAAGGCTCAGATACGGGGAAAAATTAAACGAGGATAAGAGCAAGAAACTGTTAACAGTCAAAAATATTTTACTGCAGGTTCAACAACAAAGTCTGGAGGAGATAAGTCTGTGTGTGTACTAACATTATATAAAAAAAGTGATTATTCAGCCCTGGGAACAGAGCTATTGATTCCAGTAACAAAGGCCACTATATACACTGCAGTGGGTTTGCTCTTTTTAGCCTGGGAAAATTGATTTTCTTAAACTTTCCCTTGAACCTGCGGTAGGGTTTAATCTGAACCTAAAGGAGCCTTTTAAGAACTCCCATAAATTAAAATTATATCTCTTCATTTGGCACATTTTGGGTTCCTGCTGTTCCAGCAGAAACACGAGAAACGCTGCAGAGAAGAGGTGGGAGGAAGTGATAATGGCACTTTGTGACAGTGTTCCCGGCACACGTTTATTTCCATACATTAAAAATAACATGTAAATACTGAGCCCCCACACACCCCATACCTCTGTGGCAATGGATCCCATGGAGGTGTGAGCCCCTACACACCCCATATCTCTGACAATGGATCCCATAATGGTGTGAGCCCCTATAAACCCCATATCTCTGTGACAATGGATCACATAGAGGTGTGAGCCCCACACACCCCATATCTCTGTGGCAATGGATCCCAGGGAGGTGTGAGCCCCCCAGTCCCCAGCTGGCTCCCCCAGCCCCTGTCCCACGTGGCTGTGCCCGCGGGCTGTTTACAGCTCCCACACACCACCTCCTTTGTGCCCCACTGAAAACCCCCAGTGTGCCGCACACCACTGGACATTTGCGCTGTTGTTNCATATCTCTGTGGCAATGGATCCCAGGGAGGTGTGAGCCCCCACACACCCCATATCTCTGTGACAATGGATCCCATAGACGTGTGAGCCCCCATACCCCACACCTCTGTGGCACTGTGCCCCAGGGAGGTGTGAGCCCCACATACCCCATATCTCTGTGACAATGGATCCCATGAGGTGTGAGCCCCACACACCCCATATCTCTGTGGCAATGGATCCCATGGAGGTGTGAGCCCCCCAGTCCCCAGCTGACTCCCCCAGCCCCAGCCCCTCTCCCACGTGGCTGTGCCCGCGGGCTGTTTACAGCTCCCACACACCACCTCCTTTGTGCCCCACTGAAAACCCCCAGTGTGCCGCACACCACTGGACATTTGCGCTGTTGTTTTCCCCTCAGTGAGGCAGTAAATGACCTTTTATTCCGACAACAATCCCTAAAGCAGCCCCAAAGCCCGCGCCGCGGTCAGATGTGCGAGCGAGGCAGGGTTTGTTATTTAAGCAGCATCCAGGCTGTGTGCTATGCAAACAAACCCCACGCTCTGTTCTCCCAACCTCCTGCTGACTTTGCAACTAATTTTATAAGCGAGGAGAACATACTGTGAGACATCAATGCAGCAAAGAGCCCGGAGACGTTTGTTCATAACTTTGTAACAAACATTGATCAATCGATTTTTGCCCGTGTGGGGAGGGAAAAGCCCACAAACAAAACAAAACACATATGGGGAGATTTTTTTTTTAATGGCACAAAGGGCAATTAGGCACCCAACCTTCCAGTGAAATGAGATTCCTTACGGCCCTCTGTGCTTTTAAGTCTTCCCCTTATTGCTCAATGGAAGCAAAATGTACTGTCAAGACTCCAAAGGAGGGAAAAAACCAGCTGGAACCAAGAGAATGGTTGGTGGGCCTGGTGCAGCATCTCTGAGCACCCCAGAACAAAGGCAAGTGAAGGTCCTGGCAAAGTGAAGGACACCCTATTCCTTGTGTCTTTGATAGCATGGATCAGATCGATGCAAAAGCATCAAAATAGAGAACGCTAATTAGCTATCAAAAATAATTAAGTGTTCTGCAAACAGTGGAATGTGAGCGTGTTTACCCAGCCACATGTCCTTCAGGCTGAGCCCACTCCTCCAGCACCACTGAGGGACCCCAGAGCCTCCCCCCTGGCAGGCAGGACGGACATGTGGACACACAGACATGTGGGTCCATGGTGGATGATCCAACCTCTGTGACCTGTGGTGCAAAAGTGCCTTTTGGAGTGTGGAACAAGCTCCTCACCTGGTGTCTTCACAGCCTCCCACCCACGGGCACTGTGGTTCTGCTCAAAGGCAGCTCCAGGACACATTCTGACCACAGGTCTAGGCAAAACTTGATCTGAGCATGTTTCACCCGAGCTCCATGCCCTGAGGTGCTTCCTGGCCCCAGGCAGATCCCTGGGATCCTTCCTGCCCTTTGCCCACAGTGTTCCTCAGCACTTTGGGATCTGCTGCCCCCACCACTCCCCCGCACAGCACCTCGTGCTGTCTAAGAGCCCTGGGATGCTGCAGGCACACAGACCACCCGGAGGGTTCATTTCCACGGGAGATAGGCCAAGCCTAGAAAGCAGAAGAGCTCTGACCAGCAGGACGAGGGAAAGCATCATCCCCTGCCTGGAAGAGGCCAGGGCTGCCAGAAACAGCTCCGGGGAAAGCAGCACTTTGACTTCACACCCAACAGCAGCCAGCGGAGAAGAGAGGCAAAGCACGACTTCCAAAGTTTACTCTTGCAGCCTAACTAATAGTTCACAACAGTATTTCCTTGGCAAGTAGCCGTGACCTTATTTTTCCCTGGGAAAGCGCTCTGAGCTTGCAGTGCCACAGACGATCGGCTGCTCATTAGCGGCTCCCTGAGCAGGGAGATGCCCCGGGGACTGATGCCAGTACCGTGTCCCTCCTGCAGCCGGTGACATTAGGGGGTCCCTGGGAGCCTGTCAATCTCTGGGCTGGCATCACAGAGCCCCTCAGAGCCCCTGCCCTTCCCTCCCCGCCTGGTTCCACTCAAATTGCTCCTTCCCTCCACACCATCTCTGCCCACACCTGGCTCAGGGCAGGACTGCACAGTCCATACCGATAACATCACTTCTCCTAAGGGCACTGAGCATCCATACCATCATAAATATTCATCATTTTTACAAATACGAATCAGCAGAGCCTAAAAGGTTCCCGGTGGGAGCCGACAGGAGAGAACAGGGTTGTTTTTCCTAGATGAACCAGACTGGCACTCCTGTCTCGCCAGGCTCGCAGCCTCAAGGTGCTGAGCTCCAGCAAAGCAGACTCTGCTCAGTCCCTGCAGGAGCACCAAGCCATGCCATCCATGCCACCGGAGGGTTTGGGAGCGCTGTCCATGCCCGTGCCCCGGGCAGACAGAGCGGGCACAGCCCCAGCCGGCGCTGCGGCAGCACAAGCCGCCTTGTGCCCCGATGCTATTTACTCACAGCTACAGATGTTGACATAACAAAGAGCCACAGACAGACGGACAGAAGGGGAGCAGTGTTGCAGCGCAGACACTACGGGCTCTATTCTTCAGGAAAGCGCCTCTGACTTCCCCACCCAGCGCCACGACCGCTCTGGAAATCATCTGGGCTGGTGCGGCTCGCTTTCCTCTCGAGGGACACAACTGCCTGGGAGAGAACATCGGCCCCGCTGTTTGTTCCCCTGCTGAGCCGAGACCTTATCAATACACAGGAAAAACATTTGTTTCAACTCGAGTGGCAGTGTGCAGCTTCTCCTCTCTACCTGCCCTTCCCAGGGGCTGTGCAGGGAAAATCCTGGCTTTGCACTAATGCCATCTTTAGAGTCAGAATTAAAAGGATGACTCGTTCCCCAGAAAACCCCTCACACTTAAATGCCTTCTGAGGGACACCACCTCGCATTTCAAAGCTTTGCAGCTACACACACGAATGAAAAACACGGCAGAATGGCAAGAGAATGGCAAGGGGTGCAGAACCCCCCGCAGAAGGTGGGCAGAGCTGGGCATGGGAGATGCAGCCCTGCCCGGAGCTCTGCCCAGACTGTGCCCAGCGCTGCTCCGAGGTGTGTGCTCCTGCTCTCCTCGTGGCCAGGACGGACCGTGATGTCCTCAGAGCCCTGCCTAAGTCCCTTTGGGAGAGCCCCAGCCCCACGCCAAGCCCAGCAGGCTCAGGGGATGGATTGGCTCCCATGCCCAGCCTGTGCCCGCTTGGATGCCTTACAAGCACCCAGCATGCCAGAGAAGGGATTCGAGTTTTTAAACAGTTGCCTTTTTTAAGCTTCTCATGCGAACCAAAGTTCAGATCCTTCACAACTGGTAGGAGAAGATATTATTGCCTGGAACCATGCCCAGGAAAACTCCAAGCCAAGCTTCCCCCTGGCTGTGCTCGCTGCCAGCTCCCGGCGCTCCGCCGTGATGCCATCTGGTGCCTACAGGAGGCACAGCCAAGGTTTATCCCGGGCAAAGAGTCTGGGACACATCCCGGGGGGGACTCAGCAGCCCCCAGATCAGCAAGCACACCATAACTCACAGCATTTGTCCTGCCAGATTAACATTCCCCTTGCACCGCACCAGCGTGTCTCAATGCTCCAGGCTGGACACAGGTAACAGCCAAACTCCGAATTTCGCTGCTTTCTGCCCGGGATGGGGATTTGCAGAGTTGGATTTGCTGGAGAGCTGTCCTGGCACAGCACGGAGCAGCCTCCCATCCCAGAGCCACACGCCGCTGGTCCTGAAGGGGCTGTAAAGAGGCTTTCTGAAGAGCAAATAAATGAGCTGACTTCATAAAAAAAGCAGGGAGCCAAGTATCCTCCTTCCCTCCGAGGAGTATGAAGTGGGGCTGCTGTGGAAGACCTGCCAGCAGTGGTTTGTGGCTGGTGTTCCTCAGGCTGTGGCCAGTGGCTGCTCTGAGTGACCCCTACACTCCCCCAGGGTCCCACTGGGATCCCCTCCCTCACACATCCCTCCCTCTGCCAGGGGGATCCCTTCCCTGGGCACTCCCCAGCCCTGCAGTGCCAGGAGAGCCCAGAATTACCCTGAATTTAGCTTGTTTCGCCCTCCCCAAAACAACACAACAAGGAAACAAGCTCAGCACCCTTTTGGAGGAAGCACCATGCAGGATTTTGTTTCCCAGCATCCCTGGGGATAAATCCAGACCTGCTACTTGATTTATACCAAATAAAACCAGTTTATCCCCATCACCAGTACACTATTGCTTAGACAGCACATCAGTAGGCCCTGCTGTCCCCAGGAAACACAGCCCTGCCTTCCCCATGGTCTGGAAACCTTCCCCACCACAAGCCAGGGGAACTGGAGGAGTGGGTTGCTGGCTCAGAACCTGGAATGCTCTTTCCATGTCCTGTACCCTGAGCATCAGCAGGGCTGGATGTGCAGAACCCAGCCGTGGGGAAGCAGATCCCCTGGGAGGAAAGGGGAAACACAAGGAAACCTGTTTTCCAAATAATCCACGGGGAGCCTTTGAACCTAAAGCAAACACACAAGCTCACTGAAGAAATTCACCAGCGTGAAATAACGTGGCACGCGGAGACGTTGTTTTCGGTGTTGGAAAAAACGAATTTATATTCTTAGAATGGAAAAGGTGCCTGAAATCCTACCTCAGCTGCCGTGAGAGGCCAAATGTCCATGCAGGCGGGTCTCCAGTCTGCACTGGTGGTGCTGGGAGCCAGGTGGGAGCAGTTTATTTGCTGGTGGGCACTGCCACCTCGTGGTTTTCCTCCCGGCTTCCAGGAGAGCTCCCGGCAACATGGGAAGTTGAATTATAAAGAATTCACTCTGAACCCAGCAAGGGAACGTTTCACATTTCTCCTGTTACCCTGCCAATTCCTGTGGAAGTTAAACAGGTATGTTAGTTGTGTAATTATTTGTTTGCAGGGGAGGTTGACACTGGTTTACAGAGCACGGACAACCATGTAATTCCTCTGTAGCTACGTGGTAATTATTGTGCTATTATAGAGTAATTAAACATGCAAATAGACATTAAAACAAGGGGTCTGTATGGGAGCTGCCAGCAACTGTAGGATTGGGAGTTAAACCTTGCACAGAAACCCCTGGCACATTTATAGATATTTATCTATATTCATTCCCAATGACCAGCTGAAACAAACACATTTATTTTGACCACAGACTACCTCTGAGATGCATCCCGAGGCTCTTCTGACCCTTGCTCTGTCTCCACACACAGAAATCCTACATAGTTTAAAAGTATGGGCTTATTACCTTTAATGTATATATTTGTTATGGCAGCAACAACAATCCCAGCCACTGCTCCCCTTTCCTTGCTCTGCCCTCTCACTCAGCAACCAGTCTGAGTGTTGCCAGCACTACTCTTGGCCTGCCAAGGGAACTATTTCTGTCCCTTGAATGTAAAAGAGACTTCTAGGAGAAAGGAGCTTTCCTGCTTTTACACTGAGGACAAACACAGCTGAAATCAGAGCTCCCTGCAGAGGGAGCAGCCTCCCCATCCCATCCCATCCCATCCCATCCCATCCCATCCCATCCCATCCCATCCCATCCCAGCCAGGCATGGGAGTGGAAAATCTGCCTTTTAGATAAGCACACGACATCCATCATCAAACTTGTTTGCAGACCCCTGCCAGCTCTGTCATGGGAATTGAACAGAATTCCTTACTCAGGGCTCCAGGTTCCCTTACTCACACTGCCCCATGACACAGAAAATTAGCAAATAACTTACCCACACTGCTAAACTTTCCTAGAATATTAGTCAAGCAGTGCTGGAAACAAGAGTATTGGGCCAAGGAACTTGGGAGATCAGACTGTCTCGTTGCCCCTCCAAGGGTGTTCTGTTCCCTTGGATACCCACAAGAAAGGAGGGAGCTCCCTGAAGACAGGGAGTTATTTTACTTCTCACCCTCCTGGGCAACAGGAACTGATCAGAATTGCAGAGACCTCCCTGCCAGAACCCTGAGGATCCAGGGGAGGTTCACCTGCATCCTGCTCTCCAGAGCTCACGGGGCTTTGCTTTGGGGGTCCCTCTTAGTCCCAGCCTGGCCAGTCAGGACACACCAGGAGGGACACACACCAAGCCTGAGGTTCCAGCACACAAGAGGAGGAGGAGGAGGCACCCACGACCCCCCAGTCCTGAGCTTTGCCCCCTCTGGATAAAAGGGAACCCTGGCAAAGCCAGGGCAGGGGTGAAATGTGGCCTTTTTCCCCCAAACACAGGTTTCCTTACACCAGGGGCAGCTGGGCAGTCTATGCTAATAATTTGTCAAACATTGTGCTGGAACTGTGGATAAAAATCATGCTTTTTGTACAGAAAATTGAAAATGAAATAGTGCCCAAAACTGCAGCTATTACACAGCACATTATCTTGAAGGGCTTTGGTGTAATTTAGATAAAACACCATATCTCTGATTTCAGAAATGTCAACATCATTCTAAATGTACATGTGCTTTTCCATTGGTTTGCTGTGAAGACTTACAAGTCCCTGAGCCTGCCTCTGTCATTCTCTCCATTCCCTTTTTAAATTGGCAAATGAGTATTCCATCTTTCAAAATTTCAGGTACATTTTTATGTGTGGGAAAAGTGCATGTTCAGAGATGCCCCTGAATGGCTTCATTATGGATCTCATCAGCTGTAACACACTCCCTGAAATAAAATCTATGCATTTGGATGAAACAGAAAAAATTAATGCCAGCACAAGGATGAAATGCTTCACTTCCCTCCTTCGCCCCTGATATTCATGTTGCACTTCATCCCTAGTGCTCTGTGCTTTTTCTTCAGACTTCCTTCAAAGAGGAAAACACACAAACTGCAGCTCAGAAAATTCCAGTTAAGCATAGCAAAGCCCCTTTGGTGGTGGTCAGACACCGGCCCAGGTTGCCTGGAGAGGCTGAGCAGTCTCCATTCTCCATCCCTGGACATATTCCAAAGCCAACCAGGCACAGTTTTGAGGTCCCTGCTCTGGCCATGCCATCCTGGCACCTGCCAACATCACCCACTCTCTGGGTTCCTGTTTCTTTGCTTGTTCATAGGAAAATGGGTACAATTAACATGAACTTTATCCATGTTTTGCCATCTCCAACCTCTGATCAGGTTCCAAAGCCAGCAGGGAGCAAGGGAGGAAGGATCAGGCAAGGGGGCTTTGCTGCTCTGGCTGCTGCATTTCCAGCACAGCTGGCTCTGGCTCTGTTTGCTCGTACCTGAATCAGCAGCTGGACAAAAGGAGCAGGATTTTTGCCCCCATTGAATTCTCCACAGGCTCCTCCCTCCCTGCCCTGGGAGCTGGAGCACATCCCATGCAGCCCCCAGCGTGGGAAATCCACGCAGGAAGGTCGGGGCAGGCATTCCTCCTGATTTAAACACCCTGGGAGTGTAGAAGGGTGCAGGTCTACACAATTTGTCTGTTTGCTGCCATGGGCAAAGAGGCAGTGACACATCCCTGAGTACCTGGGACTGTCACTCTCAGCATTTCCTACCCGAGTAAATACAGAGGTTTCTAATTAGATTAAGACTGATCAAAAATACTTAATGAATTACCGCTCTTCTTTCTTACAAAGTCAAATACTTTGTGAGACGAATGCCATCCTAATCTAAGCCTTCAGCTATTCCCCACATTCAGCCTTGGCATTTCCCACTTCCCCAGTGCCATGGATAGCTCTGGGCACCAATCCCCCCTGCTCACACACATGGAATCAGCCCAGGGATGGTTCATAGGGATGCAAGTCTGCAGCTGCAATTTACACGTTCATTAACAGCGTCCCTGCAAAGATCAGGGTTTTTTTTAATTGGAGCCCTAATTAGCAATGAATTCTCATTATTTTTCATTGGAATCCCAAGGCAGCTTTGGCACATTCCCTTTGTTCTCCTGAAAACGGGGAAGTGGAGAAGCGTAGGGGAGATAAAGACACAGCTGATCATACACTGGGATGGGTGTTTTCCCCTTGAGCTGCTTCCTCCAGTTTAACACATTTCACAGCAATTTCCATTATTGTTTATGACGTGAAGAAATAAATATTTCCGTGAAGAAATAAATATTTCCACGAAGAAATAAATATTTCCGTGAAGAAATAAATATTCCCATGAAGAAACACTAACTCCAAGCATGCCTCGGAGCACCAGCCTGACTCCTTACAATGAGGGTTTGATGTGGCAGGATGGAATCTCTGCATCCTCTTGGAACGGGTGTTTTGGTGTCCCCTCAGTGAAATCTGGCACTTGCCAGATTGTCACCTCCTTGTCACCCCCTGCTAGTGAGAGACACCCTGGGCACCTGGGCTTGGCACTGGGAGAGAGGGGTCTGGCTACTGGACTATGGTGGGGTTTGCTCCAAACCCAGAAATGTCCTGGGCTCTTGGCAAATTCTGAGATTTTATTTTTTCCAGAGGCATGGATAATCATCACATTGTTTCCACGGTCCTTCTACAAATTATTTTGATAATAAAGGACCTCCTGTGACATTAAGTACATTTTAATTACAACATTGTCTGTAATGCATATATCTAATTGCAAATAATTATTTTATCGTATTTTGTCTGTAGGCCTGTTAGATGCAGCAGATATCATCTTCTGACTCAGTGGTACAGGTTAATTAAAATTTCTCTTTTAATATAGTTTCAAAGCTAACCACATAATTTCATCTGAACACCAGCTGTGTTGGTAAAAATTATTTTTTATTCTTTTTTTGTCCTGCTTGTCCATGGAGGAAAACCAAGTAGAGTAATTACTGCACGAGCTTTCTGCAGTCCTTCATTTGGGAAGAAAGCAAGAAAGGAAGAATGTGTGTAACATCAGTGGCCAGCGGTTGCTTTGTGTGTTTCCCGTTCATTTTGATGGGGTTTTTGTTCTCTTTCTCATGTACAAAAGCATTTGAGATCTTCCCTTGAGGAGCAGAATGGAAGTTATCACCCAGCCTGGTTGGGCAGAATGAACCAGCTCAGGGTTAAGACAATCCCAGTGGTCACCCTTGATGTTAAAGCCCAGCTTAAGGGTGACCCCAGCCAGCTCCTTCCTTCCTCATTTATTGTGATAAAGAGCAAGGTGAGAGATGCATGAAAACCTAAATGTAATGTTGAGTCAAAAAAAGAGAGTTTAGGTTAAAAACACGAGAGTGTAAACCCAAGAAAGCCGAGCAGAGGAAAACATGGGCTCTTATTTCAGGTGGGAGAACATTTCACCCGTGACTTGCAGGAACAAATGACCCTCACTTCACCCTCTGTGCATCATTTCCTCGGCCAGAAGTGCCTCTGGAAGCAGGACTGTCCCCACCTCGCTGTGCCCGTGTGCTCAGAGCCAGCCCCAGGGCTGGCAGGGACAGGGTTAAGGTGTGTCCCCAAGGAGGGTCCCCCAGCCGGGCCAGAGGTGGATGCTGCCAGGAGGAAATTGCTGCAGCTCCACCGAGAGCAGGAGTGACCTTTCCTCTTGGAGAGGGGTGAAGTAAACACCACTTATCTCGGATTTAGTGCAGTTGAGACAAGCAGCACTTTATCTCTGTTCCGTGGCACACGGAGCTGAGAAGCAGAGGGAGGATTTTCCTGCTTTTAGGGTCTCTGCTTCCTTAGTCTGCTCTCAACTTGAGCTGTAACACCTCCTCGTGGAAAGATCTTGGCCAGGGCAGCAGGTTATGGGCTTGCACAACGTGCCATAAACCTCCTCATGCAAGTGTAGTCTGAGCTCTCCTTGGTGGGTTGGATATTTTTACTCCATGAAATTTCCACATCCTCCATACCATTTCCTTTCAGAAGGTATCATGGGACATGCAAGCCCTGATCTTTCTATTTTGGATTTTTTTTCCATCCACAGGCATAAATCCTTCTCTTTCCCTCTGTGTATGGAGGGAAAAGGAAATCTGTCAGGATTTTTTGCCAGTGAATTTATTCTATCTGTAATTTTTACTATATGAATGATATCTGAAAGCCTCATATGCTGCAATGGCTAGAAGTTTTCCATTTCTTTCTTACTAAATAGCCCAGTACGTGGAAGATCCATTCCCTTTTACTGCCAGAGTCAGAACTTCTGAAAGCCCAGCTAAAGACACTGCTGCTCCCAGCCTTAGGCGTGGGTTATTTCAGCGCTGTCACCCATGGTTTGCTGCCCCACAGTCCCCTGGGAGCTGTGTCCCATCTGCTTCTCCTCAAGTGAATATTCAACTCCTACAAGTAAGTATTAAGTAAGTAACTCCTGCTAAATAATTAACAGCTTTCTGGGGAGCTGAGAGGCTGGGGTGTGCTCATCCAAGATGAGGCACTTTTGCTTCCATAAACTCAGCGAAACTCCAAACCTTTGCAGAAGTTGGTCCATGGAAAGCCAATTGCATGACTTTGCAGGATCCAGACTTAGGCATACAGTAGAAATTCAGCACTAACAGTATGGTTTGGAGTCAGGAACAAGAAGCTCGGGTGCCTTAATGGATGTATTGGACCAAGGATATGCAAGAGGACACAAGAAACAACTTTCTAAGTACAATTTGAAGCATTGGGTTTGAAGGACAGAAAGTTAGTACCAGCATCCTGCACTAAGGAAATCATTATCTCACCTGCAGGTTATTTAGGAGGCAGGTTTCCTGTATTTACTTTTCCCCTGGCCTTTTTCCTGGGCTCAGGATAAAGTGTTATATTGACACAGGTAAGGGGAGAAGTTCCGTAACTTAATCTGCACCATTAAAATTTCAGAGTCCGCAGGAAAAGCGACCCTGCCTGTTCCTCAGGTCCAGTGAAATTCGTGGGGCTGGTGTCACCTTGCCACAAACTGCACTGCAAGAGGCACTTCCCTGAATGCACTGTGTGCATTATGGGCACAGGAATGCTCCTGCTTTCCCTGGCACACCAAGGAAATGGTGACAGCACCGAGGCACATCCTGGGTTTGTCACTGTGACCGTGGCTCTAACTCTGGTACAATGCTCTCTGATCAGCAACATGGCATTCGTGTCATCCTTCTGATGGGAAATTTGGAAAGCAACCATGCCTTCAGGATGATACATGTATTAATAATTCAAACTATTCTATTTTGGACGGGGAATGTGCAGCCCCTCACCTGCACTGCTTTAAGGCAATGGGTGCCTGAAATAGCAACTCCTCCAGGAGCAGAAGGAGCCTGGCCAGGAGGGCTGGGCCAGCAGCCACAGAGCACTGCAGGGGCAGCCTTTGCAAGGTCAGCCCTTTCTCTTTTGCCAGCAGAGTTTTGGCTGTGCCACAACTCCCCAGAAATCTCCCCTGGACTAACAGGATGCTGCTCTTCCTGCAGAGAAGGGTCTGCCCACCACATTATCCAAGCAGACACCCAGGCAGGCTCCTGCCCAAGGAGTGATTTTCCCAGGGAACACCCAATCCATGCACACCACGCCTGTGCCTGTGCCCATCTCACACTGTGCTGTGACCTTTAACAATTCAGTTCTGCCACAAGTCCCCTTACGGGACTGCTTTATATGGATTTTACCTCAGATCCTGAAAGCTGAATGATCAAACCCCTTTCAGGAAATTATTCCACCTTAAGCATTGACTTTGGGAAATGCATCATCTGACTTTCTGGGAAATTACAAATGTTATATTGTTAGAAAACCCAAGTCACGGGATTTTACAAGTGGTTCTCCTGCACAGGCTGAAATCACTGCTGCAGGTTTACTGGCATTTCTGGTTTGTGTTATGCTACATCAGCTCCTAAGTGAATCATTTGATAATGTTTGAATTAATAGGTTCTAGGCCAGTTGGATATATAAATCTGAGTTCCTACAGGTACATATGAATTTGGATACTTTTGCCTACCTAAAACTCCGAGGAGAAATCACTCCATGGCTCTGTATCTTCCTGCTAAGCTGACTTTTGTTAACAAAAGCCAAAGGAAGGTTACCATGAACATTTAGCCAGCACACACATGGGGATGCATCTGCTCTGACATGGCACATGCAGGAGAAAATAAAAGTAAGGACATCCAGGGGCTATCATTCAGTTTTCTACCATGATGATTCACCTAATGCAAAGACATACTAAAACCGAACAGGAGAAGTGTCAGAAATCTCTAGAATAACTTCAGTTTTTGATAGCTGAGCTTAGACTGTGTATTTCCAGGTAATATATGCTCTGAAAGGAGAAGAAACTTCTGAGAAGCAAAGTCTCTTGTCCCACCCTGTATGGAAGCATCCTAATTTCTGGGAGCTTAGTTCTCCTTGCCACAGCCAAGTGGCTTCCCTGCTCATCACAGAAGTGATCAGGCACCAGAGCAGCTGTATAACCACAATTCCTTTCTCTGCAATGGTTCCTTTTTTAACAAAGCAGAAAAAGGCAAAACCATGGAACAATTAGAAACCACCAGAAGGGACAAACAGAGAGTCACTGGTTTCGTAAGTCAATTAAAATAAAAGGGGAATAAAAAAGGAGAAGAAACAAGAGCAAGCCAAGATGTTCTCCATGTGCTTCCTCTGCCAACTGCACCAATTGATTTGTGGCACTGGAAGGCACAAGCTGGAATGGCCCAATTCGCTCTTCTCAGGAAGCTGCAGATGCTCAAATCGCAGCACGTGGCCCCAAATTTGAGACAATTGCAGCAGATTTGGAACTTTTCTATAAGGAGACGTTGTGTAATGGTGTGATGGGAAGAATATGCAATAGGAATTACTGTAAGCCTGAGATGTGTGCCAAGGCAAGGGACGATGGGGCAGCAGTGAATTCCCTGTGCCTGACTCCAAGGCCGTGTGCTCCATCTATTTTTGTGCAAGAAAATGAATTTTGGAATTTTCCCTTTAAATCTCCCTGACTCCAGGAAGGGAATTCTCAAGAGCAGCAGGAATGCCACGAGGTTTGGTGGTGGCAGGGCCACCCTTTGCTCTCCACCTTCCAGAATCCAGCTGTGCTCCAGAGGGGGAGGCTGTGCCATGCTCAGCACCCCCTCCTGCCCAAACCCCGGCCCTTGCTCCTTCATTTATGTGTTTATTTATTAATTGAGCAGGGTAATTCCCACCCTGCCCATTCCCTGTGTGCCACATGGCTGTCCCAGCACGTGGAGGAGCTGGGAATGTCCCTTCTCCAGCGGGACATGTCCCGGCCCGCAATTCCCGGGATCCCGCCCGCAATTCCCGGGCATCCCACCCGCAATTCCCGGGGATCCCGCCCCGCAATTCCCGGGGATCCCGGTCCCGTCATTCCCGGGGATCCCTGTCCGCAATTCCCGGGCATCCCACTCGGCATTCCCGGGGATCCCGCCCGCAATTCCTGGGGATCCCGGCCCCGCAATTCCCGAGGATCCCCGTCCGCAATTCCCGGGGATCCCACTCGGCATTCCCGGGGATCCCAC
>WBMV01006101.1:160196-263338 GCA_013396655.1 Campylorhamphus procurvoides
CGAGGATCCCGGCTCGGCATTCCCGGGGATCCCAGCTCGGCATTCCCGGGGATCCCGACCCGCAATTCCCGGGGATCCCGNGCCCGTGCCCGCCGTGTGTCCGTCCCGCACCCAGCCCCGCCGCGATGTTCTCCAGGAAGGGCCACGCCGACGTCAGGAAATCCACGCAGAAGGCGCTGGACCCGAAGCGGGACGTGCTGACCCGCCTGAAGCACCTCCGCGCGCTGCTGGGTGAGCGGGGCGGGCGGGGGCGCGCCCGGAGACACACATTGCCCTGAGGGGACCCCCTGGGTGCCCTGAGGGGACCTGCCCATTGTCCTGAGGGGACCTCCCCATTGCCCTGAGGGGACCCGCTGGGTGGTCAGTGAAGGCCTGGGGAACTGCCCTGAGGGGACCCCCCCATTACTCTGAGGGGACCCTCTGGGTGCCCTGAGGGAGCCCCCATTACTCTGAGGGGACCCCCTTCCCCTATTTCCCTGAGGGGGCCCCCATTGCCCTCAGGGGACCCCCCTCATTACTCTGAGGGGATCCCCTTCCCCCATTTCTCTGAGGGGACCTCCTGGGTGCCCTGAGGGGACCCTCTTCCCCCATTGCCCTGAAGGGGCCCCCTGAGGGTCCCCCCCCATTGCAAGGTTGAGCCTCTGTAATGTCGCCTCACAGGTGAAGCCTTTCCCCTCACAATTCTGATCATTGAGAGGGGCTAATGAGGTTCAGCTGTACCTTGTTGTGAGGGAGGGGCTGATGAGGTTCAGCTGTACCTTGTTGTGAGGGAGGAGCTGATGAGGTTCAGCTGTACCTTGTTGAGAGGGAGGAGCTGATGAGGTTCCGCTGTACCTTGTTGTGAGGGAGGAGCTGATGAGGTTCAGCTGTACCTTGTTGAGGGGGGCTGATGTGATGAGTTTCACCTGTGAGCTGTAATTTGTAATTTGGGCAGAGCTCAGGTGCTCCCTCAGTGCCCTGTGGAACCCCCCAAGTCAGAGGCGAAAAGCTTCTTGTCTGATGTCCTGCTGGTAGGAGAAGATGCACAGAGGAAGCTTTTAAGGTGCAGTAACAAAGTGAGGGGGTTCTGTGGTGAGGATGAGGAGGGCGGTGCTCGCCGTGCCCTTGGAGCAGGTGTTGCTTCTCTAAGGGGAAGGGGCTGTGACCCTGTGGCTCGATCTGGGCCCCCACGGCTTTCCAGGTGTTGTCAATTAGGTGCAGGTGTGAGCAGTCACTCCGATTTACAGGCATTATTGCCCTGGGATCTGCTGTGTTTAGGTAACTAATTGGGGGCACTTGATTGGGCACCCTAACCCTGGGCTGGCTCATCTTTTGAGCAATTTGATGTGGTCGGTCTGTGGGTGTTTAAGCTCATGGTTTGCACCCTCAAGCAGAGCAGTTGTGACATGGTGGGAGACAAGAGGCTCCTGTGCCAGGTCCTCAGCAGCTGCAGGGCACCTTGGCTGTGAGTGAAGGGTCTGTGACTGCTCGGGGTGTGAATTCCTCCTGTTCCCTGTGCAACCAGCTGGTCAGCTTCGCGTCGATTTCCCTCTGGGGAACTAAACGTGCGAGTTTGTTGTACTGAAGGTGTGTAAAAGGCTTTGTTTGTTTGTTTTCGTTGGTGTTGTTTTTGTTCGCTTGTTTCAATGGAACCATGTACGTAAGTGCCTAGGGGCGGGAATTTGAAACACCAGGAGAGGGTACTGGTGTTAAGATATGCCTGTTACCTGTATGTGTCCTATTGCACTTGTGCTGTACTATGTTAAAATAATGTCAATTTTATTGTAAAACAATTGGGAGAAATTCTTTAGGATCAGAGCTTTAGAATGTTTTATGGAACTGCCCTGAGAAAGATCACGACTGCAGACTGTGTTGTGAGCTTGGGACGATACGTTTCTTCCTTCTGCACCAGCCTCAATGAAATAAAAAGACTTGAAGAACTAAGGAAAAAAGGAAAAGGAAAAAGTTTATGTTCCCTTTTTAGCCTCTCAGTGAGACACAGCTGGTTGAAGCTGCAGTAGTGCAGTCCTCTGACTTCTGGTTATCCAGGGGCACTGTTGGGTTTTGTGTGCCCCTGTGGTGCTGAGGAGGCTCTCGGGCTCCTGGGACAGACCTGGAGGGGGAACAAATGGAAAACCAGGCTTATTAGCGTGCCAAAATGAATTTCTCTCCCAAGGCAGATGGTGCAGGAGGTGGTGCTGTCTGGTGGGTTTCTGTCAAGAAACTATTACCTAGTTGGAAAGGGGGAGAGCACACAGGTCACTCTCGGGAAGTGACATCTTTCCTTCCACATGGCTGCTGTGTTTGGAGGTTTTCTGGATTAACCTCTGGTTTAAAGTGAAGATTGTTCCCAGTGCCAGAGGGCTGTGGTGTGGCAGCTGCCTGGCTGCTCAGGGCTGGGGGTCAGTGAAGGCCTGGGGAAGAGTGGGCTCTGGGGATGTTCCCAGGATGTCTGCTTTTGGGAACAGCAATGTAAACGTTTGAGGCAGCACAGGAGTGGCTTTTTGAAGATGGTATTTTTATATATACCATTACAAGTGTATCTTTTATCATACTGGTCAGCACAATGAAGCAACACACAGGAAGAACCTTTCTGGTATTTAAAAAAAACAGATTTGGCATAAAGGTTCAAAAATAGCTGGATTTTTTTTCCTTCTCCCCAGATGCACCTCTCCTTGTGCTGGCCAGGGACGGGAATGTGTGTCTGTTCCTCCCACCCTGGGCATTTCAGCTTCACTGGAGCCATAGGGGCACATGTTCTCCAAATAGCTGCTCCTGTTCTTGTGTTTCCTTAGTTGATGCCAACTCCTCGTCCTTTGTTAGTTTTAACTCACAGGAATTAAATTGTAAACAAAATGACAGTTACTCTTCTGTGATCTCACTGATGCAGGAGGATAAAGATCAGAGAGAAGACGATAATAGGGGAAGGATGAGGGAAAGGAATGTGTATTTCCATAAATAAGGGCTCACGTGAGCTCTGGGTTGCTTCGTGCCCCTTAGTGCCACCTGTGTAAGTTTCTGCAGTGTCCAAACTGAAAGAATAGGTTCCCTTTAAGTTTGTGTTGCTTACAACGTCTCTCAGGCCTCAAATGCCCTTTGGGATCCAAAATCCTGACCTGTGGGATACTCTGCCTGCATGGCAGGACAAAACACTACCTAGAATAGCAACAGGACTTTCAAGTGGGTGTTCATTTGTGTTTGGGAAATGACCAGAACATTTCCCTTATTTTTTTACTGCCGTGGAGATGTGCTTACATTCAGAAGTTTTGTAAAGTCAGTAAGAACATTTTTTTTCCAAATATAGTTTGTGGGAGTGTCGGAAGTGTGGCCTTTTTTTGCAGTAGACTTAAAAATAATGGACTGATAAGCAGCAGTGGGGTTGTATAGGTTTGCCTCTTCCCCACTAACTGACCTTAAATGAAACCTCTGCAGTTCCCAGAGTGGTTTCTGTGGGACTTTTCTGGCACAAAGGTGAATCACTGTTCTTTAAGACTTTTTTCTGTGGCTATTCTTGGGTAAAATTACTTTTTTTTTTAAATTGAAACATCTTCAGTAGTGTTTTCTCCTCAGGCCCGTCAAAAATGGGATAATAGAGGAGAGCAGTGGCGTTTCAGTTCTGGCACTGCTTGGTCTCACAGTTCTGTACAGCTGGAGTAAAACCAGCATAGTGGAAATTTTCATTTAGAGACAGTCAAAAGAGAAATGTCTGGGCTTCTCACTGAATTTAGATGAGGAATTTATTCATAGAGCTCATGTGAAATTTGAGGCGTTACCATTATTTTGGAATTTGTTCTAATCTGAGGGGTGTTTTACTAACAGTCTTATTTCCATGCTGACATGGTTTTTTTGAAGATAAGTAAAAATTGTGCGTTATTTCTGGGGTGAGGCTGGTAATAAAAGTTTATCATTAACCAGGGTATGACTGTGAAGTTCTCCTCATCTCCTTTAATTTTTCAAGTGCTTGAGGATTGAGAGAGCTTTGTATAAATAATATAAAGTCAAGTGACTTTGGAAATTCAAGGAACCGAGGGAGGATTTCTAACAAGTGCCTGTGATAATGTTTGTGGTTAACAGGAAAATAAAAGATAACTGGTATGCAGAGGAGAGACTTATTGTCCTCTATGGATTTTTTTAATATGAGGAAGAGCAATGAGAGCTTGGCAGTAAACTCAGGATCTTATTAAATGGTACTTGAGTAGTTTGTTTCCCTAAATTTTAGATTTAAGTAGTGAAACAGGTCAGGGGGACTGGGAGGTGTCTGATGAGCCAGTCATGTCATATTTATATAGAAGAAATAGGATGTGACCCTCCTGGCTGTGAGTGCTCCGAGCCTGTTTGCAGCTGCAGTAACCTGAGCTATTTGTGAGTAAATATCAAAGTAATCCCCAGGACCTGCAGTTCAGCCCCAGCCTTGCTGCCTCACTTCCTTCAGTGCTTATAAATGCTCATTCAGTGAATGTGATTTCCCCAAAGTCAGGATTTTTTCCTGTTATCAAATGATAAACAGCACAGGAAACTTTCCTTGATGTTTTCCATTTGAAAAACAGGAATTCAAACATATCTGTAAGAAGAGGCTGTGTCTGTAGGATGCAGCTCACATCAGACTCACCCCTGAGTCACAACTGAGATGCCACATTTAGAGAAAAGGAGAATTTACTTTTTTGATAAGGCAGTTCCTTTCTCCTCCTTTCACAATTCACAGGGAAAGTTTCCTTTTTGTGTAGTTTTTAATGACCTCATTCCTTCATATGAAATCCCTGTAAATGAAGGCCTTGTTTGCCCCCGGAGTTGTGTTTAACAGAACACATTCATGGAGAGGAATAATGGCACTTAGCTTGCAAATTCAAGACCAGTAGTTTGTAGGAAACAAATATCACATTAAAGGGTTTTCCCCACACTAATTGTTTCCATAGTACAAGCAGCCAAGCAAAGCCTTACTGCTAGAAAGGTGTTAATTTAAATAAAAATCAAATTGTCCAAGGCTAAAGCCATTTTTAATTCTGTAGTCCTGGGGTATTGCTGGGACTTGTTGCTGCAATCAAGTTTATTTTGATTAATGAATGGGTTTCTTACCAGGTGAAGTTTCAGTGAGAGGATGTGTTGTTAGTAATTATTGTCCTTCATCCTCTTAATTCTGGGTGGAATTGCCTAACTTTTCTTGACCAAATCAGTTGCAATAAGGAGCAAATGGGTGAAGTTACTGTGTTTGGCAAGTGCCAGGTTAAGAAAACGTCAGACTTTTATCTTCTTAAAAAGTAAACTGAGTCCAAATTTTAGACCTGAGTCAAGGCTTGGGAAAATGATTCATGCTTGGGTTGCCATTATTTTAAAAAATGAATTAGAAATATGCTGTTTTCTGATTTGATCTGCTTGCCAAGTAAATTTAAGAACTGGATTTGCATCCAGAAATCTTTGCTGGTGTTTTTCTCCAGCAGTGCCTGCTTGTTTCAATGGTACAGAAGCTGTTTGCTTACATGCTTAAGATGGTAAAAAAAACCCTGGTTTTCTTCTTTCTTTCTTTCTTTTTTAGTTGAAAGCAAATGAACCAAAGCCCTCCTGCAAACTTTCATTAATTCAGTGAAAATGGGCATTTCCTTGTTTTACTGGCAAGGATGGAATCGCAGTTTAGTATTGACTATTCAATGAAGTCACTAAAATAGTTTTGTATTTCATTTATTTTATTTTCTAATGCTAAATTTGCAGAAAGACAAGGATTTTCAGCATTCTGCTCCTGTGTAATGACACTGTTTGTTCTCTTTTCAGATATTGTGGATGGAAGTGACCTGAAGCAGTTTTTTGACAATAACTATTCTCAAATTTATTTTATATTCTATGAAAACTTCATAACACTGGAAAATAGCTTGAAACAAAAAGGTAAGTTTTAGAGTTTTGCCAGCAGATGTTGGTCAGGGTTCCCCAATAATTCTTCAAGCAATTCCATTGCAGTTCAGGCTGTTCAGATGAGATGTGGGCTGGGCACAGAGGGACACCAGAATTTGGACACATCTTGCACTTGGGGTGTTAGATAAAAATGAAAAAAAAGCTGTGTGTGATATCTTTGTCTTCAGCTGAGCAACAACAGCCAAATTTTGCTGTCTCACGCTGTGTTTTTATGGCAAACAATATTGTTTTGTGTCTTGCAGGGAATAAATCACAAAGGGAGGAGCTGGACTCCATCCTCTTTCTTTTTGAAGTAAGTTTTCCATACCATGAAACAAATCTGTGTTTTAAGTCTTATTCTGTGTTTACTTGGAGCTTCACAGTGAGAGGTGAAACCAGATGTCAGTCCCAGTGGCACCTGGGGAAAGGCAGAACAGAGCTGGGGAGGGTGTTAAGCTTTCAGATACAACCATTTTATTATGCAGTGAGAATGTTGGTTAAATGAATATGCAGAGTTGAGATGTTTTATCAGAATGACTTGGAAATCCTGCAGTAACACATCTGTCCCGAGAATCTGGGGATTGATGCTCTGAAAACAAACTGGGGTTTTTGTTTCCAGGAGAATTTGGGAGCATGTGGTTCTATAGACTGTTAGGCTAAAGCTTTCCAAATAGTCTGTTTGTTCTTTTTATGTTAATTAGAAAAGGTTTTGCTTCTGTATTTTATGGAGGGGCAGTTCAGAACAGCAGCACTGTTCCCCTGCACTCCGTCGGTGTGAAGTTCAGTGTTGTGTTTGTTTTGAATGTGTCACAGCAGGAGGCTGGGCCCGGCTCCTCTCCCATGAAGGCATCTGTTGTGGCTACGGTGTTTGGCCTTGCAGCACAAGGGAAATAAAGGGATAGGAGTTGTCAGCTACTGCACACCAGTTTAATCTGAGCATGTGAAATACTAATTTGGTAAACTTTGTTAGTTCAGTGGAGCATCTTTCACATCCAGAAGCAAATCCTTCCCTCCTTCCCAGCGCTGGCAGTGCCTGGGGAGGAAGTGTTACCTAGTTAACTTCTGCATAATCAAATTAGCATTGTTTTAATTGAAAGGAGAGTAGTCTGGGATAGATCATTTTCTGAGGTACCTCTTGAATTAAAGTTACTACCTGAATATATTTGGATGTGAAATATCCAGAAAATATCACTGGACTAGGTGAAAGTCTAACATACAAAAATGTTCTTATAATGCACACTGAAATTCTTCTCATAAGCCCTACCTGTCTCTGTCAGTGGCACCTTTAATTACTATTTCTTAACAGTTAATTAGGAAAATAATTGTCCAGATTTCTTTCTTAAGATTAGACACACACCTATTGCTTTCTGTCTATTGCTGTTTTCTTTGTTTCTTTCTCCTTGTTACTCCAACTGTTAACTTTTTACTTGAGTATTTCATCAAAGAAATGTCATCTTTGTTTATATTTTGAGTTATTTTTTCAGTAAGGGTAGTAGGAAAAAAACCCCCAAACTTTCAGTGGGACTCTAGAAATTGAAGTCAAAACAAAAGTTAATTGTTCTCTTCTCATTCCCTCTAAAAAAAAAAAAACCCAACCCAGTCCCCTTAGAAGTATGTGGTTTCATGGTTTTGCATTAATGATTAGTTTGTAGTTGGAATGGTATTTATATTCATAATAAAAATGATGCTGTTTAGCCTAATGTGCCTGTAATGGGAAAAATGGCCATGAAAATGATAACGTGCAATCCTGGGGTTTTGTGGTCTTGGATTGTCACTTCAATGCAGCCAGTTCATCCCCCTTTTATTCTTCTCCCTCCCTTCTCCCCTGTAACTTTAAGACTGAAATCTGAACTGTGCTTTCTGCTCCTTCTGACATTAGCACAAGTCTGCTTTCGGGTTTTGCCCAAGGCAGTGTCGAAGAACATGAGCTCATAAATCTGCCAGGTCCATGTTTGGGGCAGGAGAAATTCTTCCTCCCTCTCCTCCTCTTCCTCCCTCTGCAGCCCAGCAGGGAAGGTGTCACCTGTGCCAGGCAATGGCAGCTCATTAATACATTTCCACTGGAGCCTTGAATAAGGAATGACATTTCTGTGGCTGTGTCACTGAATGGGGAAGCAGCTCATGCTTGTTCACCTGGTTAGAGGGAACAGCTGCATTCCTGGGGCTTGGGATGGGTGGCTAGTAACTGCCCCTTAATACTCCCTGAAAACATCAGGAGAACATGCTGTCTGGAGGAGGAAGAATCCATAGTTGTGTCTGAGCCAGGGACTGCTTGGGGTCCCAGTGGGGGAGAGTCGTGTTACATCCTGGTCACAGCCAGCTCCGGGGAACAGGAAATGGTATAAGGTGTTTGTGTGGAATTCAGGGCCCTGCTGGAGTGAGTTTGCAGTCCATGTAAGCTGACACTGGGTGAGTTATGCATGGGAGAACAGCCTGGGGGAGGCCTTGGAGCAACAGAGCAAGGACCCATCAGCCCCCAAGCAGGACAGGGAAAGGGAAATGCCAAGTGATGAAACATTCACACTAAGCCATAGGAAACAAAACTAATTGATTGTTAAGCTTTCCATATTTAATCTGATGTCAGCATGAGCCGGGGGAGTTGCTGGGCTTTCTTCTAATTAGCTAAATAGGTAATTACTTAGGATTAACAAATCCACAATCCAGGTGCTGAGTGTTAACAGCTTAAAAATCAATAAAAATATTTATGAGGAAATTGACTTTGCCTTTCCTGGTGGTTTGGTGGGATTGTGCTGCTGTTGTGGAGTGACACCTAGTGTGTATATTGAGCAACAGAGACCTTTCCCACAAATCGTCTGGAATCTGACTTAACTTGGCTGTAATTTATGGCATTTTTAATTTTACACGTCAGCCATAGAGCTTGGCCCCTCAGCAACAGCATCAGGCAACATATTACTCAAAGGAGAAATGTGAAGGGTTAACTGTTCATTTTGGAAAGTACTTTTTTGCAATTAATATTCCAAAATGTTTGGGTCAAACTCCATATTCTCTAAAGTTCTGTGGCTTTGTCTTTTTCTGTAGAGATATTTGTGAAATGATACAGCAGCTGTACTGTATTATTTTTCCCTATTTCAGCTAAAAGCCCAAAATTTTGTGAAAAACTACCCTGCTTTTTCTCTGCTGGGGCTTGGCTGTCTCCAGGTTTGCAGTGTGTTTGCAGGACAGGTTGCTGTTTGTTGTGTCCCTGCTCCCAGATTTGGGGGCAGCTCTGAGCCCTGTGTGTCACAGACCTCACAGAACATGTACTACATTTATGTCCATTATCTGGCTCCCATTACTGTGTTATGTCATCATCTGGCTGTGAAAGCTTGGATTTGCTGTTTTGTAATAATGTGTTTTTTTCTTGCAGCATCAGGTACTGATTCCTCTGGCACTGCATTTGTTTTGTCTCTAATGAAGTAAAAGCAGACTGATGGCTTTGATACCATACACAGATCAATTTCTTCCCATTCTCTGTAATTTTGCTTCATTAGTGAAGAACAGCCACATCATATCTGTTGTACTGATGATGAAATTCATTCCAATGATTTAACATGTTCACTGGATGCAATGCTTTATTCTCAGAATTTTTCAGATAATCCTTTTACTCTAGGAAAACTTTGGGAAGCTGCTTAGAGTAGCTGCTGTTGTTGCTGGAGGTGTTTCAGATCCTGCCAAGGTAGTTCAGGTGTCACTGCAGGTTTGGGGACAGCCAGGGAGATGGTGTGGGTGCTCCCACCTCCCACAGGTGATGTTTGCTGGAAGCTTTCAGCTTGGAGTTTCCTGCTTGTTTAGTTTTTTCCAGTGCACAGCAACATAACATAAAGAGCTCTCATGTTTCACACTGCACTGACACACCTTGGGCATAGACACTGCTTTTTTTAGTCCTCCTAGTAATGCTCATACCTAGAGCTGTTAAAATATATAACTTTGGTTCATTTTGGGTTAAGTTTGCTGTGGGTGTTTTAAATACTGAATTCTCCCAGCACCTTACAGGTGTCCTTTATAGAGACTGTCGTATGAATTAGCAACAGTGGTGAAGCAGAATAAAATTCATTTCAAAACCAGTGCTTATTTTCAATTTGATAAAAATCAGTGAAACTTTGAGTACTTTTGGATTCCTAACTCTTAAGACTTCAGTGCTGTTAGTATTTTTTATGAATGTACAAAAGATGCTCTTTTATATCTGTAGCGTTACCTTAGGGTGGTCTTCTTTTTTTAGGATGTTGCTCCTAATTACCTGCTACCTTTTGAACAAAAGTGAGTATAATTGAATTCTGAGGAATTAAATTGGGTATTGAAACTGGCCAATGGGAAAGGTACTTGTAGAATCGAGTTATTTTTGAGTTCTTGTTGCCACAGGTCCTGGTTTCTCATTTCTTGGGATTGCCCCTTCTATTTGACTTTCCTCTTACTATTTACATTTCCCTCTTGTCTGTACAGCTCATATCTTAATTTCCCCACCAGTAGGTCATCTGACACTTGAAATCAAGTTACCATTAAGAGTCATGTTTTAAAATGCAGAGTTGCAGCTTTAAATTCAGACTGTAGGTTTCTTCACAGCCTTGCAGTGGGTTCCTGTGGAATTCCTTGCTGGGATTCCCAGTTGCCCTCTTTAATCTCTACTGTGTCACCCAGACTTGGCCAGCTGACTCTCAATCTCAATAGCATAAAAAGGGGGCTTTTTTGTTTATAACAGTAAAAATTGCTTAGAACTTTTCTATACATAGAAAACTACTTTTTGACCATTTACAGTTCGTTCTGCCATTGTTCTGATTAGTTCATTTGTTACTGCTCTGAAGATAACATTCATGTTGTTCTTGCAGCATTCTGTAGTAAATTCCATGTTTCATATGTTTGACTTCAGAGATCTTACTGCTGCTTCTTATGCCCTGTGCACTTTGGGCAGACATTTCCCCCCAACAAATGACTGTGAGGAATTTATTAGTGCAATAAATAGAGGATCCCTTCATTTAGACTTGACTGGTGCAAGCACAGTGACTCCACTGGGCTCCTGGCTTGTCTGAGTTGGTGAAGAGGAGCTGGAAAATTTCTAAATTGCTGCAGGTTTTGGTAGTTGAACACTTTGGAACTCTGGTGGTGATACTGCCAGCAGTGGTTGAACACAGAGGCCTAGGAGAGCAATTCTGCACGGACTTGGCTTAAAGCAGATCCACTTGCCACTGACTCAACAGGCTCCTTTCCACGTACAGGGTGTAGAGAAAAAGCTTGGTTTGGGTTTTTAATCCAAATCCATTCTGCTGAAAGGAATGTTACTCAGAGCTTGCCATTGTCCCTGCTTTCAGGAGTGAGTTCAGTCAGCAAGGGCACCTTTGGTGTGGCTGTTGTTAATGAGAAACCCACGCTCAGGGCAGCTCAGAACAACAATGCTTATTGTCTCACACTGTCCATGGAGCTGGGAAACATCCTGGCTGTGGGGATCTTGTGTGTAGGGTTTGGTCCCAGCTTTCCCTGCCTTCTGTGTTGGGACAGGCACAAAACCAGTCATCGTATCATTCAGCAGTGGGGGCAAAAATAAAAGGCTTTTTAAAAGAAATTGCAGTATTGGTTAAGTCAGAGCGAGTCTGTTGAAATAAGAACCTCGGTGGTTTTTATTTTACTCTGGTAAAAGAGAGAGATCTAGCTTTCAAAAAGCAGCATCCTGTGTAAACTGAGATTTAAACTTAACATTATTCCTAGTCATGCAGGAAGTCCAAACGAAAAAGAACTATGGATAATCAGTTAAAAGAACTGACAGATACCCTGATGTGTTGATCAGTAGTAATACCTAATTTCTATTTCAAGTGTGCTATAATGGATTACCATATAGATGCAGCAAAGCACTAAGCATTAAATAGATCTATGTGTTTTCTGAAAAAGCAATGTTATTTCGCACTGTGGGGTTTCTTAAAATATTTCTTATTAGTGTACTGTGAAACTAGGAACAAGATGTCAATAGCCAGCTCGGGTTCACAGCAGTGTGGATGACAGCCTAGGCTGGAGGGGAAGAAACCATCATTTGTTTTATAGGAATAGCAATATGTGATTTTTAGAACACTGGCGTGGGGAGGGTGTAGAAAATGTTGTTGGAAATGGCAAGTTGCAGTGGGAACAACTGGAGCTTGTTCATGACTTGTGCAGTCTTGTGTCACACACTGACCCCATCCCAGGGTGGGGACCCCAGAGCTCAGAGGCAGAAATCACCAGGTGGGAGTTGTGCTGCCTGGGACTGGGGTTAACTCGTGACCTTCAGCAGTTTGTGTTTGAAGGCGTGGATTTTAACCATGGTAACCTATTTTAGCATTGCAGGAACAAACAGGGGATCTGAGCTTATATTTATGTTTATATTATATATTATTTATGCTGCCTCTGCAGCAGAGCTGTGCTGTCTGCAGTAGGGAGCTGTGACACCAGCACTCCAGGCTGCTTTTTAGAATGACACTGATTACAGTTGGGTAGGACCATGCAGGTGATTCATCACATCTTGGCATTTTTTCAAAATACATATATCTATTGTTTTCCTGGGTTTGAGATGCTGATAAGGGGAACACATGGAAAATAATTTAAGTGTCTCAATTTTTGCCATATGGAGAGATTTTGGGATAAGGAAGCTTTCTTCAGATAGGAGCTTCTGTACTGTTGATTTCAACCTTTGAATTGTTTTGATTCAGTCACCTGACAAGGGTGTTTGATTCCATGTTTGTAAAGCAGAAAGAACAATAAGGGTGTTGTTTTCTGCTCCAACCATCCCAGCTTTGTACAGTTTAGAGGTTAAGCTTGCTTTTGTTGTACTCTGAAACAGCATTCATTTTCCAGGTTTTCTCTGGGCACAACCTAAAATTGACCAACACTCAGATGCAAAAGTTGCTATTAAGCTGTTTTTCAAACAGATCTTCATTATGCAGCTTTGCCCCTTACCAGCTCACACTTTGTCCGAGCTCACTTTCTCAAAGTGAACTTTGGGTTCAAATGGAATTGAATGGAATGGAATTCAAATTTGGGTTCAAATGGAAACAAAATATGTGTGAATTTGTCTGGTTTTCCGTGATAGATGTGCTTGTGTGTGAAGGTTCATCCCTGCTGTGTGCTGTGACACTTGAATCCAGCCCAGTTTTTGTTGCTGGTTTGTTCAAGTGTTTATTTCCTGGAACTTCTCCTTGCATGTTTTGGGCACAGACCCAGCTCCCACATGGAGTGGCACTGCTCTGGTGGGGACTTGGAGAGCTCTTCAGGTTAGAAGCTCCTTCCTCACTGCCCTGTGCCAAATTAAGTAATGGTTAATGTACCAGCAATAGTCTTGCAGAGTGGTGGGCTGCCAGTGGTTTAATGTTTAGATGGGTAATGATAATTCTTTGTCCATGGATCCTCCCATCTGATTGGCAGAGACCTTGTCCTTAACTAACAGGTAAAGCCTCAGTGTGAGTCGTGGCCTCATTTCTAGCCAGTCAGATCCTTCACCCCAAGCGTGTTCCTCCTGGTTCCCCCATGGATGGGGAGCCAGACCTCTGGACACCAGCCCCCTGCTCCTGAGGTCCCTGCTGCCACCATGTCCTGGGCAGGGAGCTGGGGGAGTAACACTGAAATAAAATACAGTGGGAACATAGAGGGACATGCCTGGTTTATGTATTTACTCAGGAAACTTTTAAAAATGCCCAGTATTCTCTGGGGAGCACATGCTGTGGTAATGGTGTGGAGTAGGACCAGCCTGTCTGTGACCCAAGGTCCAGCTCCTGAAGTCTATGAACTTGCCATGACTTCCTTCTTCTGCCATGGAGAAGAAAATGTTCCATTTCCAAAAAGACTGTTTTGAGTGTTTTGTGTAATTTCTTAAGCATTTTGTTGTCAAAGATAAATGAAGTCTGTCCATCTCAAGCACACTGCTGTCAGCAGCAGTGCTGGCTCGTGTCAACCAGTTCCCAGGGGTTGCCCACAGTGCCAGTTCCTGCTTTTTTGGCTGGGATGTTTCCTCTTGTGAGCTTTTGTGTGCTAAACGCCAACAAATGGGTCACCATTGCTCAAGTGACTTGTCATTCATTTTGCATCCTGCATGTGGTGTTTCTGAAAACTTAACGGTGCTTTGTTGTGCAGAAGTTTGTGTCAGTGATTTTTGTTTGATGATTACAAGGAACTCTGCCTGCCAGTCATTTATAACACGGTTTAATTTAATTTGATTTGCAAAAACCCATGTTGAAAACTAGTTTCTCATTTAAATATGTCTTCCTAATTTAATATTTCAATGGGTGAAAAATAAAATGCAGACACGTTTTTCTGTGGAACCTGTGAGAAGCACTGTCTGTTGTCACTCCTTTGCCCGGTGGAGCAGGGTAGGTGAGCTGTCCTGTGTGACTGCCACACCTGCCTGCCAAGTCCTAGTCCTTACTGCCAGTAGTTTAAAAAGGAAAAAGATGCCTTGGAGCCTGTTAAAATCCTTTTAAAGCCGCATTTACTCAAGTAAGACCCCTAACTAGTTTTGATTTATCCAGCTTATTTAATGGCATTACCATCCACTAAACTGACAAAGAAAGCATTCGGGAGCCCCAAGTGTCCTTTGCAACTAAGATGGGAAGGCTCTGTTCAGGAAAGCACTTCAGCGTGTGCTTAAATTGCTTTGTGGGTGCCCTGTAGTGTAACCAAGCTGTGGGGGAACGGGTTTGACCACAGCCTCTCCCTGTGTTTGCTCTGCCTCCGGGAGGGTCACTGCTCAGCTCCAGAGACAGGCCACCACGGATTATTCCCTGAGTGCTTTATTAACTGCCTGTGCTGGGAATTCAATTAGTCTGGCTTTGTGTAATTTGGCTCGGTTTCACTGCGCAGCTGAAAGCACAGGTAAATGAGCTCTCGGGAAGAGGAGCTGCCCCGCTGCTCCCTGTGCCTCAGCCGGATCAGAGCCCATTATCTGATGGAACCCGAGTCGGGACGGGCACCGCTGAGGGTGTCAGCCCAGGGGAGCTGCTTGGAGTGTCTCGGCTCTTCGGTAGCAGAGGGGTTTGCAGTGCTGGGGGTCTGCAACACGCTGGGAAAGGGAAGCGGTTCATGACCCAGTCATGCTGTTTAGTCAGGACCATTCCAAGTGTCTGTCTCTATAACAGAATAAAGCAGTGGGCAGGAGTCCTTGCCATGATAGGTGTTTCTTTCCGTTGTATTCTGTTTATATGTATTACCATTTCATTTGTGTCTTGTGTTTTCATTTCTGCATATCCTCTGATGACCCAGTTTATTATGGAAAATGTGACCATTTAGTTTTGTTTCCTGCAGAAAATATTGCAGCTACTGCCTGAGAGGATTTTTTATCGATGGCATTTTCGCAGTATAGGTAAGAGGAAATTGTTTAAAAACATTGTAGTGCAAATAAAATCAATATTTTCTCTAGTCACTTCCCTGGTTCCACAAGCCCTGAATTCCTCAGTACTGCCCACACAAACAGTACTCACACAGGGGACTTTCAGCTCAGCATTCCCAAAGCACATGCAAAAATGTTTTTGCCTGCTACAACACCTCTGTGTCCCTTGCTTGAGGTGGCTTGGATTGCTGCCTTCACTTTTCATTTTGCATGAATGCTCTTTCAGTTTTTATCTTCTTGGATTTACCTGGGTCATCTGCCCTCCTCTCTTCCATGTGATGGAAGCTATCAGGATGAGGGGAATTTGAACCAAGACACCTTTTTGTGCTTAGGTGTCCCCTTGAATTCACAGACCAACCCCAGACATTGAGAGTCAGGTGCCCTGTGGATCTGTATGTGTGAAGATTTGCAGTATGGTGTCTTCACAAGTGATCATGCATGACATGCCTGTTCAAATCCATCCCATCAGGGACAGATCCCGTGTGGAACTCGACCCCCTCTGCCTCCTGGAAATTCATTCTGTAAAACTTAGGCAGTGAATAGGTGGTAGAAAATTCTGCTTCCAACAGCTGCCAAAGTGGTCCCAACATTTTGTTTTGCTGCTTATTAAAGTAAATTTTATGGAGGGTTTTATTCCTTCCAGGTAGGACTATTTTGTTGTGGTTGGGTTTGGTTTCCAGCACTGTCTCACCAGCTGCCTTGTTTGTCATCAGAACAAGGAACTGCTGTTGCAGAAGAACAATGAGTGGAAGTTAAAGGTCAAGGAAAGGGCTGTTGTCACATTTCCACTCAGCACTGACAAAAATAAGAGGAGGCATCTGCCTGACCACTTCATACCGGTTCAGCTGAGCTAGTCCAGAACAAATTGGTTTCAGTCAGTTGTTTTTTAGCTGGTATATTCTTTATACTTCTCTTGATTGGTCATACTGGGATAATTTTTTGGCAGAGTAATTATTTACATCTGTACCTTAGGATTTTTTTTTTTTGCTTAATGTTCACATGCATTAGTGTGTGTTTTCCATACATGTTAATGATTTCTATTTAATCCTGTGAAATGGTGAGGAAGGATGGAAGGAACCCCTTTAAATGCTGTACATTTTTCACAATCTTACTATTTATGAAAATAATTTGAGATGTTATCTGACTAAACCCAAATACCTCACTGGAAAAATGCACCACAGTTAATATTACTCTAATAATGAGGATGGAGATTGTAACTAGATTCACTTTGGGGTTTTTTTCCCCCATCATTGTCTTAAAACCCAGTGCAGTGGCCACGGAGTAGATGGCATTAAACTAGTCTTTTTTAGAGTATTAAAAAACATTGTGGTGGGAGGGGAGGGCTCATCCTTGTGTCTGATAGCACCTGTTTAACTTTCCTAATCCAGGGTCAATTCTGAAGAAACTTTTGCACACTGGAAATTCTCTAAAGGTATTTCTTTGTTTTCATGTTTCTTTTCACTTTAGTTCTTATGAAGCATATCACTTTGCAACTTTCCAATATCAGTGGTATTCAGATTGCTAGGCTTTGTAATTTACTTACCTTTTAATCATAAATCTTGCTATTGTCATCCTAGACTATTTTAACATTGTCTTCAAGTATTTTGCTGCTCTAATGATCTATATAAAATTACCCAGAGAAGGTATTAATAGATACTATTTAATGCTTAATTTTTTCAGCTCTCTTTAACATTAAGTATACCATAGTAAACTTGGGATTAAATTAATAATGTGAACACCCTTGGTATGATGAAAAGACTTTCTAGCACTGGCTGGGGTGGAAGCTCTTGTCCTGCATGTTCTGAAGTGTTTAACCATGTTACTGCACTTACAGACCTGTTTCCCTTTGTGCCCAAATGTGTCCCCTTGCAGATAAGATGTGAAGGGATCCGGCTGTTCCTGCTGTGGCTCCAAGGCCTGCAGACTAACTGTGGGGAGGAGCAGATCCTGCTGTTCGCCTGCCTCGTGCCCGGCTTCCCCCCTCTGGCATCCTCCCGAGGGCCCTGCACCCTGGAGAGCCTCCTCAGCCCCTCCACCTCCCCCGACGGTGCGTGGGGGGACAGCTGGGAGCTGCTCCTGGGGAACGTGGCACTGCTTGCGTACAGCAGTTCCAAGCTGGTGTGCTTGTTGGGGCTGTGGAGCCACCAGGTGGCATTCAGAGAGGTCTGGGTGGTTGTTTGCCTGTTGGTTTGGGGGGTTTAATTGAGATGCAGCAGGAGGGATGTGTTAGTGTGGAGTAAGCAGGTGTGTAGGTTTCACTTGTAGTGACTGCTGGTGTCAGCCCTTCCAAACCACAGGGAATCTCCTCGATGGGATGTGGTATGACTTGGGGAGATACCAGGCACACAAGCAGCTACTGGACTTGGGCTTTGTACAGCCTAGTAGTGCAATAAAGGATATCTTAAATTTGTCTTTTCATAAAATACTCCTTTGTTTCTGTATTTTCATGTTTGTCTTTAAAACATTTTGTTTTAGCTAAGATTTTTCCAGAAGAAATAACCCCGCTTTTGCCAGCTGTCTCTGGAGAGAAAATTGCTGAAGACCAAACCTGCTATTTTCTTCAGCTCCTGTTAAAATATATGGTGATTCAGGTGAGGAGGATGTATGATTGTAATTAGTCACATATCAAGGATGTACTCGTGGTAGAAAATTAATTCTATGCTCCATCTGTATGGAAGAAGCTGACTCCTGCACTTTATTAGTCTTGATTTTGAAAGGAAAATCATGTCAAAGGCATTTTCTCATGACATTTTGGTGAAAATAAGAAGTTGGGCACATTTTTTGGTAAGATTCAGCAAACATTATCAAAATTTGCAGGGTAATAACTATTTTATGTGCTTGTGATTGCATTTAGAAAATTGATAGGGGCTAAAGATGAGATGGTTTTTTTTTTCTCTTTGGACACATACCTAGATGAAAAGAAATGCAAAGGACCACTGGAGAAAGAGATAAAAAGGAGAGATGGCTTCAGAGATTTTTTTTTTAAAGGATGCAAGTAATGTGTACATAAAATTTAATTAGAAACAGATCAGATTAATCTATACAGGAAAGAAATTAAGATAATGTGTATGCTTAAAAAGTACAAACAAAACAGCATTTGAAATGAAGTGGAAAGTGTATAGACAATGAACATTAAAGAGCTCAGTTTTTAAAAATTAAATTATAATTAAATACTTTGAGATACACTTTTTAATATCAGAAGGCAAGACCAAAATGATATTTGGAAGGGATTTTGTCATCTTGAATAAATGCTTTATTTTGAAAAGTGGCTGTATGAAGTTATCAGCTTCCTCCATGGCACCCTTTGTTTTACATATCAGAATCTCACAGCTTCAGTTAAAAATAAAATTCTGCCCTTCTTTTTATACTCTTATTATGTTTGGAGTCTAGCCAAAACGGAACTGTAAATCCAATTGCACAGTGGTTCATTAATGCTCATCCATTTGTGTTGCTTGTTAGCAGGGAGCACTAACCTTGCTGCAGACAGGAGATGAGATTAGAATAATGTTATGCAAGTGCAGAATGATCACTTGTCTTCAGGCTCTACATGTGTGCTTTACAAAAGCAGGACACTGCAAGTTTCACCCAGAAACCCAGAACGGGTGAGGCTGGAAGGGACCCCAGTGGCTCCTCTGGTCCCACCTCCCTGCTCCAGAAGAGTCATCCAGGAGCACATGGCACATGATGGTGTCCAGAGAGTTCTGGAATATCCCCAGTGAGGGAGACTCCACGCCCTCTCTGGGCAACCTGCTGAGCACTTGATATTGCACAGCAAAGTTCTTCTTCATGTTCCAGTAGAACTTCCTGGGCATCAGTTCCTGCCTGTTCCTCTTGTCCCATTGCTGGGCACCCCTGAGCAGAGCCTGGTCCAGCCTCTGGCACATAAACTGTGTCAGTCTTGTGCAGCTCATTTCAGACTGAAGGTGTTTGAATATGAAAAGAGTAACTCCCTTTAACAATTTGTCACACTCTTGCAAGGAACTGCAGTTCACAAGTGTTGGTGAAGAGCAAAGTCTGTGTGTGGCTCTTTGGTGTTGTCCCATGCAAGAATGGGAGAGTGCCTTTAAAACCAAACTGAGATGGCAGTCTCTTCCTCATCAGGGCAAAATACTGTGCAAAGCAGAATTGCATGTGTGTGTTTAACCCTGTTAAATGTGGGCATTGAGTATGTTTCTGAAGAAGAAAATATTTATGATAGAACTATAGCCCAAAGTAACTTTCTCGAAATTTACATGTAAGATGCAAATTTGTTAAAAGCATTACATGCCAGTTCCTGTGTTCCCAGCACAGACACTGTCTTCTGATGAACTCACTGTCCTGGGCATGCTAAAGCCCTCTTGGGTTATTCTTACTTTATAAAGGGATTTTTAGGACTATGCAATTTTTTAACCTTTTGTTAAAGTGTAGTTGCTTATTTTCTGTGCTTGATGGGGGACAGTGTAACACATTAACTTCAAGCTTTTTGTTTGTTTAACTCTGTGACACAGGCTGCAAGCTTGGAGTGGAAGAACAAGGAGAACCAAGACACTGGGTTTAAGTTTCTCTTTACCTTGTTTAGGAAATACTACCTTCCTCATTTGTTTCCATCTTTTACAAAGCTAACCAACCTCTACAAACCTGTGCTTGGTAAGTTGTGGATTTTGTCTTTAGAGTAAAGAAGCAGGTGACTGTTCTTGGCAGCATCTCTGTTACTTGCTGCCTTATCAACACAGTTCTGTTGGATGAGGATTTTTCCTCCCTGGTTTCATGTTTTCTATTAGCACACCTTTTGAACTGCTGGGATAGTGAGGGAAGGTGCTGCTGCTCCTGGTTGTGTAAGGGCTGGCCTTGTTCCCCTTTCCTGAGGATGTGAACACTGACATAGCATTGATCTGGAGTGAGCACAGCTCTGATATTAATGTAATGGAGACAGAATGTGCTCTCTGATGGGTTTTTAAGGAACTAGTGAGTTGCCCAGGTGTGGGGGAGTGGCTGACTTAGTTACCCTTATTTTACTGCTTGTTTCCTTGAAGGACCAACTGAAAGAAAATGGAGACATGCCTCTGCAGTTGTAGGATTAAAATCATACTATTTCAGAAACACTCTTATTTTTCCTGATTTCCTACTAAATTGTATAGTCAGTAGGAGCAATAGTGTTAATCCTCACCTGGTACAGTGCAGCCTTTTCTTCATTTTCCTTCTCCTCCCTTTGACTTTTAACTTCTGGTTTTATAGTTCAATATTTGGTGTCCAAAATCACCCCAGTGCCACTTTGATTCTGTTGTTTACATCCAGAGCCTGTCCCTTCCATGTTTTTCAGCTGTGTACAAGTGATTTTTCCTTAAACTAAGCTGAATGAATTGTGACCCAGTCTGTCTCCCTTCAGCAATCTTCCACTTCTTCCCACGTGTTTTGCCTTTTATTTCAGTGTGTGAACTTCTCTTTCTGATGCACTAAGAATCCTTTTCTTCTTCATCTTTGCACTGTTGAGTGCTCCAGGGCCATCTTCTCTCTCACTGCACTATATTAATGGCGCTCTGTTAAACTGGTAAAATGAACTCACATTGTAGCAGGAGCAGTTTTGTTTCAGATTTTGCCCTTGTTTTTGCAACACTTCTCTTTCACAGTCCTTTGTTTTCTGTGATACAAGTGATAACCTCCAGGGAAGATCTGTGCTTTAGGAGTGATAAAGTTATGATAGAATATAAGCATTAATATAATAAAAGCAGCCAGTTGTTGCATCTGTTATTTCATGAGGAGATGGTGGTGGCATGTTCAATACACTTAACCAGAGTTTGGAAGCAGTTTTTTAAAGATTATATTTTATTTCTGTGTTTCCTTTTTCTCTCCCCAGATATTCCTGATATCAGGCCAAGGCCAGTGTATGTCACTGCAACACGAAACAATGAAAGTGTCTATAGCACCAAAATCCCATATATGGCAGCTCGAGTTGTTTTTATTAAGTGGCTTGTTACCTTCTTCCTTGAAAAGAAATATTTAACTGCTGTTCAGAACACAAAAAATGGAGGAGAAATGCTACCTAAAATTATCCAGGTGAGCTTTGAAGCTTGACTCTTTTCTTACATACAGGCTAGCCTTGCAGGATGATCTCACTGCACTGACAGCTGAAGCATAAAGAAATGCTATCCCATAGTGAATAAATGATGTAGATGCTTATTTGGTTTTATTTAATGGAGGAGGAGATCTCTGAGGAAAACCCTTCAGTAGTTCACTAGGAGTTTATTTTCCTCATTGCTTGTATTACCAGCTTCAGCAGTATTATATTTAGACTTTTGGAATTTTCTGTGTAAACTGTCATCCTTAGTTGTGTCATGGACCAGTGACTTCAAAAGCTGTTTTGTTTTCCTCTTAGTTACAGCAGCTGTTTGCAATGAGATATTAAAAGAATATTTCAGTTTCAAACTGATGGTTGAGATTTCCCTAAGATTGGGGACTTCCCACTGAATTTTAGAGAAATTGATGCTTTTCCTTTTAAGAGACTCTCCAGGTTTCTCTCTGTGCCTTCCTCCACTCCCATCTCTGCACCTTCTTTGTCTCCTGAAGTGGACAAGTCAGTTGGCTGTTCTGGCTCATAAAAGTGTGCAGATTCTGCAGTCCACAACTAAATTCCTTCTTGGATCCAGCAGCAGCCTGCAAATGGCTCTGGCTGGCTGCTGGGACTCGCAGAGCTGTGGTGGGTGCTGTTCCCTCAGCAGTGTGTTTGCTCTGTGCAGACTGTCGGTGGGAGCCAGGACAAGGCTGGGGAGCCGGAGGGCAGCACATCACACACCGGGGAGCAGGACGGGAGCCACTCCAACAGCAGCACCTTGTCCGACAGGAGGCTCAGCAACTCCAGCCTCTGCAGCATCGAGGAGCAGCACCGCAGCGTCTACGAGATGGTGCAGAGGATCCTCCTGTCCACCAGAGGGTACGTCAACTTCGTCAACGAGGTGTTTCGGCAGGTGAGTGCCCGGGGCTACTGGTTACTGTGGCTTTCATTTTTAGGGGAAGTGTCATGGCTAGGAGGAGAACACTGTCAACCAAACCTGATGCTGACCACACCAGACCCTTTGAAGTTGCTGTGTTGAGGGATGCAAAGGCTCCCTGGCCTGAGCAATACCTGTGGAATGGTTTTGTAGCTAAACTGGGAATAGGAAATGCTGTAGGTTTTGATCCTGTTAAGTGGGAAGAGTGAGAACTTGAAAGACCTATTTTTCACTATGAAAAATGTATTTTCATCTATTTCAGTGCTTTTATACTATAATGCATATTGATGTCAAATTTTTTCGTTGACAGAATATGCTTTTTTGGCACTAGATGACATTTTCAGACACTGATTTCACTGCAGTGCAAAGGTCTTCTGTCACTACTATACTTTTTTTGGTCTCCAAAGACCTGCAGGGGTATGGAGTAGCAGTCAGCCTGGCCTGTGTAAGCCTTCAGAGAGAACATCTTCCCAGAATGATTCCCAAATACACATCTTGAGTAGAGTGTTGAAAATAAGCTCACTGTCTTGACTTCCAAATTGCAGAGAGCAAGGATTGATGGTGTGGGTGGTGGGGGGTGTGTGTTTATGTGCATCTCATCTATGTCCTACATGGAGTAAAATCCCTGAACTTTTCACTTCAGGCTTTTTTGTTGCCACCTTCTGATGTATCCGCAACTCGGAAAGTGGTTAAGGTGTATCAGAAGTGGATCCTGCAAGAGAAACCCCTGTTCATGGAGGAGCCAGACAAAAAGGAGGACAGCCAGGATGCTGTTGTCCCCTTGGAAGACTTGTCAGTGCAAACAGATGGTAAACATGTATGGTATCCCTGTTCCTTACTTTGTTCTGTCTGCCTGCAGCACAGGGCTTAAGTTTTCACCTTGCTTTGTAAAGGAAAACAATTTAAAAATGTGTGGGGAATAAAGGTTGAGAAATGCTTTTATTTAAAGACTCACAACTTAAATAGTTACTGAGTGTTCAGTAATACTTAGGGAGTGCAGGGAAGAATTGCAGCTGGTTTGGGAAACATCATCTGTGGTTATTCCCTGTGTGTAGAAACATGACAAGAAGAAACACTGGTAGGTTCTGCAGTGCTGAAACTGACTGCTGGCCTGGATGTGGAGGACTATTGCCTTTAGGTGGGATTTACTTCAGGATCTAACAATATGTGTTAATTTGTATTTACTGGATGAAATATTTGCAAACAAACACCTTAATCTGGGAAAGTGAAGTGTAGATACAATCTCTGTGTGTCATCTTTTTAACATCCTTTTTTGACACTATTGATGCTGTTTAAAGGGAAGTTTTGTTGTACTGTGAAAGAGGTTTGAGTTGTAAATCACAGAGAGGATTACCAGGTTTCAGCAGATTATTTATTAGGGGATTTATAGTTTTACCACACTTAAATTCAAATGTGACTACAAAACGTGGTGTAAAATACTGTGAATAACGTACCTTCTAAAACTTTTATGAGCCTTTAAGTTCCATATGCAGCCAGTTTGTTCGGAAGTTAAAAATAATGGACAGTAATTCCTCGAGGAAATGAGTCTAGGCCATGACAGTTCCCCCTGGTTTTGCTGTTGACCTTTCAAATGGTGTTGATGGATGTGGCCAGGTTCCCTTGTGCTCTGTCACTAACCAGGCTGTGTCTGTGGCAGCTTTCCTCGGAGCACTCGGGGCACAAGCGCTCCTCCAGCTGGGGCAGGACGTACTCCTTCACCAGTGCTGTCAGCAGGGGCTGCGTGCTGGAAGATGAGGACAGAGATGTCAAAGCTGGTGCTCAGGCTGCATTACAGGTGTGCTGTGTGGGAAGGGTGCATGGCTGTAACTTACCTAATCATGTAACTCACACTACAAATTACCTTAGAGTGTCTGAGACGAAGGAAAAGGATTATTCCAGCACATAATGGCAGGAGGTGAGTGGCTGGGGGAGTGTCCCCTTGCCTGCCCAAACAGAAGACACCCCCAAGCTCCACACTGAACCCTACATGCTGTGGTGGGTCTGTGAAGTCACCTGGCTCCTTGCTGGAATGATGTTGAAAAACAAAATGCTGGGTAAAACATGAAACTTCTCTTAGGAAAGGGAAAGGTTTATCTGGAGGAGGACAAGTATTTTATTACAAGCCTTGAGTGTTGTCATTCCTGGCACTGTGTGAAGGGGTGTCAATGCCTGTGTTGAAGGTGTTCCTGACAAACTCAGCCAATGTTTTCCTGCTGGAGCCGTGCACTGAGGTCCCAGTGCTGCTGAAGGAGCAAGTGGATGCTTGCAAGGCTGTTCTCAGTATCTTCAGGCGCATGATAATGGAGCTGCCAATGAATCAGAAGACATGGTAAGCTTAATGTGGCATCATCTAGGAGAAAATTATCAACATTTAAACTTCCTGGAAGACTTATTGGGTAGGGAACAGACTGGCTTTCTCAGGGGCAGACCTTACTATGTAAGTTATATTTCTGGCTTTACCTCTGAGTTGATTTGGGAGATTGCAGAACCTCCATCACTGTATTGCTTCACTTCAAGGTTCTGGCTGGTATTTCCCTTCCTGACTTCATGTCAAAAATGAACTTTTTGCAGTCCACAACCAATAACTGGTTGTTTTGCAAATGATCTGTGAAGTCCAAAGCACGACTACATTCTCAATAAATGAAGCTTGCTGGAAAATTAATGAACAAGTACAGTTAATAGAACATGTGAACAAATGTGCAATTCTTTTCTGGAACCAGGGAACAGATGCTGCAGATACTCCTCAGAATAACAGAAGCTGTGATGCAGAAGCCAAAAGAGAACCAGGCAAAGGACACGTTTGCTCAGAGCATGGCTGGGCTGCTGTTCCGAGTGAGTAGAGGGGCTGTGGTTGGTTTGCTCGTCAGGATTGCCCATAGTTTTAGCTAAGTATTGTTGCACAGTGCTATGAAACCTCCTTATATTACTGGGAAGGAGGATTTTTTCCTTGTTTTACAAGTAATTATTCTGTAAACTGTGTGCTGAAATTCCTCTTTGAGACGTGCCTGAAAGGCCCCTGCTGTCCTTTCCCTCAGACCCTGATTGTGGCTTGGATCCGAGCAAACCTGAGCGTGTACATCTCCCGGGAGCTGTGGGATGAGCTGCTCAGCGTGCTGTCCTCCCTCACTGACTGGGAGGAGCTCATCAACGAGTGGGCCAACATCATGGACTCCCTGACAGCAGTGCTGGCCAGGACTGTGTACGGGGTGGAAATGACAAACTTACCTTTGGACAAGCTCAGTGAACAGAAGGAAAAGAAGCAGAGGGGAAAAGGTTGGTCTGTGTTCTCAGTGCTTTTTGTATCTAACAAGTGAAATACTTCAGTTTCTTTTTTAAAACTAATTTAATGTAATCTAACATTAAATACTACTTAATCTAGTTAAGAACCTGTTTAATCAAATATGAAGCACTTACTTGCTCTGTTGTCACCCTTCATTGGTAAGGAGAGGTAGTTGAGGTCAAGAGAAGATAGATGACTGTTTGGCAGGTTTGGGTATGTGATTACAGTCAGTGTTTTCTGTGTAGCAGAAGTGAAACATGATTTGCTGTGCTCTAGAATGGCACAGCCATCTCTGTAAAAATTCCTTTCTACGTGTTATTAAACTTTAAGAGTATTTTAGCTGCACTTACATGGCACCTTGAAATTGAGGCACATAGCTGAAACCAGTTGGTTTTTATTAATATTAAAAATTCATCTGTGTTATTAAAAGTATTCATATTTGTCAAGTCTGACTCCATTCTTAACTCAGCAAAAATGTGCCAAAGCATCCCATGCCAGAGAATTTTGTGTTCTTTGTCTTAAGGTGGCATTTTAGAGCCTCAGAAGACAGCAGTAGTGGGAAGGTCCTTTTCATTAAGCTGGAAGAGTCATCCTGAAGTCGTGGAGCCGATGAGATTCAGAAGTGCTACAACCTCTGGGGCCCCAGGAGTGGAGAAAGCCCGAAATATCGTTCGTCAGAGAGCAACAGGTTGGACCATAACTAAGTGCTCTTGTACCCCAACACTCAGTGACACTCAAGCTGTGTATCTGCCTTTGAGGTGTGGCTGTTCCCAAAAGCAGATTAATAATTGTGTGCCTGCATCTGGAAGTCTTGACCAGTGTGAATCATGGAGTCAGAGTATTTTGGGGAAATGCTAAATACAAGTTTTTAGCTGCAGGACATTAAATTACATGTTAGGCCTGTGCAGGTTAGGAGTTTCTGTAAAGAAGTACATTGTTATTTTTATTAATTCATAAGAGAAAGCATTTATTACCATCAGTCACATAACAGTTATTGATACAGCTATTTCTTGGGTGCACAAGGTAAATCAGGTTTTTAACAAACAATTTTATCCTTTCATAGTTGCTTTATTTTCTTTTTCTTAGCATGATGAGGTTTTTCCTCTCATCTTTACTTCTGGAAGGAGGAAAGCAGAAGGGAGACCAGGGTGAGGAGTGCTGGGGCAGTGTCTGAGACCCCAGATGTGGGCCAGATCCCTGTTTGTCCAACCCTCCAGCAGCCCAAAGCTGGCCTCTCTTTGTTTCATGGTAGTGTTTCTGTGTGCCAGTTCACTGGGCTGTGGATCCAAGCTCTGCATAGGAAACCCCTGCTTTTGAGCAGGAGCTCTTTGGCTGCACAGCTCCCTCCCTGCTTCCAAACAGACTGGTTGTGATCCCTACCAGGAGAGCTGGAAGGACATTGAGTGTGGTTGGTGGCTCCAAGCTCCATAACTGAGCCGGAGCCTTCAGCTTGGATAACACAACACTTCAGCAATGGAATCAGTTCATTCTTTGAGTTTTATTTGTAAATTCAGCAAGTCCCTGCTTGTGCTCCTGTGGAGGATTCTCTCTTCTGCTGCATCATTTCTCCCCTTGATGTCCTTCCAGAGCAGTAGGGAGAACTTGGAAGTGTTGATCTGGGACTTTCTTACTTGTGTGTGTTCAGATTAAAGGCACTTCCCTGCTTGCTGTGATTCAGAAATCCCTGATTATTACCCTTTCAATGTGAGAGATGCAATTATGCATTGTTAACATGTATCTCGTAGGAAAAGGTGCTGGGGTTTTTTTATCCCAAAGCATTATGTTTGACATTTAGAACCCAAATATTTCATTCTTTTGTCTGACATAATTATTGCTTTATTTTTTTCTGGAAGCTAAGCGAAGCCAGTCTATCAGCAACTGTGTCCATCTTTATGAGGCTTTGCCAGCTACTAAAAGTGTACCTCTTCTGCTTCACACTGTGAGCTCTCTCTTCCCTGGTATCTCTTACACTTCTTGCTCTCACAGACTGTCAGGTACTGTACTTTAAAGTCATCTTTTATATCAGTGTTCTTTATATTTTTAAACTGCTGTCTGTCTGTTCCCTTTCTGTAGAGTTGATTCTTCTCAGAATGTTTGTTTTGCAAGCAATGCAGTTTTTGTTCATTTTTCTGTTAAAGTTGACCATCAATTGCAATTAGATTCATGTTTCCTAGTAACTAAAGTAAAATTTCCCAAATTTCACTGTCCTGGGAGGGATTTCTGACTCCTGAGCCCTGCCCAGAGGCATTAGCTGCAGTAAAGAGGGGAGAGTTTTGTATGTGGTGCTTTGTGGCTCTGTAGGGATTCCTGCTCTGTGAATTACGTTGGGTGTGTTTTCATCTCAAGTTATCTTTGGTGGGAGCACTGAAGTCCTTCCAGCTACTAAATTGAATTGATTGCTTGATGTTATTGCTTTCTATAACTCACTTCAAGTCAACAGTGATACTCTAAGGTCAGTAAATACCAGAAATGTTAGGTTTTGTGCATGTGTCTCTGTGAGAACTTTGAAATACCTGCAATGTTTATTAAGTAGTAAAGCAGTGTTTAAACTTGCACACTGCTGGATGGGAGCACATTTCATTCTGAGTGTTACTGGGTTTTTTGGTGGTTTTTCCCCCTTAGTGCAAAGAGAAATGCATTTCTAAAAGCACTGTGTTGCTCCCTAATTCCAAGAGGTTTTGCTGCCTCTGCTCTGGTCTTTCTGTTTCCAGAACTAACAGGGGCCAGTTTGGGTCTCCAGCACTAAAAAGCCCAGTTTTGTTCATGGGACATCCTCCCTCCCTTCCTCCTGTGAACCCCCAAAATAATTTCTGTCCTTTTCTAGACTTTTTACTGCTCACATTGCTCATGTGTCTCTCTCTAAACCTTACAACTTTCTTAAGGATATTTTATTAAAACTTAAATTATAAATTGTTAATTGTAACTTGAGTATTTTAAATATTTGCATGGCTGGCTATTTCACAGAGCTTGCTTAGGCAAGAAGTTCACACTGTAAGCATGTTTGTAATCCTACAAACATTGTGTTTTAATTAAATCAACAGAAGTGGAAGAATCTCAACAGCTGGAAAACTCAGAAGGAACAGAAGGTGTGGGCCCATTTGTGGACCAGGATCAGCAGCTGACTCGAAGTAGCAGCACATCAGATATTGCAGATCAGATTCCATCTGATTTTTTTCAAGGTAATTTTGGTAAAATACAGCAATATTGTACTTTTGAAGAGAAAGTGTTGAGACTTGTTCAGCCTCTTAAATGCTGCTCTTACTTATTTGGGTTTCCAGCTCTCCTCTAAAACGGTTTTTATTTTATTTTCTTAGTAAATATATAGTTGGTATCTTGTTGAAAGAACTGTGTTAAAGAAATTCAAGACGACAACTGCAGAACATGACCTTTTATAAAGCAGGGAGGCTAAAAATAAAACCTGAAATGTATGCAACTCTTCAACTTTTGCACCTGGCTTGCCTTTAAATGTTGTATATTCAAGCTGCAGGTCGAGTTCTGTTCCTTTTGTGTAAATCTGTGATGCTTCTGAAGGATTTTTCAAAACATCTTGTATCCCATATGAATGGTCTATTGTCTCCCTTAGCTTTAAGTACAAGATCCATAAATGTCCCTTAAATCTTCATATGGCTTGTCCTTTAGTCCTACAAGTGTCTATAATCCTTATTTACTTTCTACAATTTCTAGGTAAAAAGGCTGGAACTTCTCATAATTCAACTTCAGACTCCAAATCCGTTCAGGAAAATAAGGGACATGCAAAGGAGGGTGAAACTGAACAAGTAAGGCAAACCAGGAAATGATTACTGAAAAGTTTTTAACAATGTTTTATTTCTAATCAGATACCTTTTGGCATTTAGAAACTCTAGCAAGTAAAAGTGGGAAAAAACATTAATGACAGTTCTGGCATGGAATCTGGAACTGAGCTGTAGCTGGTTTATTGTACTGCTTGGTGTGATCAGTTTGCATCTCCTGATGTTGTCAGCAGCTTCTGCAGGTTTATGTAGTTGTTTCTCTTCTAGTCTTATACAAGACTTGTATGCCTTTTTAAAATATTAAACATCAACAAACAGTTCATAACTTTTAAGATACAAATAATTCATGGCTATTATAGAGCTACAGTACACTGGAATAAATATTTGATGGTTTAAAGTAGTGGGGAAAATGCACCTCTTCAGCACAGTTTTATCACCAGCTGTGCATGGCAGATGTTTGTATGAGTTAACACTAGGACAGGCAAACTTCATACATTTTTAATGGCAACTTTTGAGTGAGCAGTCAAAACAATAAGTGACTCAGGCTGATCACCTTTGAAATATGAAAGCTGAAAGATTTTTTGATACTTTACAAAGCTTTGAATTATTTCAGATGTGTTGAAAAACATAAGTAAAAAAGTCCTGCTTGTTGGTGTGAAAACTGAGGTTAAGAAAGGGAGGATAAAGACTGAAATGGAAAGTGTGATGTTTTCTTAGAGATGTTTACAGGCACTTGGGTAGTCTGAATATTCACAAGAATATCTTGACTGAGTTGTAATTAATGTCTAATAACTGTGTGTGTGTCAAATTTGCTAAAATGTGATGTAGTTCTCAAAACTGGAACAAGCTGAGATGAGTTTTTTTCTCTGCAGGTGCTAATCTGCAGGAGCAGCAGTACAGCTGAACTAGATCTGAAATCAGACTTTCAGCCATCCCATGGAAATTACAGAGAGAGGGAGAAAAGTGAGTTCCAAGAACCAGAGTATTTTCCTGAAATGTAGCAGTTGAAATCAAGGCCACACTTGTGTGTGGTCCCAGAGAGATGGGACGCTCTTGTCACAGTGCTGTGCTGGTGTGGCCCCGAGCCCACGTGTGTGTCCCCTGTGCTGTGCAGGTGAGAGTGTGAGCAGTGACACATCCCTGGGCTGTGCTGCTGATGTGGACATCACTCTGCTGCCCTGGCAGGAGGACGAGCCCGAGCCTGGAGCAGCCATGGAGGTGTGTGTGGATCCCTCTGCACCGCGCTGGCTGCAGCTCAGCCCCTCGGAGCCTGCCAACCTCACAGGTACTGCACCCCACACAGCATCCCTGTGAGCTTGGGGTGTGTCTCCAGGGCTTTATCCTCCTCACTTGGCTCATAAGTGTGTTTCCTCAGACATGTCACCAAGTGCCCTTTGCCACCTTCAGTCACAAATGACTTTTGTGCAGCCAGAGTTGAAGGAATTTGGATCATTCAACTGAAGCTGCCAGTAAATGGTGATCCAGAAAACCATCACCCAGCTGAAAATGCCGCTCCCTGTCAGATTACTGCTGCCCCCACTGGGCTCTGTTAGCTGATCACTTGTGCTATCTTGGCCTGCCCCAATGGTCAAGTACAATACACTATATTTTAAGTTAATGGGTTATATATCATAGCAGAGTGGTCTAAGAAAATTTCTTACTGTATTTTTGAGTGGTTGGAAGTAACTGGTTCACTCTTTGCCATTTGTAAATGTACCTTTCATCTAGTGATGTGAGTCAGAGGTGTTATTTCAGGAATTGATGCAGTAACAGGAGTATCTTGCAGGCTGATTTGCTAATAGAAAAAGTTTCAGGGGTATTTTTTCATATTTACCTTTTCTTTGAGATATCTATGATTTAATGAACCACAACACCTCGCTCAACAGCTCAGAGTGCTGTTGTAAAAATGCAGCAGCTGATGCTGCCCTTGGTAAGGATGATCTTGTGTGATAAGGTCATTGTTTTCTTTGTAAGGATACAAAGAGAAAGAATGACATACAGTAACCTGGAAGGTAGACTCGAAGGAAAAGTAGGGTAACAGATGTATCATTGCCCAGCAGAGCCCAAGTTCCGTCTGCTGTGTTCCTGCTTCTCACCCAAGTCACACGACTTTGCTTTGCTGTGGAAACCCGATGGTGTAACAGCAGAGCACCCCTGTGGCACTACTGAGCTCCAGAGGTGCCATTTCCCTGCTGACAGATTTGTAGAAGATCATTCTAATGTGCTTAATAAAGAGCATCTATTTTAGTACTTCATGACTTTATAATGCTGCAATAAAAAAAAAATCCCCAAAGTTGTTTTTTTAAATAAGTTCAAGCAAACACAAAAACCTCTAGAGTGGCTCCTATTTTACTAACCTTCCCTGAGTCCTGGGAGGACATGAGTTATTTCCTTCTGCCTGTATAGAGGTTTGCTATGACTTCTCTGCACACCCTGGCTGCTGCAGGTACACCTGGAGCACAGGTGTGCTCCTGCCTGTGGACAGGCTCTGCTCTGATAGGAAAGCAGCTGCCAGCTCTTGTCAGTAAAACGTGCACTTCAGTGTGGGATTGGTTTCTTTCTGTTTAAGAATGTTCATTCCATTATCCTGACAGTCTTCTCCATCTTAGTGGGCATGCTGCTGTCTCAGGAGCTGCTCTGTGAGTGGTGATGCCTGAGCACATTCCTCATGACTTCTCATCCAGATATTTTTATTCCTTCGTTCAGTTGCATTTCCAGGTCATCCTATACTGAGCAATCTTAAAAAAGAAAGGGCTTTTAGAAATAGAAATAAAAGCTAGTTATTGATTGAATACATTTCTCAGGGCTCATGAATGTTCCACTGAACTGTACTTGCCTCCCTGCTGAAAAGCCCCTGGAGTGTGGACAGTCTGATGTGCTGTGGCTGTGATGTGAAGTCCCTCTGCCTCCGTTTTCTGCCATGTTTTTCCTTAAATCGGGTGCAGCTTGAACACTGAAAGAGATTTGGGGGAGAGAATTGTTTTGAGATGGAAGATGGTTAAAAGGACTAATGTTCCTATTTTATTGACCAAATTTATGCTTACACTGCATTTCTAATTCATGGACATTGGACATTTTACATTTACAGACAGTAGTGAATTCCTTGCTGATGACTGCAGTATAATTGCTGGTGGAAGCCTTATTGGTTGGCATCCTGATTCTGCTGCTGTGTTATGGAGGAGGATCTTGGGCATTCTTGGAGATGTGAACAATATACAGTCACCTAAAATCCATGCAAAGGTTTTTGGGTACCTTTATGAGCTGTGGTATAAACTTGCAAAGGTATGTGATCCTTGCAGGTAATACTAATGACTTTTGTTGTAAAAATGATTATTAAATATTTTTAAATATGATTCAGCATTAGCATCTGGAGCATAAGCATGGCATGGGAGGGTTCTATCATAAACTGATGAAACTGATTCTGTTTGGTTTCCAGTACCTATCCCCAATAGAGAATGATCCTGTCCAGTGACCAGAGAATTTAAATGGTTCATTTAAATGGGGTGAGAAAAAAGTAGCAAAGAAAATACAAGTATAGAACAGAATACCACAGATGTTGGTATTTGTGTGAAGGCCCATGCTGTGACCCAAGCTGGTAACATTTGCTTCAGCCAGGGAGCAGCACCACAGAAAAGCTTTCCAGCTTTGGCTGAAGCAGAAATTCTGCATAGTGTAGTGTAGTACCTGAACATAAATAAAGATTTAAAAGTAATATGACGAAATAAAGAGAATTGGAAAAGTAAGCTGTCAGTTCTCTTAACATTGTTCTTTTCAAACCATCAGATACGGGACAACCTTGCTATCAGCGTGGACAATCAGTCGACTCCCTCTCCTCCCGTCCTAATCCCTCCTCTCAGGATATTTGCATCGTGGCTGTTCAAGGTAAGCTAGCTCTAAAATCCTTACACATGAGTGTTTTCTGGTATGTGTTTAGTTACATTTGTTTTTGATGTTTACAATCAGTGCCGGGTAAGATGACAAATACCCTGCAGAGGCTCTTTGGACCCGGCTATATGTTTATAAACACCCTTAGCAGAGCTGCAGGAGGTGCAGCTGTGTTGGCTGGAGCCCAGGAGGTGTGTATATGTGTGTGTGTGTCTGCAGGCAGCCACCCTGCCCAGCGAGTACAAGGAGGGCAAGCTGCAGGCCTTCAGACTGCTCTGTGCCATGATGACCCGGCGCCAGGACGTGCTGCCCAACTCTGACTTCCTGCTCCACTTCTACTTCGTGATGCGCCTCGGCTTGACAAGTGAGGACCAGGTACAAGCTTTACTTCATAAAATACTTCGTGTTGTTGTGCTCAGCTCGCACTTTTAAATGCCATGTGCCATTGCTCAAACCGTGTGTCATTACCATCCTCAAAACAAAACCAGACTTAGAATTGGTGATGTCCCTTCCAGACCTTCTGTCTTCAAGAGGATTCCTTCAGGGAATATTTAGGAGGGTCATTCCGGCTCTGCTGAGCTGGTGCCAAGGGGTCTGAAGGGAGAACCGAGACAGAAGGTTGTTGTACCACTGTAACCAAGAGGTGATGCCAAAACATTCTACTTCTGTGCATAAATGTTTCAGGTTCCCATGCCCTGGGTTGGCATGATGAGTAAAATATTCAGTGTGAGGTGAGGAAAAGACTTAATCTGTTGTGCTGTCAGGTAATTATTGGGCTACAGAAACAGCCCAATGCTTGTAAAAACTATAAAAAATACTCTTTAGATAAAATAGAGAGTATCTACAAACATTTCCATGTTTTCATAGCTGTAGGAGTGAGAGTAGAGCTGAAGCTGTGCTGGGGATGGCAGCAGAGGGCATGGGGACTCCTTGGGAAACCCTGGGAATTATTGCTGATGCTTTTAGGAAACCAGACAGGTTTGGTAGTTTCTGAGAGGGAAGAGAGAAAGAATGAATTGTCACCAGACTCTTGCCCCTCAGTTGCCCTCCTGAAACGTTAGAATGTTTGGAAAAATCTTCCTTTTAAATATAGAAGAATAGAAAGGAGAGGGTTTTTACCTGGAAAATCCCAGGAGGCCTGGCTGCTGCTGCAACTTAGGAAAAAAATCATCAGTATTGGCCATTTCTAGAGCACAAATGGGAAAACAGAAGTGTGGTGGGAGCTCCCCTTTTTGGCACACTCTGTGTGTCACCTGAGAGGAACCAACAGCTCATTCCACTTCCATCTCACTCACTCCTGCCAGATCCAGCAGAGTCCCCTCAGTCCTTACAAGAGACTGGTAACACCTGCTGGGGTCAGACCCCTGAACTTCAGAACCCCACAGCAATAAATCCTCTCATGCAAACTGCACCAAACCATAGAGGTGCAACCCAGAAGCTGGGGCAGAGGGTGCAGTGGAGGCAGCCTCGACCCTGCACATCCCTGCAGGGTTTCCCGGCTATTTTTTGCTGCTGCTCTTTGTTCTCGGTCCTCGCTGGGGTTTGCTGTGTTGCCTCTTGGTGGCACACTTGACCACAGGTTTGCTCGTGTGTTGCTGACCTTCCCGTTTTGTTTTCCTGAGCTGTGCAGCCGGGTGAGGTGTGAACTCCGTGCCTTGGAGCAACCTGTTAATAGGAAGCAGGATCCTTACACCCACACCTGCATTTCCAGGAGGATTGGCACCAAGGTGCTTGCTGGGTGCTAAGACTGGTGGGACCCTTTTTTATCAGAGGGTACAGAATCACAGGATTGCTGGAATATGGATCCTAGTGTGGTTTCCAGGATTTCAGTTAGTGCAAACCAGAATAAACTTAGATGGAGATATTTTAGCACAGATGGGTTTTGTTTACTAAGTGCAGACATAAGTTTCTCACTTTTAAGGAATATCCCCAGAAGGAAGGGGAGGAGGCATCTCTCATGGAGGATTTTTCCTTCTGTATGAATCACTAATGCAACTTTTAGGATTTATGTGAGAAACCACAGACAGCCCAGCTCTGGGAAATCATCTTGGCTACTTCAGAAGAGTTTTTAGGTGGCTGCATAATTATAAATTTTACAGTCAGAAACCTCTCTGACCTGAATATGATTTTCAATATTTTGTTTTGCATCAGAAATGGCTTTTTAAATATATTTCTCTTTTCACTCCTCCCTTTAAAGGCTTGAGCATAGGAGATTTCTGCTGGACTGTGTAGTTTTTGGTGTTGATAGAAAAACAAAAGAATTCATTTTTGAATATGTTATTAATGAGTACAATGTTATTCCCAGCAAGTGCAGCCTGACTTTGCAGCCTGGTCTCATGGGGTACAGAAAAGAGCAGTGTGAGGGTGGATTTTATAGAAGGCTCCCATGGCACTTGGAGTTCAGGATGTAGTAATTAGCTCAGCAGAGGAGACAGCGGGGTAATGAGCTGCAGCTAATTTGTCCATGTGGAAGCGTCTAACAACAAACATCTCTGGAGAAGTGAACAATTCTCTGCAAGAATTGCATCACCTTTCCAGGTGGGAGAAGCCATGGCATCATTGCCAGCCGTGGTCTGGCACTGGGATTGCCTCCAGCCTGGGAGGGGCCCGAGGTCAGGGGGCAAGGGACCATCTGTGGGTGGTGCTTCCCTCCCTCCTGCACTGCTCCACACAGTGGCATTGCTCTGCTGCTGGAGGGAGCCAGCAATTTTTCCTAGTTTTTAATGACTGAAGCTCACTTTGGTTCAGAGCCCTCCCTCCCTGACCTCCAGCATGAAGGAGAGTGGATGTTCACTGCCACATTTGGCAGTTGTGGAGTCTGTTTACCTACAGCTGTTTCAATTCCTCAGATGGATTATTGAAAACCAGGAAATGTTCCTGGGGTGTAGTTTTTAGGGATGCTGTGGGATAGCCTGTTGCACTTTGTGTAGGCATAGCTACCTCTTTCTGCCAGGTGTGCCTGATGGTTGGAAAATTTCCATTCCAGTGATTGGAGCTATTGGTGTCTTTTGATTTGGACAACAAATACATCCCTTTAAATTAACCCAAAGTCTAACATTGCAATGCACAAATTTTACAGATGCCTGAACTAGAAAAGGAAATGTATTTTATTGTTGCTACTGACTGCTTACTGTAGCAGTAACTTTTTTTGCTTCATTCACTGAAGAAGTCCCTAAGCATCTCCTTGCTCCATAGCTTCCTCCTCTTTGCTGAAGAACAAAAGCACCAAAACACAATCCCAAAAAGCTACAAACACTACTCAGTCCCCTTCTCAGAAAAGCAGCTGCTGAGATAATTGTGATTCCTCAGGTCTGGTCCTTCTGGTACTTAATAATCCCTTGAGATTGCTGGTGGTTTTCTCCTAAGAATTCTGTAGATTTGTGACACTGTCTTATTTCTGTCTAAATCTCCACTCAGTTTGAGAGGTGCAGGAATGATGCTTGCCTTGTAGGGACTCTGTAAAAGAGGTGGCAGGTTTTCAATCCCTCTTCAGGTTTCACACCCTCAGCTATTGTGTACTTTCTTTTTAGCCAATCTCCCCCTGCTATTGGGGTGAGCATCAGTACTGTGCCTGGTGTCACCTGTCACCAGCACTGTGGTGTCACCCAGTACACACAGGTTACCTTCAAAGTGAGTAAAGGGGTCAGTTGTAGCTCTGACTTTGGAAGTGAGCTCTAACAGATAAATTTAATTAATGGACTATCACACTTACTTGCCAGGGTATCTTTGGAATAGGGTGCCTGCATATTTAAGGAACATAATACAAGGTAGAAACTTCAGAGATTCTCTGTGGGAAGGATAATGACAATGAACAGGCAGGGATGGAGACTGTGGGGGGGCTTTTTCAGTTCAGTGATCTGAAGGGCAGAACAGACTTTAAATATGGAAGCAGAGAAACCCAGCCGAAATCCAACGGAGCTGGCAGATGTCCTGGGTGATTAAATGTCAGCACATGCAGCAGGCCTACTCCCAGAGCCCTGCTAAGGGCACTTAGCAGCTTTGTTTGTAGCTCCATTCCCTTCAGGAGGGAAAGGGTGGTGTGGCTGAAATGCTCTGTCAGTAGAGATGGTGATGTGCCAGGGGATGTTACATGCCTCTTTATTTGTTTCAAATGCACTGTTGGTAATTCTGGAAAGGAAGCTGCAGCAGCTCTCTATAAGCTGATGTAGAAACACTAACTGGAGCTCTTGGGGTGGGAAATGGCTAATTTATAATAGGAAGCATATTCAGTAGAGCTGCTACTGGAGAAGCCATATTAATTAGTTGGTATTAACATTGGTCTGATGTTTAAAAAAGAAGTATTTGTGGGCTTTTATATCTTTCTGTACAGTTGTTGCTCAACAGTAGGGAGCAGTGTGCAGCTTATAGGCTGTCACTGGGATCTGTAGTAACCTTATAAAGCTACAATAAATGAGTACCTTTGCTTTTGTCCCCCGTGGAATGGGTACTTCTTGCCTGGGTTTTTGCCTTATGGCGTGGCACATGAGGACCCTTAGTTGTACAGAAACCAGAAAGCTGTTTAGGTTCTTTCCCAGGCTGCCATTTAAAAGGAAATAATCTTAATATAGTCTATTAAGGCTTAAATTCCCCTATTTTAGCTTCTTGAAATTTCCTTCCAATGACCACCATGATTTTCTCCCTCTGTTAATCCCCCCCTTATCTCATTTTCTGTAGAAAATGTGCCTGTGTGCCCCCATTATGTGCTTTGAGTGCTTTGAAAAAGTGTTAACAGACAGCATGTTTCCAGTAGGGACAAACAAAAGTCCAAATGCCAGGGTCTCACAGGAACTCTCACATCCCCCTCTGCTCACCCAGAGCAGGGGAAGTGCTGGAGAAAATAGCTGGAAGATTGACTGGAAGCAAGGGGGAGCCAGGCCATTTGCTTGAGCAAAAGTAGCTCCTTTGGAGGTCAGGTACTAACTGACACCTTGGAGCAGAGTTTTCTGAGAAGCTAATCCTGGGTTTCCTGAGATTGTCAAAATACTTAGTAAATTCTTATTGGAGCTTAATGTTTGACAGGTTAACTCTTGCCTAAAACGTAGTGGTAGGTAGGAAAACTTGGAGTAAGTAAATGGAAGCATTTGTTCCTTTAAAGTAAAAAAAGGAAAAGGAAGGATTTACCACTTCAGTCTTGTGTAAATTAATAATCCTTCCCATGCTTTAAATCTCAGCTGCTAATGAGGTGTCTCTTGGTGAGGAACAGAGTGAACTTTCAGTGAAAAATCCATGTTGTTCCTGTTGAGGGACAATTGGAAACGTGAGGAAGGCAGCTGGCAGGCTATTTGGTTACACCTGTAATCTGCAAAAGCTTGAACAAAAATTAGGTGAAGAATATTTTTGCAGTTGACCTTTCAGTGAACGTGCATAAATTTATTTTGCTTACTCAGTGGATGTTGATGACCTTATAATTTGGATTACTAGATTAACCTATACTGAAATATGATGCCATTTATAGGGTTAATGCATTTGAGAAGGACATGCATGTGATTGCCCCTTCCTCTCCCCTCCTCCCCAGCTTTAACACTACAGAGCATCATTTTGAATTGAAATAGTCCATAATGGTCCTTTTTTTCACTTTTCTTTAACAACATGAACACTAAATTATAGCTGTGCAATTATGTAAACAATGGAAATGCTTCCAGAATGAATACTTCCTTTTAAATTTTCATTTTGTGTAATTGCTGAAAGGTTTGGAGCCATAATAAACCAAAATGATTTTACACATTTATCGTTCTAAAGGTCAATTATGAAAGAAGTAAAGAAACAACACTGTGCAGAATGAGTAAACCAATTTCCACGGCCATCACCATATGTTTTTCTTATGGCTTGTGTTTTCCAGTTGCTGTGTACATAGCATTCAATTAAAGTGATTCATTGACTAGGCTGGAGCTGCTGCCCAGAGTTTACATTTCCAGCCCCGCGCTCGGGAGGGAGGGGAGGAAGCGACTGGGCTCTGTTTGAGTTACCTGATTTTGCAGTATCACTGATAGCACAGATGTTCTCATTCCCTCGCGCTCACACAAGCCTTGCTCTGCTGATAAGCTCCCAAAGCTACTGAATTACTGCCTGAAATCCTGTTTTATTGGGAGCTGGGCTGTGCAGGCAAGTGTGCAGGTTGGGAAGGGGGAGAAAACCTGGCAGGATTACCTGTGAGCTCTGTCCTGGGGTGGCTCTGTCCATCCTCTGTGCAGTCACATCAAGCAGGGGGGCAATTCCATAGCCAGAGTATATTCTACTTTGTCTTAGTTTAATTGAAGTCACTCAGACCATTCCAGGTGCACGCTGAGATATGCTCCATGGCAGTGGGAACAGCTCCTGGAACGGGTCTGTCCAGGCCCTGCGGTCAGTGGTTGCCTCTGAGCAGCTCTGTGTGTGTATCACAGCATAGAGCCCATGCTGGGAATTCAGAGGGAAACTGAAGGATGATTCAGTAGCTTTCCAAAGGTTTCTTACTATGGAAAATGATTTTTTTTCTTCTTTTTTCAGTATCAGTAGTATATCTCATAACAGCGAATATTCTATTCCTCCAACCTTTTGGAATGTGTGTGTTGTCTCAGCATTCATACGTTAAAGGACCAGTGGTGTGATTCTGCCCTTCCCTCATACTGGATGTGTGTGCAGAGTCCAGAGGCTCTGGTTGTTGCTCTGTGTAACAGATGGGGCAGAGGGGTGAGGACAGGAGCTAATGCAGTTGTTGGGAGCAGCTCCCTGCCCTTCCGCCGCTGTTCTGTCCCCAGCCAGGGCTCCTTTATCGTGGCACATGTCACCAGACACGTGCTCCCATCTGCTGCCCCTGATTAGGGACAGTCCCGTGCTGTACCTGGCCCTGCTGGACAGGTGTGGTTGTGCCGACCAGCCCCTTCATTGTGGAAAGGTGGGTCCTTTGTTCTGCTCCGGCTGGGAGTTTACCACCCGCTTTATGAGCTGCTGCATCCATCTGCTCTGCATTCTCAATGTTTGCATTGACCCATATTGACTGAAAAGGTATCAAAGGAAGTGATTAAAACTCGTTTAAACATTAACTCGAGTGGCATTTTAGCTTATTCAGGAAAGTGAAAGCATTATCTGCTACTATGTTTAAAACTAATACTATTTATTTAAAATATATAGCAGTTACTTCATCAGATGTTGGTGTTGAAAACACGTAGTGGAAAACTAAATAGGGGATGTGCAGGTGTTTGGCAGGGCTTTGATAAAAATAGTGGTGATGTTAAAGCATCTCTTCATTTAGAGAAAACTGGGTTTGTCAGCTTTAGCTTCTGCTGTAGAAATTGAGCATGTGAACACATTCTGGGACTCTTAGGTTTGGGCCTTCTTTAACATGTCATAAAACCAGTAGGGATGGACATGGAAAAGCATTTTCCTTTGCAGCTTTCCTTCAAAATTTTATTGAGTGAAAACCAATTTTCTACTCAGTATAGAAATAGCTTGATCTAACTTTTCAGCAAATACAGTGTTGCAGGTAAGGATTATATAGATTTATGCCTAATTTTAAACCTGCTGGAAGCTTGCAGGAAGGAAATCTTAACTCAAATACAGGAACTTTGCTCTGATTTGGAGAGCCTGTGAAGACTTGAAACGTGGAAGGATTAGGGTTGAAATGCTTATCTCGGCAGTGCTTTGTGTCCCTGGGTGATGACAAGCAGAGCTGGGAGTGCTAGTCTGTTCCTTCAGGGCACAGGGAGCAGGTGTTGGGGTCAGCTCATGTCCTTGGTGGCACAGCATTTTGAGTGAAGCCATTTAGGAACTCATTCTTTTGGAGTGCTGCGATGCCTCATCTTAAATCCATTCAAGTTCTGGATGTTTTGAATCCAAAACCTTATTTAAGAGAATGGTTGTGCTTAGGCACAGAGAGACACGGGTGTGTGGTTGGGGTTTTTAAGAGGAATTTAAGAGTACAAATCTTAACCAAAATACCAAATGCATTTTTCCGCTCCATGCATCTGGAGCAGAAGGTGGTGGTTATGTGAGAGTTAGCACACAGAGCCATGGTGCTCTGTGAATTTAGTGTAGGACTGGTGAACCTCAAAGTTAAATCTTCTGAAACTCTCCCTTTTGCTTTTGGGCTCTTTTTGTCGTTGGTGGTTTGGGGGGTTTTTTGTTGTTTTTTTTCCCTTATTTCTTGTCACACAGGTATCTTCTCTTGCAGGACATCCTAAACACTGTCATAAAGCACTGCCCACCTTGGTTTTTCTTCCTTGGCTTGCCTGGGTTCACGATGCTGATCGGAGACTTCATCACGGCGGCGGCACGGGTCCTGCGTGCAGACACCCTGGAGGTGAGCCCTGGGTAATGAGCTCCAGCAGGAACTGCTGCCTCATTGCTGCCATGGGAATGGGCTCTTGGGGCAGATACCATGGGACAGGGTGGCACACTGCTGTTGCAGAGGTGTGTCATCAAAAGGCCACGGCGTGAGGAACCCTCTCCTGGCTGGCTCAGAGCAGCACTGGGGCTTCGTAACCTCATCAGCTCTATTTCAGTGAGCAAACATTGAAAATAGGGAACTCTTGGGGTAACACAGGATTTCTGACTAAATGTCAACACTAATAGAAATGTGACTCTGAATGATTAAATTATTGAAGGACAAGTAAAATAGCAAATCAATGGTGGGTTGCAAAAATAAGGGTAAAGGTCTGGCAATCCCAGGAAAAACAGGAGAGCTTTGCTGCACGTGAAACGCCAGCTCAGGGGAAACCTTTCTGTCTGTTTTGGCCCAGGGCTTTTGCTGCTGCTCTTGACATTTGTGTGTCTGAGTGGGTGGCCCTGCACAGGGCCACAGCCCTCTCCTGTTTCGGCAGAGCTGGAATGGTGAGCCCAGCCACACTTTTGCCATCAGCCCTCAAAGAGTTTGATCAGCCTGATCATTGATCCAAAGCTTAAGGTGCTAATAATAAATGAATACTCAACTTGCCATGGAAAAAACACACCAAAACATCACCTTCTATTTCTCCTACAAGCATAAGACTGGGTGTATTGTATTTTCCACATTGTGTCATAGTTAATGTTTGTAGCTCATGCCACAATGCATTTGATGGTTTTATTGAAGTAGGGATCTCTCTACACATTGGTATCATCTCTGCAGTCAGTATGAGTGCATTGTGCACTCTCTGTGTCACAGGATCACATAATAGCAGTGCTGGATTAGTGCTTCAGCCTCTCAACTTTGCTTTTCTTTAGGTGATTCTGTGCTTTCAGCTGACACCAAATGGCTGATTGTTGTATTGGGTAACGACAGAGGAGGTATTAAAGATGTAGAACGTGCTCAGGAGTGGGGCCAGGTGTCTGCTGGAGGAGTAGCTCAGCCTTACAAAGAGAGCAGAGCAGCAAAAAGTAGGGGCAGGAAGGTGTGTGTGAGTCACTGCTTTAATACAGCTTTTGCTGGAGTTGGAAAGGAAAAGCTCCTGGGACGTGTTCCCTGGGACTGCTTTATGAATCCAGCACACTGGCCTCAGAGCTGATGGCATCTTTGTGTGTGAAGATTTGTCTAATGAATGTTTCTGTTTACTTGCCCCTCATTAGGCTCCCCGTTCTGAGGCTCACACCATCCTTGGTGCTCTCGTGTGCTTTCCAAATACCTACCAAGAAATCCCACGCTTGGGGCCCATTTCAGAAGCCACTGAGATCAGCACAGGAACTGCAGATGTGAAGGTAAAGCCTCATTTCATTGTAAATCCTTGGGTAACCTACCCTTTTTTATTATTCAGTTACTTAATTCTTACCGGGTGGTTTTGGTTAAAAAATGAACCCCTCCTTCTCCTCAAACCCCACAACTGCACATGACATGTGCTTGTTTGATGGTCAGTATTTTGCTTAACATGTGCCATGAAGTTAACAAAGCTTAGGTACTGCAAATTCCAGTTTGATTTTTCAAGGAGAGGGAGCTGGCTGTGATCAAATGCCATATTTTCCAGCCAGATGCCTGTCAGGCCAATTCATTAAATGGTGTAGGTGATATCTAAAATGTCTATTCATTAGCTCATCCTGTAAGAGATGTGAGAGGTGTGTAAGGGGAGAGATTTTTTGCCTTATTGCTGTTTCAGTAATATATTGAGGAAATTCCTCTATTGGAACCATAATCTTGTGAGAGTGTGTTTTCCCTGAGAATTAATTCCAGTGGGACACCTTGAGACATGAATTGCTTTGTGGCATGGAAAGCTTTGTAATTTAATGACCTCCACAACAACAGTCTTGTAGAGAAAAGAATCCCACCCCTCTCCCCAGAGACACAGCAAAGGTGACAGGCACATCATTGCAGATGAGACTTGCCCAAATAGCTGCCCTCACACAAAGCTCTGCTGCTTTTGATAAACCTGTGGCACCATGGTGATCCACTACTCAAAATTAGGGATAGCTGGGCAGGAATGTCCCAATTCCTGAGCAGGTAGAACCAGAGGAATGCAGGAATCCCTTTGCACACTTGGCTCCCATTATTACTTTTGTTATCATGCCTTGGAGAGTCACTGGAGGTGTGTTGAAACTGTCTTAATATTAGAAGTATAGTTTCTATACTAAAACCACAAAAGTTTTCATAATGTGGTTTGCTTAGAATGTATACACTGCAGTGACTGCCACTTATTGTTTGTAAATACCTCTCAACTCTGAAAATATTTCTATCTTGCTGGGTGCACAGGAGTTGTATGTTGATTCAGTTTGTCCACAAGGGCCTGTGTATTTGAGTTGTAATCAGTATTTCTCCCTTGACAAAATAAAATTGCCATGAGGTAAAGATGCTTTAAGAATAGACTGAGAATTAGTGACTTCACTTGTAGCTGTGTCAAAATTAACTTTAAAATACATCTATGAGAAAGATGCTTATTCTAATTTATTTTGTTATTTTAGTATTGCCTCATAAATATTTTATTGAAGAATGCTACAGAGGAGCCAAGTGAAGCTGCAAGGTAAAATACTGAGTAAAAGAAATGGGAAAATCTTAGAATTGCTTAGGTTGCAAAAGACATCTAAGATTATCAAGTCCTTGGGTTGGAAAATTTTTCTTGCTACTTGTTTTTGGTGTTTGTCCAGCTGAGTTGTTGCTACTGCCTTGTGGTTTGCTCCTATGAAGCTGAGCCCCACTCTGCACCATGAAAATGCTGGTCTGTTGTGTGAGAGGGAAAAGAGATATTTGTACATTTTTTCATGTTATTCTTCTTTCTTTTCTTTTATTTTCCCTTAAATATTTTTCTAAAACTTGTGACAAAACCGCTCTTTTCTTTTACCAAAGATGCATAGCCATCTGTGGCCTGGGAGTCTGGATATGTGAGGAGCTCACGCAGTGCACAAACCATCCCCACGTGAAGAAGGCCATCAATGTCATAGGTGTGACACTGAAGGTATTGCTGTGGTGGGCCTAATCAATGAGCATTGTGTAAGGAAAGGCTTTTTAACTTTTTAAATAGCTGGTGCTGGTCTGGAGCACAGAGTCTGCAGGTGTGGGGTGCTCTACACACATGCAGAATATTTGCAAAAATAGTGTGTGCTTGTGTACCTCAAACCTTTCCCCCAGCAAACTGAGTTAAGATCACACAGACAGTATCAAACCTGCTGCTTCCTAATGCTGACAGTGTGATTTCACAGCATTAACATTTGCTTGTATGCGTGCAAAATAATTTAAAATGGAAAATAACTGAATGCATTATATTGTATCTGGATGTTTTATTTGGCTTTTCATCACCTTTTTTCTTTCAGTTTTCCAATAAGCTGGTAGCTCAGGTGGCCTGTGATGTCCTTCAGCTGCTGGTGTCTTACTGGCAAAAGCTTCAGGAGTACGAATCCTCCCTGTGCCGGAAAATCACTGAAGTATGTCAGACTCTTTAAAATGTTTGTGTGAAAATGATATGCAAAGTTGGTTTAATTCCTTCCTTGAACTGCTGTGGTTTGTTAACTCCTCCTTTCTCCTGCAGTAATTGTTAGGGATATTGCTGCAGTGCCAGAACCAGTGTATGTCCCATATCTGTAGTGACTTGCTTCCAAAATGCTCAGTAAAATCTTTGTGTTTCATGTGGACACTGGGCAGTTGGATGCTCCTAAGAGAACTGAGCCTTTTCCATACCCTGTGCTGTGTCTTTATAGTGTAAGAAGTTTAAATGCCTTTCTGACCTTCCTTTGTTTGGCTGTAGATCCTTGTGGCCACCATTGCATTTCTTCTGCCAAGTGCTGAATACTCCTCTGTGGAGGCAGATAAAAAGGTGGGTCACTGACATGAGCTGTCTGCTTTCTTTATGCTGTTAGAGGTGGGTTTTAAGTGAAGACACTTTGAATCAGAGTTGTGTTTTAAACTTTCCAACCCATACCTTTAAGTTTGGATGAATTGAATAGAATGGATCCAAACCCCATGTTCCATGTTCTTGTCCAGTTCATAGTTTCACTGCTGCTTTGCCTGCTGGATTGGTGCATGGCACTGCCCATGAAAATGCTGCTGGAGCCTGTATCTGCTGGTGCTGTGGAAGATCAACATGCATCCAGAGCTCCTTTACTGGACTACATTTACAGAGTGAGTATGGGAAGGAATGTGATTTACTGTGTCTGGATGTTTAAGGATGCCTTTCACACGCCCTGCTAGGCACAGAAGCAGTTTTGGCAAGCTTTAGAAAATCATGAGTTTCTGCAGTGTGGGCAGAAGCCTTACAGGTGAGAAGTTACAAATGCAAAATGTTAAGAAGATAAAATTAGACATGTAGAACAGACAGGGAATGGTGAAGAGCAAGGTCAAATGCTTAAAATAACAAGCCAAGGAAGATAATCTTTGCAGAAATTTTTGAAGTGGGTTGTTAAGATACAAAACAGGTCCTGAAATGAGCTGTTAAAGTATAGAATCAGTGCAGATGGCTAGTGTTAATTTTAAAATGCTGTATCTGGCCATAGATGGTTTTTGTATCATGTCCTGGTTTTCACAAAGCCAGAATTAGGGAGGGGCACGGCTCACTGGGTGTGTTGGGGCTGTCCTGTGGGGTTTGTTCCTGCTTCAGTGTCCCACTGTCCCCTGCAGGTCCTGCACTGCTGTGTGAATGGCTCCAGCACGTACACCCAGCAAAGCCACTACGTGCTGAGTCTGGCCGACCTCTCCTCCTATGACTACGACCCATTTCTGCCCCTGGGGAACGTCAGGAGCTCAGAGCCAGCCCAGTGTCCCTCCTCCACAGATTTGGGCAACCTGCTCACTGTTGCTGAGGGTAAGAGAGCTCACAGGGCATGGGCCAGAGCAGCAGCTGGGAAACAGTGCTCCAGGTTACATCTCTGCCTTGAAAATGTAGTAACTGTTAGTAACTTCTTAGTAACTGCTCCTTGAAAACTGGGCAGAGCTCCTTCGGGGTGAATTCCAGTTGCCTCTGTGATAGGATGTGTGAGTTTGTTGCTAATGTTGCTCCTTAAAAGAAATTTACATTTAGAAGTTGTAAATACCAGGGAAAGAGGAATACACTAAACTAAAGAAAAATGGTTTTAAACTGAATATGAGTGAAAACTAGAAATTAGGAAGTTTCTGGCTCTAAGAGGAGTAACACTGTAGAGGCACAGTGTAGCTCTGAGCACAGTCACTTTATGAAATAACTGGTGTATTTGCCTGTGCTGAGGGGAACACCTGGGGATCCAGGAAGTCTCTCCTAGCCTCACACAGACTTTTCCCACTGTGCTGCCAGGAATGGAGGAGCATTGAATTGCAGTGACATCTCTGGTTTACCTTAGCTTTTGTGCTCTGATGGCTGTGGGGATGTGGTAAAATAAAATAAAACTGTGGGACAGGTAAAATTCCTTGGAAAGCTGTAGTAGATAGTTCCTTGAACAAGAAGAGTCAGAAAGGCAAGGCAAGCAGCTGCAATGTGACAAAAATCCACAGTTGCCCTTTTTGAATTGCCTCATGCTGCTTTTACTGATCCATTATCTTTTCATTGATGGTTTTAGAGAAGAGGAGGAGGAATTTAGAGTTGATACCTCTGACTGCACGGATGGTGATGACTCACCTGGTGAATCACCTGAGCCACTACCCGCTCAGTGGAGGCCCTGCCATCCTCCACAGCCTCCTGAGTGAGAACCACGACAATTCCTACGTGGAGTCCTCGGAGCTGTCCTCGGAAGTGTTCCGGAGTCCCAACCTGCAGCTCTTTGTGTTTAATGACAGCACTCTCATCTCTTACCTCCAAATCCCTGCGGAGAAGAGGGCGGGTGCTGAGCCAGCAGCAGCCCCCTCGGACGTCAGGGTGATTGTCAGGGATATCTCAGGGAAGTACTCTTGGGATGGCCGCATTCTGTACGGACCTCTGGAGGGCTGCCTTCCACAGCAGAGCACGACCAACACCTTTGTGATCTCCAGCAACCCGGAGCACCACTTTTCTTCCCAGAGTGACACTTCTCAGGTGGAAGAAGGAGAGGATGCTCTTGACCAGCTGCTGGAGAAGATTGGTACCACCAGCCCCGAGTGCCTTCTGCACCCCCAGCGCAAGCTGAACGAGCCATCCCCACCACCCTGTGGGATGAGCTCCGACCAGGAGCGGGCCATCACGGAAGCCCTGATGAGGCAGAGTGCCCAGGAAAGGGAGTTCATCCTGAAATGCAGCTCGGACTGCAGCATGAAGGTGGCCTGTCAAGAGCCACCACGTCCTGCTGAGCCTCAAGCCTCCTTTTACTTCTGTCGGCTGTTGCTGAATGACTTGGGAATGAACTCCTGGGACAGAAGGTAGGGAGGCAGCATTCAGAGCATGTTTACAGTACTTTCACTCTTCTAATTTCTTACCCCCAAATGTGTACACTTAAGAAAGCAAGACTTACACAGCTGAGGGGTAGTCAGAGCATAGTTTTGAACTTCAGTGATTATTCTAAATAGACATTCATAGATTATATATAATAATAATTTTTTAAAATCTTATCATGCTAATTTGATTCACTTAGGTATTTGGATGGCAAAATACTGTGTCTTTACGGTGTTCCATTTGCCTTCAAACCTTTTTTTATTTTGTTTTAGAAAAAGCTTTCATTTGCTGAAGAAAAATTCAAAATTGCTGCGAGAACTGAAGAATCTGGATTCCCGCCAGTGGTAGGTGATGTGTGCTGGACACACCATTGATAAGGTTCTTGTTTCCCAAGGAAGAGTGAGTGAGTCCCCAAAACCAAAGCTTCATTCCCACTGCCTGTGCCAGCAATCCAAATATTATTAGTATGTAAAATGGATTGTTTGTTCCTGCAGAGTTCTGGAGTTGTCTGCACTGTGTACAGCAAGTTCCAAATCAGTAGCAAATAATAAGACACAGCAAGTTCCAAATCAGTAGCAAATAATAAGACAGCAACCTATTTCCAGTTTCCTTTATCTGAGAGCGGAGGGAAGTTCACAAATCATTTGTGACCTTGGTTCAACTGACAAAGGATCATTTCCTGCAGGATGATCCCTGTGTCAGGAGCAGTTCTTAAAGGGGTGATCTCCCCAGAACTACTCCCCAGTCAGGAAGTGGCAGAATGGAGTTCTGAATGTTAGGTTTTATTTTGCATTACTGGACATAGAGCTATTTGAAAAACCTCTGCAGCATTGCAGAGTTCCAAGTTTCTTGTATCCCAGCAGTTTTCATATCATATCCACTTTGCTTGTTTTCAAGAAGCCAGCTACCTCTGTCAGCCTTGTAAAACTCAGCCCAGGATCTGAGTCAGTAATGTTTCTTCCTCCTTGTATGTCATCACCCTGCAATTAAAATTCTGTAGGTCAAATTATGCTCCCATTAACACCTGTGCCACCTCGCTGTTGGTGGCAAAGCTGCACAGATCTGAGTCATTAACCCTCTAATTGGAACTTGGTCACCAGTGCTGTGGCTGATGCACAGAAAGGCCAGCCTTGACTCTGCTCTCGGGACTGGGGTGTGCCTGCAGGGGGGCTTTGGGGAGAAAAAATGGGGCAAAAATCTGTTACTGCAGCTGAAAGTGAGCAATGTACTTGTGTGTGAAAAAGAAAGGGACATAGAGAGTTAAACGTGGGCACCTTGGGAGTGCAAGGGATCTAAAAGCTTATTTTGGACTGAAACTTCTTTAACTTGGATTTCTTTTGTGTCCCATTGCAGCCGTGAAACTCACAAGATTGCTGTGTTCTACATTGCTGAGGGACAGGAGGACAAGTGCTCCATCCTGGCCAACACAAGGGGAAGCCAGGCATATGAAGATTTTGTTGCTGGACTGGGCTGGGAGGTAATAGCCATAAAAGTAGGCAAACTAACATGTTGCTGATGTCACTGCATAGTTTTTAATTATTAAAAAAAGAAAGATAAATTTCATTGCACACTGATATTTATTTAGCTGCTTTTAGGTCTTGACATGGTCAGAGCACACACCACAGAAGCTGCTTCATGAAGCTTTTGGGTTTAATTTGCATTGTCAAAATGGTGTGCCATAATCTAAATGCCATGAAAATTTATGGGTCTGGGAAATGCAGAGTAGTTGCTGTCACATTTAAGGATCAAAGTGCCACAAGGCCCACATGGTGCCATTGGGAAAGCAAACAATCCTTTGGACTCAGGCTGGACTTCAGAGCTGCATTTCTTCTGAATAAGCTTCTGGAATAATTTCTTCTTATGGTTTTTCTTTCTGTACAAATCCTTAGTTTCTTCTGTAGTTTTTCTGGTTCTTTCTGTTCTCTCTGCCCTTTGGGAGGCTCCTGGCACTGGGGCTCTGAGCCCCTTGGAGCAGCAGTGTGTGGCAGAATGCTGTTTGCTGGAGGAAGGTAGAATCACCAGGTAGATATTGGCTCAGGACCTGGTTCAGAGACATTTGCTTTTAGTGACTGCCCAATACAGGAATGGGGAAGACCAATCTAACAGAAATATTGCAAAGCACTAGGGGAAGACTTTAAGACAGCTGTATAGTCCTAGAATGGTAAATTCACCAAGTCTTGCTATAGAAATAAATACTTATTTGTCATCAGTCTTCAGATTTGCTCTAATCCTGACTCTGAATCCCTCAGGTGGATCTCTCCACGCACGGGGGGTTCATGGGGGGCCTGCAGCGCAACGGCAGCACGGGACAGACTGCTCCCTACTACGCTACCTCCACTGTGGAAATCATCTTCCATGTGTCCACAAGGATGCCATCGGATTCAGATGATTCCCTGACCAAAAAGGTAAAGGTTTTACAGTCTATTTCACACTCTTCAAGTGCTTCAATGAAAGTTTGAACCGAGAGCAGCTTGTGCTAACTGGCCCTGGCAGCCCATCTCTGCTGTGCCACATGGTGCTCTGCAGCTGGATTAGCTGAATTAAATGGCATCTAAATTCTGGGTTCTGAAACACAATTAACATTTCCATGGTAGCCTCAAATACCACCATGAGTAATAATATTAGCAATAATTTCATTTGGACGTTGTCTGCCTGCCAAAGCTGTTGCAGGTTGGTAGAACAAAACAACCAAATGCAGCTCAATAAAACATTCCAGATGAATCATCCCACATGGAACAGTGAAGCAAAAGGGAGGTGACAAGCTCAGGACCCAAGGCAGCCACAGCTGATAGCCAAAGCCAGTGGCTACTTAAGCACAGTTCTGACAAGTAGCCTGTGCTTCAAAGTCAGCCAGAACCCAGCCCAAAATTCTGTTGGATTTAGTCTGGATTTAATCTTTGTCTTTCTTAACCCAGAGTGATTTGAGATTATGGTGCTTGCCAGCTGCTGCTTAGAGTCAGAGAAGATTTCAGGGGCATGCCAAATCTCTGCCTTTTTAATTAGGATTGGCAACTTGTCCTGCAGAGGTTAACGTGGTCAGTAATGCTAAGGGGCTATAAATGTGTCACTGGGTGACTCTGTTTAGTGTCCAGTTGGTTGCAGAATCACTTGTGCTTTCCTTGAAATATAAAGGTGGAATTTCTGCTTACTGGTCCTGAAAAATTGCCCAGCATTTCATAATAAAACCAGATCCTTTATTTTTTTTTATTGGGATATCTGTCATTAAAAGAAAAAGCAAAATGACATGTTTCTGTATGCAGGTCTTCTTATCAGTGGATTTACGTGGCTGTGGAAAAAAAGGTAATCTGAGTTCTTCAGGATGGAGGAGTAGGGCAGTGGTAGCTAGTAGGGGGCTGCAGAGTCTGTGGCTTTACCAGAGTAGGACTATCTCTGTTTTTATTGTTCCTGACCAGTATTTGTCCAGCTGCTAGTTCAAAACTCCAGTGATGAATGATTTACAGTTTCCCAAGGCAACATATTTCTATGCTCCACTTCGTGTACCATGACAGAATCTCTTGCAGCACCAACTTTGCTTCAGTTTAAGCTCATTGATTCTACCCTGTTTCACATGGATATGGAGGGCAGATTATTTTGCAGCAGACTTGTGCATGTCTGAGAATTGTTGCCATGTCTTTCCAAGACTTACTTTTCCTACAGAAATTGTCTTTTTAGTCTAATCTTCCCCTGGAAGTCCTAGCTCCTGGGTTTTGTGGAAGCCTAGAAAAGACACTGGGATATAGTCTGGCTACTGAGTAATACATCACCTGGTAGAGGAGAGAGCACAGTGATGGAGCTACCACATAGGGAAAATTGGGTTTAACTTCAAACAGTCTATTTTGCTAATTCTCCTGATTCCCACACATATTAGGGGTTATCATAGGCATTGAGAATCTCTAGTTTTTCCATTTAATTGTCTTGCCTATGTTTGCTCTAAGAGAATTCCTTCTTTGTGAGAAACAAAAAGCAAAAGCATTTAGTAGCTGCCAGTCTCCAAGTCTTGCAGTGCCAGGAAACCAGGCCAGCTCCAGCACATACTATCCACAGAAAATACCACGATGGAATTGCTCTAAGACTGTTTTAAAAACCCTGAAATCTGCTCTAGCACTGGAACCCTACATGGGCCTGACTGTGCCATGCTCTGAAACAACAGGGACATGTATTTATTTCCCCCACCTGCACTGGGGAATTCCACAATTCCTGATTAACAGAGTTGGAATCAAATGCTTTTGAGGTCATGGCAACTCTCCTGATCCTCACAAGTGTGTTGGGACTTCCACTTGCTCACTGAGCAGTCAGTGCAGGCTGGGCATAGGTCCTTATCTCAGATTATTGGGATGGAATGTCCAGGTTAAAAAGATTTTTATATTTATTACTCCTTGCCTTTAATGCTTTTTTTTCATAGCGGTGTGGGAAAGGGAATGCAGATTCCCATGGCATTCAGTTCCTGCTCCTGTGACAGAACTGTGACTAGTGATACAGGACAGTGTTACTGGGAGGGAGGAAATTTCATCAGGCTGCCAGTCAGGATGAAATGAGGGCCACAACTTCTTTTCTCTTGCCCTCCCCTTCCTCCCCTCAGGTGGTGTCTGGGATCTGAGGTGCCCCTTACCTCTGAAATCTTTGTGATTTGTATGGTTTCTTTGCTTGTGTTGCCTCAGACCACCAGAAAGGCTCCAGTCCCATCAGGACACTTGGCTCATGTGCTCTGGGCTGAACAGAAGGACTGACCACCTGCTGGCCTGGGGAGCCCTGCAGCAGCCCATAAATTCTGGGGGCTTTGGGAATTAAGCAGATGCAGTAATTTTACTTAAAATATGTTATTGTGGCTCTTTATTTTTACTGAAAATGAGGGTAAATTAATTTCCAGTATAAATTCCCAAGAATACGTGCACTTTCTCTGAGGATGAACTTGGCCCCTTATTTTTGTGCAGTAGAGTTGTCATGTGCAGTTTGTATTTCTTTATTTGAGATACATGCTGACAGATTATATTGCTAATTCAGGGAGAAAGGGGAAAAAAATGAAAGAAAAAGCCCTCTCTGAATAAGTCTTGGCCCTGACAGAAATCTTTTCTAGTGGAGTAAACAAAATTCAGCTGATCTCTTTTGCTGCTGCAGGGTTCAGCATCATTGGTTCCAAACTTTATCTGCCTGTCGTGTGGCAAGAGTGAAAATCAATCCCGGGAATGGCATCCTCCTGTCCCTGTCTTTTTTCTGCCCAAATTGTGCTTAATGGTTTAAAGATGTGCTGCAGAATTTCTCAGTGATTTATTCCATCTTCTCCATTGTCAGAGCAGAACTTTTTCAATTCAGAAATCTGGTTGCAACCCCATAGTGAACTCTTGCTCCTTCGCTGCAGAAATTTGTTAGTTGGGGCTAGATTAGATTTTTAGCAGCTAATCTGACTGCTGTAGGGGTTTGCAGAGTGGGGACAGAGCTGTGCTATTGGATTTGTCCAATTCATTTGACTCCAGGACTATAATTGCACTTATGTCTTACAAGGCTTTTATGGCCTCGGGCTGGCGAGCAGCAGAAAAACAAATTGGCAGTGATACAGTGAGAGTGAAAGGGAATGAAAGGCACACATTATCAGTCTCCAGGCAGCCCTGCTCTGGCAGGAAGTTTCTTGGTTAATTTACAAATAAAACTTAGATTTTTAGGATGGGCACACTGTCAGGCAGACAATGGGGATGTCAGGCCCCACTGTTACTTAGCAAAAGTAACAGCCATGCCTCCCCAAAAGCAGGAATTCTTCGGTCAAACAGACGACTCCTCTCTGGAGCCAGCTGGCTGTGTAATGCAATTAGCAGGGAAAGGAGGTCAGGCCGAGGTGTGCACCGTGACCAGTGTCAGTGCTGTGGGCACCACCGGGCGTGTGGGGAGCCTGGAGCACTGCCAGCTGCCCGTGCCACAGCCCAGGGACAGGGGGGGACTGACCCCAGCCGTGCCCAAGCACCTGCAGCCAGAGCGTGTCCATCACACCCACATCAGCCAGACTGCCTCCCTGGGCATCCTGGAGGAGACAGCTGCCACCTCCAGAGCTGCTCCAGTCAGCACCAAACTGGGCAGCTCTGAGCTGCTCTGCTCTTGGCCTCTGCTTTTTAATATCTCTCTGATTCTCCTTGGATTTTTGTAATGTATTCTTTTCCTTTCATTCCTACTCCTAAACCGTGTGGAGAGCACAGCCTGGAGCTCTGGCTCCACATGTGTCAGCTGTGGGGCTTTGGACCTTTCAGCACAAGTCCCTCATGGCACTGACTCTGCCCCACAGCTGCTGTTTTGAATAAACAACACAGGAAAATAGCTGGCTTATTGTCACTGATAAGATTTTTATAATGGCTTTTTATCAGTGAAATTATCTTTCAATAACAAATGTTTTAGATTAGTACCAATTTTTTTCTTTGTAACATTATACCTTGTAACTGTGACACTTAAGGTTGTGTGACTTCAAAACCAGGGCAGTAACTCAAGCCCTGCAGTGGGGGATCACAGCAGAGGTGGGATTGTGAGCACAAGGTGTGTTAAGGGTTTGAGCTCACAGCCATCATTCCCTGTCTCACACGAGCTGACTTCTCCCTCTTCACTGAATTCTGTTCTTTAGGGTGTGATATCAGTACAAAGGGGCTTGGGAGTCTGCTTTGTCCAAGGTGTGAATTCCTTCTTCCTTGTCAGTCTGCACTGTGGTATTACCAGTAATTCTTTGCTTCTGTATTGCTTTGTTTTTACTGGGCAATTAAGAAAATACAGGAGAATGCACAGAAATCATGGTGACCACGAGAACAGCACTTTCTACTGATTTTGTACATGTAAGAAGCTCTAGTAATAGTATTGTTACTGTTACCATGTTTTTACAAGACAAAAAGTGTTCATGTTTTCTTCAAACAGAACTAAAATCACCTTTATTCATAGGTGTAAATAAAACACAACTCTTTATCTTCCATTTATATTAAAATAAACTGAGAATCTCAGTCCTTCTGTGAACTGAGCTTTGCTGGACTATAAACTGTAAACCAAGTTCACAGCTGTAACTTTTTGATTCTCTTAATCTGTTGGATTTGCCACATTTCTCTCGTGGTTGGGGTCCAGTTTGCCACTGATATGTACGAGTGAAATTTTTTCCTTCTAAAGGCACTGCCTGATCCTGAAGAGGGAAGTTTCATTGGTACCACATGCACTGATCCAAGGCATGTTGGGGTTACTCAGTTGTTATTTACCAATGAAAATCACCACTTTCTTTTCCCTTTCTTCTCTCCCCTCACACGGAGTGAAGTAGCAGAGCTTCGTTTTGGCTTCTTTGTTCGGTCTATTGTGCACATTGTTCCAGGAGTAGCACCAAATTGTGGGGGTGGGGGGTGTCTTTTAAGCTTTAAGTGGGACTTAAATTCTCTTTATGCTTTGGGCTGGCATTCTGCATGTGGATTACATTTTAACTTTAAAGCTTACAGTTGAAACCATTGTGTGAGGCTTGTTCGTGATTGCCAAATAGTTTTTGCCATCTGTTAATCACCTCCAGCTCCTCCAATAGCAGAGCGAACACACAACAGGCTCTCAGATGCATTTTGTATATGTTATGTTTAAATTTTAGCCATGTTCTTTGCAACTCTGCTCCAAATAAAAAGATGAACTCCTACAGTGTTTCCCATTCTTCTCTAACTCACGTTGCCCAGATATTTTGCTGACATTTCAAGCAGAAGCCCTCTCCAGACACAGTGAGGAGATGTTTGTGGATAATAAATTCAGCTATAGTGGTTCATGACAGACAGTTTCTTGACATCCTGAGTCAAGGCATTTCATATTTCTGTGACAGCTGCCTTATTTTAGCTGGAATATGATGTTCTGTTGGGTAATGTTTTGTTCTAGTAATTCAGTTTTCCATCTTAAATCACTGTAGGTAATGTACATTTACATATCCTGCTAATGGCTAGTTTGATAATGACTTAATTAAGCCATCAGACGACAATGAGTTGTGAATGAAGCAAATTATTGAGCTGATGCTTTCATGAGCAACTGGAGAAAAACAATATTTTAACTTTTTCTGTAATGAAATATTCCTACTGTTGAGCATTGTAATTCAATTTGTGAGCCATGACCTCTCCTAAACCGTGGTTATCACTCAGATTAATAAAGAGCCAATTTGCCGTTGCAGCTTCGTCACTTGGGAAATGATGAGGTTCACATTGTCTGGTCTGAGCACACCCGCAACTACCGCAGGGGCATCATCCCCACCGACTTTGGGGACGTCCTCATCGTCATTTACCCCATGAAGAATCACATGTTCTTCATAGAGATCATGAAGAAACCAGAGGTATGTTTTGGCTGCTTTGCCGGGATTGTCACGTGTTTTGCAAGTGACCAGCAGTTCTGCAGCTTAAGTAAAGCTCAGTGGGTTTTATTTTGGGGGTTATTTTTTCCCAGCAAATACCAAATACAGCCTGTCCATCTCAAGTGAAAAGCTGAGCAATGAGCTCATACTTTAGAATTACTAATGGTGATCCCAGTGCCTGCTCATTCATTTTATAGTCATACTTGGTGCTTATAGAAATATGTCAGAGTTCTCATCCCATAGAAGTTACTGCAGGAAGCACAGTATTTAAAAACATTGTGTGTTTCCACCATGAAGCAGTGAAAGCAAAACACTCATGTGCTGTTGAATCCCCCCAGTGTCAGGTCACTGTTGGACGTGTGGTGCTGTGCAGAACCTCACAGGTGTGGAACTGTCCAACTCACCTGACTTGGTGGGATGATATAGGCATTGGATATCCTGACATCAAACCAAATGTTGGAGGTTCACTATTTTCTGGTTAAATCATTGTTTGCCATGACGTTTGAGACCTTTTCTTAAAAAAAAAGCTTTCTTTTTCAACATGTCACAACATGTCATGGGTACATCTGTGCATATGTGTGAAAAAGCTGCTCAGTAAATGCTTGTCTGGTACATTGTGGACACCAAAATGTATATAAAATATACTTTGTGAATATAGCCAGTGTAATAAGTACCGTTTCCTTTATATGAGGGACAATATTTGTCCAAGAGAGTAACCAGCAGTGGTAAATGCCTTCATCAGATGACATATTTACCAGCTGTAGACAATATTTTCTGAGTTGTGAATGATGGAGCTGTTAGGTATTAACAACCAGTGGTTTGTCAGTAGACTTTTCAAACTTGAAAATTTTCTAATAGTGGATGTTTTTTCTTACATTTGGTGTTGGGCTCTGCAATTTACTTTTTGGGCATTTTAGCTTTTAATGTTCCACTGGGAAAATGAGAATTTAGTGCAAGGAACACGCTTGAGACTTCTCTGGAGCAAGGAAGAAAAGCTGTGTCATCTCACATATTAGTCAAAAACACCCGACGGGCAGCCAGAATAAGAGCTAACTGGAAATTTAGTGTTATCCCTACATTTAAAGTACAAACCATTACAATGTAATAAAATTAATCCAGACATTTCCAGGGCAAGTGTGGCTGACCTTTTGTTCACCAGCTACTGACCCCAGGGTGAATGAAAGAGGCTTGCAGAGAGAAATGTCTGTTGTTTGGCTTCAGTCCCTGGTATTTAAATTGCATTCCCTAATCGAATGAAAAGGCTGTCCTCTCTATCAGGTTACAGAATCCATGGCAACATTTGGCCTTTTATATCCATAATGTTAGCCTTTTTGTTTGCAGCCAAGTAGAGACACCTGGAGCAATGTTAACATTAACCGCTTTAGCATTAATAGCTTCATTATAGAAGAATTTCTGATCAGATAGCTGTTACTTTTGTTATGTTGCTTCAGCTTGTATTGTTTTCATTTTTGATCTCCCTGCTTGGCAACCGGGCAATGATTTGCAAATTTTTTTTGTCTTGATTAATTAAGCAATATAATTATCAGGAACCGTGCTGCAGTCTTTGCCCGACAAAGCTTCGGGGGGAAGACAATAGTAAGTCTGTTAGTGTGAATGCATTCCACGCGTCACAGATGCACGAGGATATTGGGAACAATGAGAGGAAAAGCTGCCTGCGAGAGGGGACAAAGCATGCCAGGCAGGCTCGGCACTGCACATACCGCCAGGGACATGCTGCGGGTTCCCTGGGACACAGATGCCTCGTTAGATTGCAGCTCGTCATCAGAGATTAATTCTCAGCCATTTGGTACAATAATTTACCCATTCCCCACTCTTTTAACTAGTGCTGCTCGCTGTAGAGGGGAAGGCTTTGTGCTCAGAAGGTTTATTTAACCTTGCCTACTTTTACTGCGGGCAACAGAAATAATGATTTTTCTGTTGGAAATTGGAACGAAGCAGGTGTTTGCAGTGGGCTGAATATTAATTTTTGCTTCATGGATAACTTGCGGTGACATTTGGAGCACTCGCAGAAGGGGATCTTTCCCTCTGCCCTCTTCTTTTTAATTGATCCCTGTCAAAGCAGGCTGTTTTTTGTAACCACCACAGCCCTGCTTGGCTGGGATGGGTGTTTAATGCCGGGGCACGGAGCTGTGCCCTGTGTGTTCCCCTGGCCTCCCCCCAGACCCCTCCCGAGGGCAGAGCCCCTGTGCAGATGGAAGCTGACGAGATGCAGCTCCATTGACTTTAATGACCCTCGGCGAGGCCGCTGGATCTGCTCGGGAATGAATAATTCTGAGCTTTGTGTCCATGCTGTGGTCCGGCCGTGCAGAACCCTCAGCTCCCCTCTCCGTATGGGGGGCACGTGTAGGGATGTGTGTGTGCTTATCCACACACAGATAAGCTGTGTAACACACACACCTTGTCCACAGTTTGTATCTGTAAATTCTGTAGTGCTGTGATAAAAACTCAGCCCCACTCCCCAATTCCAAGTGGTCTGAAATAGTGGAACCAAGTCCTGTAAGCAAAACCCTCCTATCCAAAAAGCCTGACAGAATTTCCCTGCACTGGTAGCGTCTGCTAATCTGACTTTACATATTTGGTATTTGATTGGTAGTATAATTTTAATATTAATATATACTTAGCCTCCTTATTTGTACTTAGGATTATAGTTTTACATTCTTTTCTCCTGTTGTCAATACTTCTAAACAGAGCATGGAGTAAAAATTTCACTTAGAAACGTTATTGCTTGAAGAGGGAAAACTTGATGCTCTGGAACCAGTATTATTTTGGTGGCATAGATTTTCCTCTGTCCCTTTTCTTTCCAACTGCCCGAACAGTAATGCCAACAGTAAATAAAAAAAAAAACAAAGGCAAAACCAGTATGGAAACATTTTACACTAATCTGGTTTTTGGGAGTAGGTAATTTATTTTAAGTAAAGGAATGACAGAATAAGTGTGTGAAGAGACAGCTGTCATTTGCAGATGTTATATTAAACCCAAATTTCTTCTGTAATTCATTGCCACTTCTAATTAGAGGAATTCCCTAGATGCAGGGGATTTATATTATTCCCTTTGTCCATTTATTGAATGACTGTCACAGTCACCCACAAGCAGTTGCAGAAGAATAATAGAGGGTATTTATTTATGTGATAAGCCTTTGTACAGATGGAAAAAATCCATAGCTTAAATATTGGTAATTTCTGCTGGCTTCTGTTTAGGGCTTTGGTTTGGGAGTTGGGTTTTTTTCCTTCTGAGTTTGTGAAAGGGAAATGAGCTTGAATACTTGTAAATCCTAAAATTTATTATGTATTTTAACATCCACATTTCCTGGGTTTGGCAGGCCAGGTCTGTTAGGTGTCTGCAGTTCCAGACATGATTGACTTTCAGAAAGCATCTCTTGATACCTGGGCCTTTATCTGCAGAGCCCTGGGTCACCAGGGCACATCATATGGAGGTTCTCTGGGGGTGAACCTGACAGGGCAGTGTTTGAGCACCTTGAAGTGCTGGGCTGGGCCTGTTTGTGCCTGTCCCAGCTGTGTGTGCTGCCCCTGAGAAGGTGCCCTGCTCTGACATCTCCTCTGCCTTCCATGCACCTCATCTTGGTCCAGCTCAAGGTTTTTTTCCCTTGCATGAAGTTCATAGAAGGAGTTTATAGAGGATTATCTGAAGCAAATGCATCTTTGCAAAACCTCCTACCCATGTTAGATTCAGACAGTGAATCAGGGTGTTATGTTGGGATCCCAGAGAGAAAACAGCTCTTTATATCTACTCCCTGTGGCATATCGATTGCAAATTCATAGCTGGATTTGGTTCCTGGGTGTAACAAGCTCGTGTTTACCCCGCTGAATGTTCGGTGAGATGTGTATCCATGTACAGCTTGCTGAGGGCAATTACAGAGGATTTAAACCCTTCCAAACGTGGGGGATGAATGGCACACTGGAGGTTTCAGTGTGTGGAATAATGTGGTCATACTGGTTTGTGGCAGAATGCTGTACCAGTCTCCTGTAGTGCTTCTGAGGCATATCTTTCTATTTTGGGTTCCCCAGGTGCCGTTTTTTGGTCCTCTCTTCGATGGAGCAATTGTGACAGCGAAGCTGCTGCCCAGCCTCATCTGTGCCACGTGCATCAACGCCAGCAGAGCAGTCAAGTCCCTCATCCCCCTCTACCAGAGCTTGTATCCTTTCTCCCATGGGGCAAGGCTCCCCTGGGTAGGGTTCTTTCTTCAGAGCACCCTTCTGCACAGAGGTAGGCTTGGGGGAAAATTCTTCCCGTTTGATTTTATTGGCAAAGGTCTTTCTTTGTGTCCAGCTTGGATGTTTTCAGTGGTTCATGCCAAGTTACCCGATATTTTAAAAATAAGATGGTAACATCACACGAGTGGTCTCACCAGCAGCTTCCATCTCACTGCTGGTGGACCTGGACTCAGCACTGGTGTTTTGAGCTGTGAGTAATGATAATTCTCAGTTTTCCTTCATGCTCATAATACCATCATACATTTTATAGCTTGTTTTGTGAATCACATCACTTATCTCAGGACCAACACTCACTGCACTTTGCCTTCTCTGGGGAGCTTTTGATTTGAGTATTTTTCTAACCATGTGACTTTGAAAGAGAGTTTGTAAGTGAAATATTTTAATCTTTGAAAGAACATTAATGAATTAGTTTGAGATGCACATTTTTAAAACACAGAGTATCCTCAAAGTACAAGTTGTTTTTTGTTTTTAAAGGCTAAATTTTATCCAGTATACTTTGCAGAAGTCATCAGAAATTAAAAGTAGCACTGTGGTTAAATAGTTTGTATTTTATTAGCTGAATTGTGTACTCATTGTAAAGCACAGTAAAGGCAGTTGGTGGTGGTTGTGCAAACCATGGCAATGCCTGACAGGTAAGTCAAAACTTGATGACTTTCCCACTTTGGTTTCTTGAAAGAAATTTAACAAACTCCTAAAACTGTCCTGTGCAGAATTGATCTTAATCCATGTGCTTCTCAGTCAGTGTGCAACACTGAAATAACAGGGTGGTAAAACTAACATACGTAGCAGCAGTTACAGCAACGGAGCAATTCCAGCCCCTTGGGCCCAGATGGAATCCTCTGGTTCCAGAGCCTGCCCAGCATTCTGTGAGTGAATGGTGCTTGCCAGCTGGCCCTGCTCCTGCTGTCCAAGGGAGGTGTCCCTCGGGGTCCCTCTGTGTCCCTGGGGTGACACGAGCAGCACAGGGCACTTCTCCACACAGGTTGGAAGCAGCATCTGTGCCTGCATTCTTTTCCCCCTTTTTCTGTGGCTGATGGTGCACCAGCAATGTCTATAGTGAATCAACTGCCACTTGTCTGTCTGATAAATGGAAGTGGATTGAGAAACTCCTGAAATGGGACGAAGTGAATGTGGTGGGCAGATCCCATCAGGATGACACTAGAGCAGGAGAGAAAGCTATCCATAACTCATCCTGCAGATAATGATGCACTTTGAGATATACTAACATTCATCATGAGCCAGCAATTGGAATGTGAGTGTGTAGATGTGTAAAGGTGGTGTCTGAGCCCAGTGGAGCCACATTGCTCTGCAGCTTCCAAAGGGAGAGTGACTCCACTCCAGAATTTGCTTTGCCAGCTGCTCTGAGGAAAACGGGGGGGAAACAGACCCAGAAGTGCAAACAGTAAATGCAAGTGCTTTTATCAGACTGGGGATGAAAATAACTCAAAAAATGTCAGAAATAAAAAGCAGGGATCCTGGCAAAGTAAGGGGTGTTTGGCACACATGAGCTGTAACCATGCAGTTGGGGTGAGCACTGAAGGCAGGAGTGAGGCAGAGCTGAGGGTTATCTGCCACTTCTTCTTGGCACCTGGGTCTTGCTTAAAGGCACCACCCACACTAAGGGTCAGTAGCTAAAGGTGTTTCAATTCAAGTGTGATTAGAAATGGATCGAACTCCTCATCTGGTGTCAGTGCTTCAACAGTGATAAGGTGCTGAGCCTGTGGTGCTCCTGCTGGAGCAGTGGCAAGGTGTGAAGTACCTGCCTGGACTTTGCTCCACATGGAGCAGAGCCCTCATCCTCACTCCTGCCCCGTGTGGTGCAGGGGGGACGGGGACAGTGGTGGTGGTGGCTGCAGGGGGATGGGGACAGTGGTGTTGGTGGCCACGGGATGCTCTGCGGGTGCAGAGTTGCGTGCTGGGGAGCTGGGGCAGCGTCTTGCCAGCAGTGACAGCTGAAGTCACTTGTTGGAAAGTCTGTAAACTCCAGCTACAGCTGCACTTGTCAGGGGCTGTAAGGGAAGTGTAATCAGCCACAGAGATTAATTTGCATCTCAATTAGGCAAGAGTCAGGAGGAAGCCTAGGGTCTGTTGCTGGAAGGTTGGGGAAGAAATCTCATCAGGCACAAAGGGCTCCTGACTCGGTGCTCCAGCTCCAGCGAGCGGAGGACAATATCCGAGTCCGGTTTCCATGGGGACCAGGACCGCAGAGCCGCGGGAGCATCTCGCTGCGCCACAATCGCTTGGTCATGATGACACAAATTCCACTGTCGTGCCCAAATAGAGTTTTCCCTTGAAAATCTCTTTGAAAATGAAGACGGTAACTCTGGCAGACCACATCAGACTTTTTCTAATCTATTTTTTATGTTTATGTAACTGTCTCTGGTTTAAGGAATTCATAGAGTAAGAGAAATATTGATTGCAAAATAATTAACTATATTTAAACTTCACTTTGAAGCCATTCTGGCTAAAAGTGCTTTGTGTCCATCAAATGGCACTGTGCAGGAGCCAGCCCAGGGCACAGCTCAGCTGCCTTTGGAGCAGTGAAAGCCCCCTGTCTCTGTAGCTGCTGTGGATGATTGTGCATCAGTGTATGTTCAGAATTCCCATTTATTCCTTCTTGGTGCCACGGAGCACTGAGGCTGAGTGGCTGCAGCCCCTGCTAATTGGGGCTCTTGCCATCCTTGAGTAACTGCTGAGCATGAGGCAGTGTGCTCCAGGATGCTTTTCCAGGCAGTAACTGGGAGTGGAAATATCCCAGTGGTTTACAGAAATCATAAGCAATAAGGTGACATAAATTTGATAAGAACATGGAATAGTAATATTTAAGCTTGCTACAATTGCTGTATAAAAAGGTAGATATTTATGCACATTTTCAAGAGCATTTGAGCCTTGTGCTGCGAAAAGGAAGGAACGACCACTCTCACAAACAAATAATTGTATATCAAAATGAAGCAAGGGTCTGTTCAGGACCCAGCAGTGCTGAATATTTCAAAATTGGTAGGAATGGTGCTGTAAAGCTGCATCTCCCAGCTCTCTTCCCACGTGCACGGAATGAGCTGTGTGCTGGACAGGATTTTTGACCACCCGTGTGATCTGGAGTGCCATCTCCCTGAGCTGCAGCAGAGCATGTCTCTGGGAGCTGGGCTTGTCTGTAGAGATAAATACTGGGGGGAACCAGTGTTTGGATTAAAGTACTGTGGGTTGAAGGACAGCTGCTGTCTAAGCTGACAGTTTGTAAGCTCAGGAGCTGGTAAACCTTCACATAGGAAAATATATCTAGTTTGGCAGATGTCAGGTGCTTTGGTTGGCCCATAATTTAATGCTGGTCTCCAAAAACACTTTGGGATTTGGGGATAGTGATGTCTGAGCAAAGATCTCCCCTTAGAATGCCCAGGGAAATGCAATTCTGACTGCCCAGGTTGTCTTTCTTCGTGGAGTAATTTCCTTGCTCCTTGAATTAGATTGGTTTAAGTGAAAAATTATTTTGGTGCTATTTCTGTTATCTTACCACTTTGGGGGGTTTAGCCTCCACTATTGCAAATAACTCTTTTACTCCCAGTCCTGCCTGGTCTCACTAACTGAATTTGAAGAAAAGTAGGAAAAATCCCAGCCTGCCTGAAGTGTTACCTGAGGCTTGATCAGTGCTTTGAAAGCTGCCTTGGGGAGGGTGGAACATGTCACCCTATGTGCTTTGGTGATTCCTGGTAGTATTTGAATTATTTTATTAGCAATTCAAGCTACCTGTGTCTTCCTGTGAATGAGTAAATAGGGCAGGAGTTCCTGTTGGGATTTATTAACATCTTGATTATAAAACTATCTCTGTGAACAATCTTGCTTTTAGGATAAATTGGTTTGGTCTTATGGATAGGAAAGGGGTTTGATCTTATTCTGCCTGTTGATTCCTGCATGTTTTTCATACTCTTCTCCAGCACCTTGACTGGAGCAGAGTCCAGGAGGGGAAGAAGTAGCTGATGGGGTAGGCGTGGAGACCTGTGGCTGTCAGCTGCAATTCCTGCTGTTCAAACTGGCCATCTCAAGTGCTGTGCAGGTGCTCCTGGCAATAAAATCCTCACAGATCTCTGACATCAGCTGTGCCACTTCTACCTTTTAAGTTAATATAAATAGAATTATAGGGGGGCTGACTGAAATACTCTTAGTCTTGTGAGAAGAGAGAAATTAACAGTGTGGCAGTTTGTGTCCTGGTTTCCAAAGTTGTTCGCGTTACATGTTGTTTGTTCAGAGAGAAATCCTGAAGGGAGAAGAGATTTAATTGAGATTTCTTGTTCAGTTTCTCCCTGAGCACTTTGCAACATAACACATCCATGTGTCCAGTGCTGGAGGTGTCTGTGTATGGAACAAGCACGGTGGGGACAAAAAAGACTTTAGAGAATATCTGAGCACTGGATGTCACCATTTCCCTGCTCACAATTTGCAATGCTGTTTGTGGGCCAGAGGAAAACACGGCCCTTACATTGGAGAAGTAATTTGATACATGAGTAGCTCTTGCTGTTTTCTCTGCTGTGATGCCCATGGTGTGCCTGCTGACCTGTGGCAGCCAGCAGCTCAGTGGGGTAAAGCCAAAACTCCGTCTAAACACATGGCACAAAAAAGATATCCATACCTTTAATTCATTTCATTGCATTCAGATACTGACATACTAATATACAGGAGATGTGTTAATACCTGGAATTGAGAAGATTAAGCAAAGAATGTCAGCTTCAAATTCTGAATTAAATCCTTTTCTTGGTTTAAGCCAATTTCTGATTAACCTAATATAGAGTGCCTGATCTGCTTACCTACTTTATCTGGAAAAGAAAGGAATTTCCTATGATGGACTTAATTATATGAATGGCTGTCCAATGTGCTGGAAAGTGCATGTGGTGTTGGATATGTTTTGTGTTCCTTTCCAAGTGTGTTTTGTGGTGCTGCCATTCAGAACTCTGCTGTGGGTACAGGGGAGTGTTTGCACCAGAAAAATGAGATGGAAAGCCCGCCACTCTTAGAAAGGGCTCACAATTTGTTCCCTTTATTTCACCCCAAGAAGTTATGCCCTCCAGCTATATCGATGCTGTTAGAAATTGCTATGAAATTCTAAAGCACGTGTCACAGGAGCTGTGACAATTTATGTGACATGGCATCTGACGGTTCTGCCCAGTGCTTGGCTCTGGCTCCCAGGAGTGCCTGTCTGTCTGTGGTCAGTCCTGTGCCACCGTGGCTGCAAAGAGCAGCAGGTCCCTTGGTGCCCCTGGGGAGGGGTCCCTCTCTGGCCAGACCCGAGGGATGCTGAGGAACCCATCCAGGCTGTGTGGGCAGCACTGCCCTCCCTGCTGCGTGGCTCCAATCGATGGCTGGGCTGCCTGTCTGCCTTCCCTCCTCACAGCGAGAACCTTCTCCAGGCACCGATCGATGCCTCTAATCTGCTCCAGCCTGTAATAAGTCATGCGAGGCAAAGCTTTTAGGTGGCATTACATGGGATTGTGGAGGCGGCTCCTCAGCTCTCATTCATAGAGCTCTTCATGGACTCGCAGAGAATCTACTGCATCCCGCCGGTGCATGTCTAAAGACTATCAAATGCTTCTGCAGGTCTGAACTCCACATGCTGCTGTGGTGTGTGGACACAATGGGATCAGATTGCTGTTTTGTTTCGTGTCCATCCCTGTCCCTGCTCACGGTCTCTTGTGAGACACAGGGCTTGTTCCCGCATTGCTGGGATGGCAGGGAGGCAGCACGTTAACAGTGCAGTTTATTTTTCTGCTCTAACATCACTATTCTTCCCCATGGCTGGAAGCTGAAGGTTGTTGAGAAAGTCCCAGGCTGATTTTGTCGCAGAGTTTTAGGTAGCAATGACTGCTGCCCCTCCTACCAGTGCAGCTTGGTTGGTGTAATCCTGCCCTGCCAAAGCATTTCCAGGGGTCTGGGCTGGAAGGTTTCCCCCTGGTTGGTTTGCAGGGCACGCATCGAGTCAGCCCGGGACAGGGCTTTGTTTGGCATTAGTAAACACTCCTGTCACAGCGAGGTGTGAACTCGAGCTGCCCTCTCTTCAGGCCAGGTACACAGACGTGCAAACACCTGTCCCTCGGTGCTTAATGTTTTATCTCAGGTCAGACAAAGAACCTCCGACTTCTGTTTCAGGAGCGGCTCTTGTTCTTTGGTTCTTTGACAGAAGCAAAGTTGTCATATTCAGGTTACTACCAGGTACTTCGTTCCATCTTGTGGCTGATTTTGGTGGTTTGCTGATTTTATTTTATTTCTTTTCACTTATACACCAGATAAGTCAGATTCCCATTTCTGTGTACTTTCACAGGAAGTTTTGACGATTTTGCTGTTACACCTCTATTAACTTTGTCGGGATTTGCGCTGCTCAAAGCCCCTCGTATCTTTCGGAAACTCGCGTGTGCGTTCCCGGGGACTGCCCGGGTTATCCTGCGCTGTCTGTCTGACCACGGGCAGGGCCACGGAGCGCACAAAGCGGGGCGGGCGCTGCCCGGAGGGGACGCGGCCGGCGGTGAGTGGCGAGCCGGCCCCGGGGTCGCTCCCCTCGGCGCGGGGCTTTGTGCCTGCCGGCCGCCTCATTAGCATGCTGTGGGGGCGAGCCGGGCTCCGCTGGCTTACCAGCTGTTCCTGCTGCTCGCCACAATGTCCGGCGGGCCGGGCTGGCCGCGCAGACAGCGCTGCCACTGGGGATGCCCACGTGGCCGCGAGCGGGGCCGGCCCTCGCATGGCATATGGTGTCTGGATTCATACAAGATGCAAAACTATTCTGCCGCTAATGCACAATGACTCATAGCATTGCTAATTTTTCCAACAAAAGCCCCACTTCCACACCCACACTTTTAACCCCTCAGGCTAAAAAGCCTCTTCTTTGGTTTCAAAGCCTTGGAAATGTAAGGAGGTGGCTTCTGGATCAATATCTGAAACCCTATATTTATTTTAAGCATATGCACGCTCTAACGCTTATTTTAAATTTCTGTAAAAGGCAGTTTGCAAATCGCTGCTCTAACGTGCAGTAATTCTTTTTGTTCTAAAGTGGATTCATTGTCAAATACTGGCAATTTAAATTTTTTTTGTAGATAACATATTAAAAAAAGAGGTCACCATAGATAATAAAAAGTTATTTTTTTCATCTAAGAGAGAATCCAAACATTGTAGCTGGTGAGTCTACAAGGATTATATATTTCAGTGCAAATTCCCAAGCTGCTTGGTGTAAGCAGCTTGTAATATTTGGGGATCTTTGCTATTTACTGGCTCTTTGGGGAAAATAATAAGGCACTTTCCAACTAGAGGGAGCTGCTGGTATCCCTGATGCTGATTCTTAACCTCCCAGTCTAATTCCTTTGTGCAGAACGTACGGCGATCGTTTTGACGTTTTAATAAAATTAAGTTAAATTACCCCGAGTCATTTAGATTAAAAGGATGCGTCTTAATTCTTGCAGTGTAATCATCAAATTAAACTGCGAAATTCAAGGAAAACTGAAGCCCATCGTTGGCTGCGTGGCACACGGGTGCTCGGCATGAATGTGGAATTATATAGGTCATGAAAAGGCTCGTTAGGAGGGAGTGAAAAGCCGCGGCTCTCGCCCTGGAGACAAAAAGCAGAAGGGAGGTGTGAGCGCAGGGCAGGAGCGGGCGCGCCCGGCATCTCCCGCTCCCTCCGGCACAACAAAGGAACAAAGGGACCTGCGGCAGGCACCGAGGTGGCTCCCGGCACACACTTGTTACGGGGTCCCGGGGCTGCGGCAGGTGAAGGCTCCTGCAGGCAGCGAGTTCAGGAGTCCTGCCTTCGGAAAGGGCTCCTCTGGGGATGGGCGTTCCACGCTGGTCTGCACTGGAGCCACCAGTGGGTCTGGTGGGACACATCATGTCCTCGACTGGGTGCTGGCCTTGGAAACAGCAGTTTCCATCCAGCAAGGCTGTTCTGATGTCCCCATAACCCTCTCGGTGGTGGTGGGAAGGTGCAAGGGGTGCAGAGAGCACACTTGTGCACATCCCCAACACTCTGGATGCCGGCAGTGGTACAAACATGAAATTGCCAATACAGATTCCCATCATTGTCAAACTTCTCTTTTTCTCTTTTGAAGAACTGCTGACTGCAGTGTATGGTGTCCCTGAGCCATATATGCTGCAATTGCTTAATCAAAAGTTAAAGAGTAGTTTTCTAAACAGGAAAAATGTTTTTAGATTTAGCTGTGAATTTGCCTAATGACTTTGTTTCTTTGAAAACGAGTGACTGAATCCAGTGTTGGCTTTGAGGAGGTGACACAGATCACCTTCTAACTCCCCTCTACCCTGACAGGTTCTGTACAGCTGATACAAAGAGAATGCAGCACAGATTTTTTGGTGCCTGTTACAAAAACCCTAGTTTGATGAGCAGCACCATAGTCTTGCATCATTCTTTAGAGAGGAAAGTCTCCCCATCTACCTGCACTTGAAAAACTTTGAAAGCCATCCTGTCACTGAGGACAGGAATAATAATAAAAGTGGTGAAAGCATGAGTGAGGGACAGGAGAAAGCTGCATTTTGTACTGGCTGGCATGTTGAATTTGTGTTTCCTCAGCATCGTACTTCTGTGTGTATTTCCCAGTACGATTAACTACAGGGTTCTGGTGTATAAACAGGAGCAGATGGCTTTTAATGATTTCTTAAATCTAATGCTTAGTAACAATCTAGTGTATGTACAGTATTTTCTGTTAAACAAAATCTCAGGTAATTTGCTGGCTTCTAATACCTCTCTGAATTGGCCTGGCCCAGGTTTTTTTTGAAAAACTCTAACTTCTGCTGAATGTCTGAATTTATGGCACCTCTTTGGGCTCATCTGCCTTGCTTATTTTTACCTGTGTGACAGTGTGAATGATCTAACACCTTGCTGGCCTAGAGTTTGTAGGTTTCCTTAAGTAAAGCAGGCTTTCTCCTGCCCACCTTACACCTGAGCAGGGCAGTGTTGTTCAGACAGCAGGTATTTCACTTAAAATTGTAGTGATACCTGTGTAACAAACTTGGTGTTAGCTCAGTTTCTCAGTGCTGCAAAGTCTTAACACCAAAAACGCATCATCAAAGTGAATTCTTTACAAGCTCCCAGACCCTTTGCTTTTCACATATTCCTGAAAGCTCTTACCTGAACTCGTGCCATCCCTGTGACCCTGATTGGCTTCCTGGTATTGAAAGGGGACTTGTCAGGGCTGTGCCTGTCAGACTGTCACTGTTTGGGCCACACAAGTGCAGCTGTGTGGGGAGGATGACGGAAGCACTGAGCTGTTAATAGAGGAACGAGCCCTGAAGCTGATGCTCAGAAATTTCAGATATCATAAGTGAACAGGTCCCTGTACTATGAATTTCTGTCTCCACCTCAGCACCTTCCTCTCCCTGCTGCCAGCCTCTATTGCAGCTGGAAAATTTGAGGCTCTGAAAACACCATTTCTCACAGGCAGCTCCAGTGGTAGGAATTGCTTTTTTGTTCCTTATTTTTTAAATAAAACTCCGTATTATTGGAAGTTTGGGAGCTGTAGGAATAGCAGTTACAGCAGTCTGAGTAACCCCTGTGCTCTGCACCCTCTGAGGGCTGATCCAGCCTCCTGCCTGTCAGGGGAACAGTGCAGCCTTCCTTGTTAACTCCCTGGGGCTGGCAGCACAGAGGGATTGTTCCAATCCACAAGAACTGTTTTAACTCAACCTTTTCTTTCTGGGCTTTCGTAGAGCCTGTTGGGTTTTGTGCTCCTGTGTTTTATGACTTGTTGCCATGATAATTCAGCTCATCTTACAGGTTTCTCTAATTGTGATTGATGTGTAATCATTCATTTTATTGAACCTCATTAAGGTCTGCGAACCTCTGTCCCAACTTACAGTAATTAGAGCCCAGATAGCCATTCCATCTGTTCCCAAGCACTGGTTAATTAATGAACTTTTAACGTGTTCTTTGCCTTGTAAAAGCCCTCAGTATTCTCAAGTTGCTGAATAGGATTTGCATGCCAGCATTTCCGTTTGTTTTAAATGCCACAGCAACGTGCAGTTTGGAATCCCAAAAGTCAACACACAAAGTCCTGGGATCTCGGAAAGCAAAGTGGAGAGATTTTACTTTCTACTCCCACTTTGTGCATCAATTACAGTATCTGTAAAACTGGGGTTTGCAAACAAATGGCTCACACGGGTTCAGTGTTCTTTAATGGCCTGGGTTTGGATCTTCCCCTGTATCACTAGAGAAAACACCCAGACACCAGTAAACCAAATGTTCCATTTTTCATGTTAGCACTCATTGGAAAAACATTAGAAACATGACACCTGCAGATACAGGTTTTCCTCCCCTCATATTTCATCCCTTTGTTACATTTTGAGCATCGAGCCTGAGACAGCTTTGTGAGTTTTTTGTAGCGTTCATTGTAAGGAGATTTTAGGATGGAGCACAATCCCAGTGCTGCTGGAGCTGTCAGGGGGACTGTTGTAGTAATGGTCCAGAATTGGGAGAAAACAGCAGGACCCAGAAAACAGCAGGTACTCAGAGTGTTTCTCTGCTTCATCTCTGGGTTCTGACTGTGCAGTAACATGCTGAGTCAGGGATTTAGGTGCAGTGAATAAATTGTTGCATTTTAAAAAATCACAGTCAATTTCTGTTCCCTGAGCAGACAGGAAAGACAATATTTCCAGTGTTGGGAGTTTTAAGAAAAAGTTTGCTTTTGTTTGTTTAGTTTGATTTTGGTTTGGGTGGTTTGTTGGTTTTTTTTTTTGTTTTGCATTGCTGCATTTGTGATCTGTTACTGGTTTTGCATACAGCACAGTGGTGTAGGGCTGTGGCTGTGCTTTGCCTCATTTGGATTGATCTGTGTTTACCTCCAATATTCAGGACAAGAATTAAGTCATACTACTCCCTCAAAATCCCTTTCAGCATCCAAAGGCCGACCATCTGTCCAGTCCAGCCATTCTTTCCTCCCCCAGTAAGCATTTTAGCCAGTGCTTTGAGCAAGGCTGTATCCTGGCGAAGCCAAATATGAAGTGAAATAAAAGTCCTGGGCCTGGGGCCATGTTTAGCCACACAAACCCTCTAAATTGGGAGCAGTATTTGTGAAATGAGTGTAGGGAGCCCCTGGGTTTGTGGTACCTTCAGCGTGGTGGGTGTCCAAGGCACATGCAAACTTCCCTGTGGCAAGATTTCCAAACCAGCTATTTTTAGTTCCTTTTCCAATATTTCCATATGCCAGCTCATCCTCTCACCACTGACCCCACACTTCACACAGTCCATTTGGCAAATCCACGTGTGCTCTGCTCCTCCTTTCTGGGATTGAAATGCTTTAACTTTCAGGTCACTGACATATCTGCAAGAAAAACAGGATTTTTCTCAAGCCTTTTGGGAATAAATGTGTTCCACTGGGACCATGCTGGTTTGAGCACAGGGTCAGGTGTGTGAGGCTCAGCCATGGGGCCTCTGCTTCTCAGTTGCTGAGGTTCTGCAAGTCCGAGGCTGGGAGCTCATTTTTCCAAGGTGTATTTCCACTGGCTGGGATTGAGTTATAACCAAAGGAATTGGGCTTTTTTTAGGGAACAGATCCATTCAGCAGGTGTGTTTACTAATGCTTTTTTATAAAATCATGGCATTCTGTTAAAATTGATAGTTAGGGGGATGCAGTTCTGTTTCCATGAAGACAACTGGGATGTCATTCCTGGGCAGCCCATCTCCTTGCTCTGGTTTTTGGGAGGTGCTTTTCCCTGCTGTGGTAGCAGAGAGCTGTTCTGGTTACCTGTTTGCTTCTCCAGGCTGATGGATGGGAGTCCTCCCTAGTGCAAGGAGATCTACAGGAAGGAATCCCTGCCTTCCTACAACAGAATGAGCATTTTGGGGTAATAGAAGCTGTATACATATTTTAGGAATATTTTCTTTTAAACCTGTAAGTATGGGTCCCATTCTACCCTTAGTTAGCTATTTGGAAGTGTTAACTAAGTGAATTACACTTAAGGCTGTTTTCTGATAGGTAATTGATTTTAAATAATAGGCATTTGCATTAAGATTTTAATATTGCCTGTATTGTGTTTAATACTAACTTATTTTTAGATTAAAATACTTTAGTGGGTTTTCTGTATGTTGGTTGTAAAATGTGTTTGATGTTATTTGGGTTTATTAGGAGAGATAAGAAGGATGTTGTTCTATGAACTGTTAAATATTATTGTGTGTTAATCCATATTTTAAAAGTCCAAAGTCTGTGCTAGCTCGTGCTCCTCTGTTCTTGTTGCTGTTGGTACAGACGTCCTTGTATGGAGCATTCCCATTTGTGTGAAAAACAGAATTCAGCTCAGGCCATGCATAGATTGTCAGAAAGATTAAAGTGTGCATCGTGCTATTTTTCTTCTTTCAGAAAGGGGCCTTTGATGTGCTAATGTTCACTTTCTCTCCTTTCATTGCGGAGTGCCGGGCATTGTTTCGAGCTGCAGAACAGTATCTGCTTCAGAGAGGCAGATTCAAACACCCCATCCCAACCTTGGGCAAGGTAGCAGCAGAAGCAGTGCTAGGAATGGCATTGCACGGGGGATCAGGTAGCAGTGTGCCTGCACAGAGAGCCACCACAGCAAAGCCAGGGCAATTTTTAGAAAGAGATGGTGCAAAAAAGCCAAATATTTAATTCCAAATACCCCAGTTCCACGTGCCGGTGTTCCTGCTGTTACACCACGTCACACACGGGTCCAAACCAGAGCACTTGGCAGTGCAAAAAGGTGCTGTAGGCTCTGAAATCACTCCCCAAACCAAGGCTGTCATGTATTTCCAAAGTTAATTAGCAAGTGAAATTATTTGGATGGGCTCATCTTGTGCTGCAGTGGGCATTTTCCATCTAATGGATAAAATCATGCAGGCTGCTCACAGGACTGACTCACACTCAAGTAGCATAGGCCTGATGTGGGTCATGGCACAGTTTGTAGCTGCTTGTACTTATGCCAAAGGCACCCGTTCTCCTTTTGTTACTGACTGGGAAGAAATAGGTTCCTGAGTTCCTTGGGAAGGTAAATATGGGAAGCATCAGTGTGTAACTGGGCAGGAGTGAGTGCAGTGTTGGGTGTGCTCTGCAGAAGACAGAACAGTTGACAATTGAATGATAAAAACCTTATTTTTAAAATGGGGTGAAATTTGGCAGGCGATTTTTGAGAAAGTTAATCTTAACCTGGAAGAAAACTTGAATACAGGAAAAGCTGACAGCATGCAGCCTCCCTGCTGTGTATGCTGTCCCTGCATGTTCCCCTTCTCTTCTTCCACCAACTCTGATGCTTCATTAAAAATTCATCTTCTGCTCCCTGCCTTTCTCTTTGGGATCCCCATCATCTCCTTTTATATCTGAAATGACTCATCAGTTAAGGATGTCACAGAACTTCAGAAGTCTAGCTTGAAGCAGCAGTGTGAACATTAAGGAAATGATGCATTTCAGCAGAAAACATTTTCAGCAGTCTGTGAGGAGGGTGTGCCACCGATCCTCTCTGTGATCTATAAAGCCGGGGACGGTGCTTCGAGGCACGTGCCGGGGAAGGGTCGGCCCGTGCGGTGATTTGTGGTCCCCGTGACAAAGGAGCGTCTCTGAGCTGGCTGGAGAATGAGATGTGTCAGGAGGGGCTGGCAGGAAGCAGATGGAAAGGGCTGTGCAGAGCCTGGGCTGGCGCTGGGGGCTCCGAGGCAGGGTTTGGTAGCCTTGGAGGAAGGGACAGCAGCAGCACAGTTGTCACCAGTTGCCATCCACCTCTCCTGCCCGCTCTGGCTCCCAGGGACATGACGTGCAGCTTCCATGGCCCAGCCCCAGCCTGGCTCTGCCCCTGCAGTGCACTTCACCTTTTAGTCTGCAAACACACACCAAATGCCCTGAACTGGGAAGGACTCCAGTGGCATCTCACCTGTTTTTGGAACCACCTTACTGGTTTGTCAAAGCCCTTCACGTTGTTTCTCTCATATTTCTTTCTGTAGGCAGGAGTTTTTTCTTTTCCACTGCCTTGGGGCAGTTTTCAGCACTTCTGCTCCCATTCCCTCGTGCATTCTGACCTGTGTGTAATATCCTGGTTTCTGATTGCGTCTCATTCTCACTCCTTTTTATGCCAGTTTGAATTTGGATGGTCCTGGGTGGGTGTTAGAGCTGGCTGTCAGCTCTAACATGTCCACCATCCTCCCTAGGGCTTTGTCTCCATCTCCACCATCATTTCTCCTGTGCTTGGATTTAGAACTTGGTTCTTTAATAGTGTATCATACAGCTCAGTCAGCAAGAGCTCAATCAGCTCTTGCCCTATAATTAAATGTAATGATAAGACTCCATAGTCACCTTGAGTTACTTGAAGCCTGAGGAAAATATTTTCAGAAACAGTAGAACAGTTAGAAAAAGTTAACATCAGTGAAGCCATTGCATTAACTTGCCTTTTTGTGAAGGACTCACATTTTTAGATTTGCCCCCTCCCCACTCACACACACCCCCGGCTTGATAAGCTAAAAAACCCGAGATTTCATAACCATGCACCAGAATTTTAATTTGCTCGTCTGTGGAAATGGGGAACCATCACAGCATGGACATTGGCTGAGCTCTGCCAGGAGAGTGGAACCCAGTTCCTCTACTGGGAGTCACTTCCAGGGATAAAACCTGTTATTTTAAGTGCTGCCTTCATCATCTGCTGTTGGGCTCAGATTGTCCTGACGTGGTGGGAGTGCTGCCCTACCTGTCCCAGGCTGGATGCTGGAAAGAGTATTTTCATTTAATGGATTTTAAGCAACATCATTCAAAGATCAACAAAAGGTGTTGTGTGTTATATGAATAAAAGCTTTCCCCTGGATCCTTGTTAACCCTACAATGCCGAGGCAGTGTAATTGAAGTGCAGCCACCTGGCAGGGAGCTCTCACATCAGCTGCTTTTGGAGTATCCACAAGAGTTACAAATATGCTCCATGGTAATTTTAAACCTCTCTCCTCTTTATTTTGATTTTAATTTAAAGCTGAGACATTCCTGCTCATTTCTTGCTGGTTTTTTTCTGATCTGTTCTTTCCAGCCTGTCTCACTGCAGCAACAAGTATGTTTAGTGTTAAGCATCTTGCAAACGGTGTCACTCATAATGGATGTGATAATAAGCCCCAGTTACCTGTCCCTGATTGTAATAAATGTAAATTACCAAGTATAATAGACCTGAAACTGAGCCATTTAGTGTTAGACACAGAAATAATGAAAATAATCTGTAAGAAACTAGAAGGGGCAAAATTATTTTGTGTAATTATATTTTGTTCAGCTTTTAGCTGCCAGATCATCGTACTCTTATCAAACTGACAGGAAGGGTTTGATAACATTTAGTAGATGAAAAGACATGATTTTCCCCTTAACCAGAGAGTGAGAGTTTGACAAGTTCATTGGTTTTATCCAAAGCACAAAGGTGCCCCTTTCCAAGATGTCACTGGCTGTGATTGTGTTACAACTAAAGGAATTGAGCTTTTTATTGTTTTAGGAACAAATCCACTCAGTATGAGCATTTATATTTCATATAATTCCAGGAATTCCTGTGTCTGAGTGCAGCTCCATGCTGCCAGTCAATATTTGTAAACATTTAGAACTGCTTCAGAGATTATAAACTTTGTAGAAATTGTATTTTCAGAGCAGTTAAATTTTTCGGGATTTACATTTGGAAAACATTTAATTTGGAAGACCTGGCAGCATCACTGTTTAATATCAAGAAATGCACATCTCTTAGTGTGAGTGATACCTGGCATTCTATAAGCAGTGGAGAAGGGTGTTTGTTACCTCCCACAGTGCTTGTACTCCTTCCTCTAACAAGATGTGTGTAAGTCAGCTCAGCAGACACCTTGCTGCTCATTGTGGGCAGAAAGATTGATTCAAAACTAACCAAATCACAATTTCTGTTTCATTTAAAATCAAGAAAAGCAGTTTCTTTTGTCTGTGTTCATGTAGATGACAACGGTCTGCTGACTTCTCCTTGGCATCTGTGCCCCATTTAAATAGCACTTGTAGCATCGTGCTCAGAAACTTAAACCACAGGCTGTTCCCCTGTAATCTGAGCTGGTTTGTGAGTCTGCAGGTGCCAGCACATCCTCCCTGCCCTGAAAGTTCTGGGTGCAAATCTGCACCTAAGGGTGACTCTTCCTTATTCAGGTTTTGGAGACAATGTTCTTATGACCCGTTATACCCGTTCTGTCCTCCTCCATTGAATTCTGAATTACAAATATGTCATTATCTCCCCCTTGCCCGGCCTCTGGGTGTTTGATTTTAAAAGCTGACACTTACAGTTTCTGAATGGTTTTGAGTATTCCATTATCCTGGGAGATTCCCAGCTGTACATTCACCTGGACACTGCTGTGATGGAGCTTGCCCTGTTCCTTGTCTCAAGGTGCACTGTGTAGCAGTGGGCTGAAGAGCAGAGTTTGTGGGGCAGGTGAATTTTTTTTTGGTGACATTTCTGGCTTTAGGAGAATGTACTTGTGTTGGGGGAATGAGTTGCCAGTAAGTGTAGGAATGTTGACTGTGCTGAGGAGGGTACACATGGCTATTTAACTGGAAACACTCCTGCCTACAAGTCTGTGTGTTTGTGTATGTGCAATGCCCAAAGCATAACAAGTTTCAAAAACCTTAACAAGTCTCTCTCTTATGGTTTACCTTCTTTTTATTATAAAATTTTAAGATATAACATTTTGTCAGAGTTTTTGGGGGGCTGTCAGTGCAGTTCAGCATCCCTCTTGATGAGAGTCCCTTGTGCAGTGCCCTGGCAGTGACTGTGCTGGAGAAGGGCATGGATTCTCAGTCCTGCATGGGGCTCTGCATTCACTGGTCTTCCCTGCTGCTAGTGCAGAATCCAGGTTTTCATGGATATGCCTGGTAAAGGCCGTCAGTAATGTCACTATCCCTCCTAAAGGGTGACATCTAATGATGCTGAAAATCCCACTGCTGCTGCTCACAACCAAAAACTTACTAGAGTACTGTTTTGGTAGGAAAATGCTCAAGCTTTCAAAAGAAGCCCCTTCCCTGTAACACACAGGCTGGAACAAAGGCAAATAAAAGTATAAGAGCATTGATGGGATGTGGTAACAGCAGTAGCCCAAGGATGGTACATTATCCCTGGGTGTACAAGCAGACCATTTCATGGAACTGGGAGGCATAAGGAAATGGCAAATAATTCAACCTTCGTACCTTTGCCCTTTTTCTAAGATGTTCAGAAGTAACAGCTCATTAGTGGAATTACTGGAATAGGTGCATTTTGTTAGCGTTTGAATAAAATTAAGACTGGGACAAAGCAGGGGAAGCATTGCTCAGTAACACATGACCTTTCCTTCAGCTATTTATCCCCTGATGCTCACCCCGTTGGTGAACAAGGCAGGTAATTGCAGAACACGAGTGTGGGCAGCTGTACAGACACTGATAACATGGGACAGCACGGTGTTGGAATGATCCTGCAAATGGGACCCAGGGACTTGTCTCTGCTGTGAGCCCTGCACAGCCAGGGCCTGCAGGACAGCAGCTCCCTTTCACAGGCAAAGGCAAGATGTTCCCAGGCTCTGCTCCTGAGGAGGGTCTTGGGAAGGGCCAGCCCTCCTGCAGCACATCCTCTCAGTGCTTCACTCTTTGTGCCTCTCCCACCCATCTGCAGGTTTTCTGCTTCTACATTATTTCCCTGGGTGAAAAAGTACTTTGCTAGAGGAAGCAGATGGAAGATAACTCACCTCAGTGTCCTTGGGAGAGAGGACCTCAGCATCTCTGCTCTGGGGCAATGGGAAGGTGACTTTCAATTAGACCTGGGCAACTCCTGTCCTTTTACCTCAAGACTGAGTAGGGAACTACTCAGTATAAAGTATATGGAGGGAATCATGCCCTCTAATTTGCTGGCCAAAAGCTTGTGCCACTGATGTCACGAGAGGTCTTGCAGTACAGAACTCTTTCAGAAACAGCTTCTCAGTGGTTAGGTCTTTGTGTGCCCTGTGGAGTTACCAGGCAGGGCTCCTGCTGCTCTAACTGTTAACAGGCCATGATGTCATCATTGGAATCAATAGAAATATTTTCATCAAAGCCTTATCAGTACAGTGATAAGCACAGAGTGCAGCAGCTGACTGGACCTTGGATGGGCAGAGCAAAACATATTGTGTTTTAGACACCACTGCGTGTGGCTGTTTGTCATCACTGAGGAACACACTCAGCAAGAACAGAGTTAAGGAAGGGGATGAGGGGCAGATCCAGCTTTTTTATTCTCTGTACAGTCAGGACTGCCTGGGAGGAGGGCATTGCTCTGGGTAGGGATGAGCACGAGTGCCACGAGAGCACAGAATTGTATCAGAGCAGGGAGGTGACCCAGCATCCCCTGGCTCCTGCTGTGGCACGGGCGCTCTGTGACGGTACGTGTGTCTGCTCCCGGGGGCTTCCCACCACGCCAGCGCCAGCAAATTAAGATGAAAGCTTGTTTTCTGCCTTATTCATAATAAATGCGAAATTCTCCCCGAAGCACTTGGCATGACTAATGTGCCACATATTCTTGACATCCCAGAGCGGCAGGCGAGGGCTTCTGCCAGACGGGTGCTCGCAGCACACCTTGGGCCACGTGCTGCCAACAGCATCAGGAGCCAAGAGCCGGCGCTGGCTCCACACAGACCAGCGTGAGCTGGAGCCTTTTGCCTCGGGGCACCTTCGCTGTGGCTTTGCTCCTACACTGCTTGATTTCCACGGAGATGCTGTGACACCGTGTGAAGCGTGTTTCTGTTGTTGTTGTGTTGCACTTTCCACTTGAAGGCAATTAATGGCAACCGTCTGCGCGGGGAGGGTGTGCTGCGCCGTGTGTGTTGGGAAGCGTGGTGGCGGCGTGCCCTGTGACTGAGCAGGCACAGGCTTTGTGGGAGCTGAAGCACATCTCCATCAGGCAGCACTGAGCTTCTTTTGTAAGCCTGTGCAGAGACCCAGGCCCCGCTGTGGGGAGGGAGGGGGCAGAGCTCCAGGCACGGTGCCGAGGCACTAGGCAGGCGCTTCGCAAACGAGGGACCCATTTGCAAACCTCTCTATACCCGTCATTTTCAGGGAGAGCTGTGTCTCTTGCCCACCAGAGCGTTCTGGGCTCCAGCCATCCCCCTCCAGGCCCCCCAGCACAGCCTGTCTCTGCGATTGTGCACGGAGGGGTGGCAGAGCAGCAGAAAATTATGCTGCGGAGAGGATGAGCTCTTGGTTTTGGCAGCAGAGGATCATCTGCCCGTTTTGGATAGGGAGGAGGAACAGCAGCCCTGGCACAGGCTGGCCCTGCTCCGCCGAGGGAGCGTGAGGAGCCCTGGCTCCCCCGTCCACAGCACGGACAGATGGCTGTGCTGGGGGCTGGAGAGGGGGCCCAGCTCCCACAGACCCGACGGTGGCACAGCCTGGGCTCACACGTGTCTCCAGTGTTACGTGGACCCATTTCAGACACGCATCACTGGAGAGTTTGCATCTCAGCTGCTTGGTTTATAAAAAGCACATAAGTCTGTGGTTGCTGACAGGTAAAATTTAATTGCACCTGTTCAATGAAGGATATATGTTACTAAAATTCCCCCAAAAGTTCTCAGTGAGATTGATGTGGCAGGGACGGTCAGTAGACCATAAACGATGGTGAGCCCAATCAAGCAGATTGAGTTTCACACCGAAATTGTCCAACAGCACATTTTAAAAGCACAGTAACTCCATCCTGTGCAGAGCTGGGGAGGACAATTAGGTGCAGAAAGGTCATCTGCCAACACATCTCTGTTAACCTCAATTTTATGGTTCTGGCTTTATCTTGCTTTGGTAAGTCCCAAACATTTATGCTCTTGTTTGTTTTCTAAACTGCTGTCATGGTGTCAGGAGCAAACCCCTTTCTGTGGAACCATCTTTGGTCCCTATGATACAAGTCAGGAGGAAACTGAAATAGGTTTTTATTGCGCTGAACAGTAAGCTCAAAGATTTTCTGCAAGTCTCCCTAGTTGGGTAGAAGAAGGAATTGGCACGTGGACATGTAGACAGCCTTGATGTCTGATGGGCTGGAAAGAGCTGTCTACCTCTATACTTTCAGCTTGTCCACTGGCCAGGTGCCCTGAAAGCCCTTCTCTGGGTGGGATGCTCATCACAGATGGGAGTTGCAGTAGGTTCATGCCAACAGTCTGCATTAACGGCCTCAGCAGTCCCTGTGGAGCTGGAGGAGCAGGCATTGGAGCGTGTGCTCTCCCTGGACCCCTGTGGTTGGGTGCCAGTCCCGGCACCAGTGCCCCGTGGTGTTGGCACGGCCTGCAGGCTGTGGAGAGCAGCCAGGCAGTTCTCCCCTTCCCTGTCCACAAACCCACAAACACTTCTGTCCTTTATTTGCCCGCTGCATCGGCAGAATGCACCGTTGTTTCCATGTGTCGGTGAAAGTATATAAATGCTGCCAAAATGGTTTTATTTTCGAATAAAATGAAAGTGAGGAAGGACTTGCTGGCCATTACCATCAGCAGGGTTGGGGCCCTGAGGGTTTTGCTTGAGGTCAGCACAGGGTTAACGTTAATATGGAAAAGTTCTACATTTTCAGGATCTGCTATTGACAAATAATTGCCTTCTATATTCCCATTTCTGTAAACTTGCAGTTAGTTATGGCTTAATGTTGTTGTGTGTGCAGAGAAGGAAACGTTGAGCAGATAAAACACTTTTAAAAGCTCCTAATATTCAAATAGTGAGATTTCATTGCTGCATTCAAATAGGAGGTAAATTCCCGCTCTCCACAGTTTTTTGTGTATTCATGATCAATATTTCACACCTTGTCATGGCTCTCAATGTCATTATTTCATATGAAATGAAAAAAACCCTGTTTAAAACATTTTGCCCTGGAGTTTTGCCTTGGCAGAAGCAAAATGTAAAATAATGCAGCCACGGAGGGGTGGGTCAAATTGCCGTACATATTAAAAGAGGAGCTTTTGATCAGCTCCTTCAAGGGTCTGGTATGACTCCATTTATCTGAAGATCTCAGGGGACACTCCAAACCTCCAGATAACTGGGGACTTAGTTAATCAGGGCCACCAGCTGTCCAGCTTTTCGCCAGGGTAGGGTTCAAGATCACAGCCTATCCTCTGCAGCCAGGCCACTGCAGCAGCACATTTGCATCCCTGCAGCCCCGGAGCCCTGAGGCTTCTCCAGCAAAGCCAGCCAGGCACTTGGGGCTCCCTCCTGGTCCTGCTCAGCCCAGAGCACTGCCCTGAGCTGGCATGGGGCTTTGCTGATCCATAGGTTGCATTTGCAAACCAGCAGTTCATGTGGCACTCCATCTAAATGCTGCTTTAGGGTTCAGGGCACCTGGGTGTCAGGTGGGCTCTGCCCAAAGCGTGCAGGAGCTGGGACACAAAGTTCAGGTTCAAATGATTCAGTGCAACCTTGTCATGTGTAAGTCAGTGACATTTCGTGGCCAGCTCTTAGGCTGAAGGCACAGCACGTTTCTGTGGTGCAGCTCTGACAGAACTATTGCTACAGGGATTACTGGGATGGATGTGTTCCTGCAGGGGAAACTTCTTGAGGCCTTTTTTAGCAGGATTGAGGTGTTTTTCAGAAGGTTCTTTACAGCTTGTTCATGATGCCACCAGGTTAAAATTCCCAAACTTCATAAAATTTTAGTTGACTTCAGATTTTAGCGAATCCCAACCGTTCTCCCCGCTCTGTGAATGTACTGAAAAAGGAAAAAGAGATAGTGTCGAGTTCAGTTTAATTTTCTGCAGCCACTTAATTCTCTTTTGATTAAGCTGTAAGTAAAAATGAGCACGGGGATCCCACTTGCTGCCTACAGGGCAGGATCCACCGTGCTGCCTCCTGCTTTTGGCTCTTTAATCGGCAAGAGGGCTGCTGCCTTGGGATCTTCCTCTCCGAAGCCACTCTGGATCTGCAGGGCTCTCTGGACCCCAGTGTTGTTCCTCAGCTGCCCCTCCTGGGGCTGCCCAGCTCTTTGGCCCGGGGGGTTTTCCCAGTGTTTGGTGTGGCAATGGGATTTTACAGGGTGCAAAGCAAACCTGGCCAGCGTGTCCTCACCATGTTTTCCCATGTAGGATTTATTTGAAGCGGCACCGCCTGTGGTGTGCTTGCAGTGGCTAGGGGGGTGCTGATGTGCGGGGTGTGCGGGTCCATTCCGTACCCAGCAGGGCACTATTAGGGGATGCTGATGTGTGGGGTGTGCGGGGTGTGCGGGGCCGTGCCGTACCCAGCAGGGCACTATAAGGGGGTGCTGATGTGCGGGGTGTGCGGTCCATTCCGCACCCATCAGGACACCACCATGCAGAGCAGGCCGGCCCTCCCCGGCCCCCCCGTTCCGGGCGGGATGTGTCGGGAGCCCGCAGGCTCAGGTGGCCGCCGGCCCCGGTGTCGCCGAGCCCTTTGAGCGATTTGTCACGGCCGCGGCGCCCCCGCTGCGCCAGCACGTGCCAGCTCCGTGTCGCAGGGCCCGATGGCCAGACGGGCGCGCAGCCCCCGGCCCCGCACGGCCCTGGCAACAGCCGAGCGCCGAGGAATCAGCATCTCCATAATGAGCGCTGAATGGCATCCGTCAGTCCCTTTAGAATAGGGCCCAGGCGTGTGCCTCCTCTCCGAGGAAGTTTGGCAGCCTATTCATTAACAAGAGTCATCAGGAGTTCAGCCCATAATGGGGAGGCAGCCCCGCACGCTGCGGGCTGGCGCGGGCAGGAATGTGTTCTCCCGGGCTCGGGGAAGGGAGGAAAACTGAGCAAATAACGCTGTCAGCAGGTGCAAACGCTGCAGTGCCGGCTATTGATTTTCTTTCTCCAGGCTTCCACGGGAAGTTTATAAGAAGATTTATCACATATCAGTCGTCCTCTGCAAGCATTAAAAGCAAAATTCTTCTTTTCTTTCTCTTCCCTTTGTTGCCACCGTGCCTGCAGGAACTCGTGTGCAGTGAAGACGTGCTTTGCTTATTCCCCTCAAGGTCGACACTAGACCGTCGTCTCCTGGTTTTAAGCACTGCTTTACTCTGATTTTTTTTTTTTAATACTGTTTCAGAGTGGTTTTGTTAATGTACTGCAAGTCACAAATGACACTTCAATATTAATTAGTAATGCTTTTCAATTCTAAATACCCTCACCTGCATTCTGTTGTCACTGGTGTTATTCTCCTGCTCCTAATTTCTAAATTCAGCTTGGCCTTTGCTCCCACTGAACAGCCTTGCAGAGCTCGAGTGCATTTCCCCGTAACAGAAACACAATGAGGCCCTGCAAACTTTTGTTTTCACTGAGGAAACAGAGAATGAGATGTCATCCTGGCTCCTGCGAGCCGTAATTCATAAAGTCATACGTGAGGCTCTCCAGCCCATTGTAGATTTGTCCCAAGCGTTATCCTGTTATTGGAAGTGTATGATTCACCTTCTGAGCAGACAGAAGCTGCACACAAAAGGGGAAGATTTGCTTTCTCCGCTCTGAAAGGCTGCTGCAAGCAGGGGTCCTATTAAGACAGCTGGAAAGTTGCTTCAGCTTGTTACGCTTGTAAGTTTTATTGGTGACTGGTTTTTGATTACACATTTGAATGCTGTGTGTTCCAGGTTGCCGAGTTTTAATTAAAAGGCAATAGTCTCCATGTTAGCTCGCTTTGTTGTCTGCATTATGCAGGCCATAATGCATGCAAGTTGTGGGCTGGGTTTGTCCAATGTGAGTTGTTTATTTCGGATACATAAGGTTGCACCTTCCAGCACCTGCCCTAAATACAACTGCCACGCTTTCAGAATTGTGTTTATTGTGGTTAATTTCTTTTTAGAAGCCCAGTGATCAAATGAATGTGAGGGGGAGTTGATCCCATAGCTTGTTTCTCCAATCTAGTCACTTTTCTAGTCCCTGGAACAGGAATATTGTGTGCCAGGAGCTCTTCCCATAGTGCCACAGCCCCTCTATGACGGTGGGGTTTGTGTTTGGAAGGCTGCAGTCTGGGGGTTTGCTCCTGCCCTCAGCAGCTCCCGAGTTGCTGCTTTTCAGTGATGAAACTCAGAGGTGTTCCCCTCCATTTCCAGCCCTGAAGTGTGTCCCCTCCTCAGCGCTCCTGTTCAGAGCTGTTGGGCAGTTCTGGTCACCCCCTGTTCCCTACCCATTCCATCCTGGTCATTGTGGGTGTGGGACAGCCTTGAGTTGTGCACAAACGTTTCCTTAACGGGGCCATCCCAGCTACGAGGAGAGAGCTCTGTACCTCGAAGCGATCGTCCAGAACCACAAAGAGCTGATGACGTTTGAGGATTTTGCCGCTCAGGTCTTTTCTCCCTCTCCCAGCTACTCCCTCGCTGGAACTGGTGAGTCTCTGCACGTTATTCCTCTCTGTAGCCCCAAGAAGCACTTGAGCAGCAGATGTACACCTGTTTTTTGTAGATAAATGCTTGCAAATTTCAGAAGACCATTCTTCCCCTGAATCAATTAATGAATATCAAAAGGAACGATGACATTCATTTTAATTTGTTTTGCATCAGAGCTATTCACTCTGCTCCTTTCTCCAGCTATCCTGTTAACCCCCGACTCCGGCGAGGTTAATGAACTTTCTCGCAGTGATGGTTTCCAGCTCATTCAGGACTCTGGGTTCTTGCTGAGCTGGGAATATGCTGTTCAAAAGCGAGGCCTGAATCGGGGCTCACTTATCAAAAATAGTTCCTCGCAGGGGAAGCTGCTGCTAATGCTAAATGGGGATTATGCTGCTGGGCTACCAGGGTCAGGGATTAATGCCCAAGAAAGGCAGGAACGGGGTGCTGTTTGGGAATCAGAGCGGGATGTGGGCGCTCCCTCCAGTGCAGAGCAGCACCTGGCCTGGAGCCTCTCTGGGGGCTTCAGGGGACATGTGGCTGTATGTGGTACATGTGTGTATGTGCACACATCAACGCTCATCATCCATCAGCCCTGCTGAGGAGAGCTGGCAACGTGGTGCCAAACTCGGGGAATTTATTCCTGGTGTGCCCTGTGGAGATTCGGATTAGTGTGTGGTCAGTGAGGAACGACTTGCTGCCTGGCTGGTTTGATTGCATTGAAGTGAACCTCTTCTGAAAGGGACTTTGGGCTCTGAAATGCAGATTTCCAGTGCCCTCAAGTTGTGTTTTTTCCAGCCTCCAGAAAGTATCCGGTCAACATGTGCTGGACTCTCTAACAAAGATTCCTTAATCCATTGTTGACACTCATAGGGTGACACTGGCACTTTCTAATCATTCCCTGCTTCTCTTTTGGATTGCTGAATAGATTATTTTCAACCTGTATAAACGTTGCAGGACATCTGCTCTATTTCCCTTTAGCCTGACTTGTTAGCAGATATCTTCCATCTAAACCGAAACATTGAAGGAAGAAATTAAATTTGCTAAAATAAATCACTTAGGAATAAAACCAGCCGCGCAGCATTGTCTGGCGTTCCTGGCTCCGATCCTGGCGTGCTCGGAGCTTTGTGAGGAGATAAGAGGGCTGTGCGGGCCGGGCAGTGGTGGCCAGGAGCAGCAGGCAGAAGGCTTTGGAGATAAGCGCTGGCAGGAGGGGAGGGAGCCGGGCCATTTACATAATCGCGCCTCTGCGTCCTGGAGAGGCGTCAGGGAACACGGGATGGATCTATTGATCTCTGCTCAACTGGAATACTAAACAACGCTAGCAAAGCTTATAACTTAAAGCTTTGATTAATGTTTCCTACATTAAAAAGTAGAACAGCTGTGCATTAAATTCTTTTATACACTCTGCCAAAAGTCTGAGACAAAAAAATCGCCCGTTTCAATGGGAGTGCGGCGCGTGCCCAGGGTTGGTGGTTAGCACTTGAATTGTTTATCTGTTGACATATCAGCAAATAGAAATGTAGATATACTGAACTGTTTTATATGTTTTGCTCTGTGCATCATGGTGTTCCATTTTCATGTTTTTCAGAGCACACAGTGCTCTGGTTCTGTACAAACGTGGTGTGCCAGGGCAGATCCCTCTGAAGGCTGGGATGTGCTGTGTGTGTCGAACATGGTTAAAGTGTTTCCCAGTAGGTGAGCCTTTCACAACACTGTTAAATCAGGAGCACCCTGGATGTGGGTTTAGAATTTCATTATTTTAATTGTAGAACCTGCCCCAGTCAAGTCCCAGTTTTGGGACTTCTGAGCCTCAGAATTAATTTCCCACTCACGAACTGCAGGCCAGCCATGACTTCTGGTGTCAGAATCTCTGATTCTGAGAGTCTCCTCACATTGCCTCCTGTTCCACCTGCATATTTAGTCAGTGATGAGCAAGGGCAGTGTCAGTCATGGCCATTGGGATGTGTCTTCCATGAGATGCTCCCCAGCAGTTGGAAGGGAGGCTGGATACAGCCCTGGCAGCTCAGGAGCTGTTCCAGGCCTAGATCCACCTGTCCTACACCTGCTGCTTAGGAATATGGATGGTATTTTTCTCCATATAAAAAGGGACTTTCTATGCTGAAACAGAAAAAACTAATCAGGGAGCAGTAAATGAAAAAAAATCCCTGAAAGAGTAGCCAGGCACTGACACAGGCTGCCCAGGAAGGTGCTGGAGTCACCGTCTCTGGGAGTGTTCAGGAGGCATCTGGATGTGGCACTTGGGGATGTGGTTCAGGGGTGATGAAGGTGGTGCTGATGTGGTGGCTGGATTTGATGAAGGTCTCCTCCAGCCTTGATGATTCTGTGGGATGCATGGAGGTGAGAAGCCAGCTGGTACTGCTAACCCTGCCCAGTGTAAACTCCTCAGGTAAATTTAAGATGAATTCTCATCTGATCTGGTTCTTAATGCCACTCCAGTGTGATCCTGTCAGCACTGTGAATGCATGTGTGCAGCAGAAAGGTCAAGGAATAAGTGTCCTTTTTATTAAAATGAAGCTTGTTCTCAGTAGTTATAGGAAGAAATCAGGACCATTAAATGAATGGAACATGCAGCTCTCAATGACACAGATCACTGGGGTGTTGCTAACCATGATCTAATGATTTGAACTGGATGTTTTTGCATTTTCTGATGCTGCCCCGGGGGATGCATCCCTCAGACTCGAGTGGGATGTGGGTTTCCTGCCCTGGCTTAGTCTCCCTGTCACCAGGAGTCTTTCAGGTGCTGCATCTCCTGCAGGAAAATCGTCCAGTTGATCCCCTCTGCTGTTTCCAGGGGAAGAGCCTTAAACTGCCTGCATGGATCACAGATAGCCCTGGGTATCTTCAGCGCTGAAAGCGCAGCCTGGTAGGCAGAATGGCCATCCCCGAACTCATTTAGGGGATGTGCAGATTAGGAACAAAAGCTGGGAATACGGCCCTTTGTTGTTAAACTGGTGCATTACATGCTGTATTTTAATTAGGCTGGGTCTGAGAGGCAGCCCAGGAAATCCTCAGTAATCCAACACTATTGAATTATTCTCATCCTTTCCCTCTGCAGATTTCTCTCCTTTTAGAGGACGGGCTTTAAGCTGCTATTCTTGCTCCCTCAGCCAAAAACAGAAACAGTTATTCAACAAAATACTTGTGTGTTCTTTTAAAGAAATGGTGAAGCTGAAGCAGGCACACAGAGACAGAGCAGCACCCCGACTTTGCCTCTGTGGCTCAGAGGGGTTCTTTGGGCTTTGGGGCTCTCCTCATGTAAGATCAGCAGCCAGAAGGGTGGTGGTAACTCCTGGGAGGTGGAAGTGGCCGGGTATTCGAGGGTAACTCTCTAGTCCTGGATGGCTCACTGCAGAGGGATTCTGTCTCAGGGGTTTGTGCTCGAGGGGCAGGTTTCTGTTCCAAGGGAACCCGGAGCTGCCGTCGGCGCTCCAAGGGTTAATGGGAACGGGCACACTTGACTGCTGAGAGGACTGATCTAATCACTGCCATATCCAAGTGCATCTGTTCACCATGAGGTCATTCTTGTGCATGCTAATGACTTGGAAAATAAAGCACAATGCTCAACGTTATCAGCGAGGATATAGTGTAAATCTTGGCTTTTTTAGTTGCTAATAGATATTGTGGAATGGGCAGAGAGAGCATCTCGGATTCTTGTGTTCCAGCTTGATGTTTTTAAACCAGCGTTTTCAGTGGAGTGTCAGGAAACCTGTGCTGGAAAACTCGGACATGTGGTATCTGTTGATAAATGGATTCTTTAATGAATATTATGGCATTGCCCAGGAGCAACACTTGAGTTGAGGAACTATAGAGGTTTTCAGCATTCCCTGGTTTTAAAGCCTAGGGAGCCGTGCCTGCTGATTTACATAAACCCGAGATTTTGCAGTCTTTTTGTTGCAAAGGTGACACATGCTTTGCTTTTGTCTCAGGACTTTTACATGCATAAAGTTCCTGTAGAAAATACTTGAATATACAGTGAACAAGATCTGATTATTTTAAAACCACTTTTTGCTCGGTGCTGAGCTTTATCTTTCCTACTTCAAAGCAAAAGGAATATTTCAATTGGACATATAGATTTAAAATGTATTTTTGACAGAAACAAAACCAAACTCAGAGTAACTGTTGCCTTAACCAGACCGATGTTCTCTGTAACGCTGAGCGAGGATTCCTTTTGCTTTGGTGTGGTTTGTCTGGTTTTTTGGGTTTTTTGTTCTTTTGTCTTTTTCCTTGAAGGTTTGTACTGTGTTTTGTCAGATCTGTGTAAAGGTGGAACAAAAGTCTTTCCAGATTCTGAGTATATAATATTTTTGCCTATTTTAGGGGAATAGTAAAAAAATACAAATCTGAAACTGAGTAGCTGTGCCATCATCCCACAGCACCTGTGGCGTGTGCTGAGGGTAGGCTTTGACTCACGTGTCATTGTTGCCTGAAACTGAACGATTAATTTCTAGGAACTGGAATTTATGCAATTCCTGACTGTCCTGGCTACTCGGGGCTGGGAGAGGGGGCAGTGCTGGAACTGTCTGGCAGTGTTGGCCGTGGAGCAGAGGAGCCAGGAGAGTGACCACAGGAGGCAGGTTGGGCTTTCTCCTCTCCCCCCTTCCTTGTGGGGAGTATTCAGGAGGTGGCACAGGGAGCCCTAAGGAAGTCGCATCCTTCCTTTTCAGCTCCCTAAAAAGCAGCACCCCCCTGCTCCGGGCACTGGGGCCGTTTCCCCTGTGCCCCCCACCAATGGGGTGGACAGCCTGGACCTGTCCCTGAGGCTGGGCAGGTGCTGGGCTGCTCCTCCCTCCAGCAGGGAGGGAAGGGGCACATCAGGGCTCTCAGCCCGGGCCCCTGCCTATTCCATGTAATTGATTGGCTCCGAGGGAGCTCCCCCAGCTCCATCTCCGGGCGGGGAGGCAGTGAGGGAGGGCTTCTCCAAGCAATCAGTGCTGGGATGGGAGAAAACACGAGCTTGACAGCCCCGTCTCCTCTGCCGGGTGACAGCTCCAGCTGCTCGAGCTGTCAGCTCCGAGAAGGCTCCGGGCAATGCGGCCCCTTTGCATCCCCCCCCTGCTCTGAGGCGGTGGCTCTGTGGTCACAGAGAGCCGGGACAGAGCTGGGCTTGGGCTGGGGCTTGGGCTTGGGACACCCACATCACCCCTGACACTTGCCAGGGTCCCCCGGCTGAGCCCGAGGCCGGCCCGTGCAGGACTAATTAGCGCCTGCTCCAGGTCATGACTAATTAAACTTCGATGTATACATTTAGGGTTTATTTCCAAATCATTGAAACCATCGAGGCTGGGTCTGTCAGGCCCTCCCTCCTGGAAACCCTGAGTGCTGTTTTAGGGTTGGCTCTGCCCCTGATTAACCTGTAGTTTGAGCTTCTCTTCGTGCTTCACTTCCAGCCTTGCAGGGACTGCAGAATGTGTGTGGCTTGGATTAACACGGCCAATGCCTGTTCTCAATGATTTCCTCCACACAGACTCAGGATGCTGCTTACAGTGTACTTTGAGCCTGTCCTGGGAAGTGGGAAGAGGAAAGCTGAGCAGATTTACTACAGTGATTTTCTCTGGAATTTTATGACTTTCACAGTTACTGAGAAGGAAAAAAAAGGTTTCCACAGGCCTGTCCTGACTGACAGGTTAATGGGGCTGGACTAGGTCACAGCCCATGTGGAAACCTTACGGGTCATCTCAAGTAAAAAGCTTCAGGATCCGTACTGGTCAAGGAGACCCACCCTTGCTTTCAGGGGTGTTCAGGTGCTTCAGAAGGAGAGAAATGGCTAAAAGGTCATTCCAAGAGTACCTGTCCTGATGGGGCTGTGAAAAACTAGGTTTGTTCTGTCTGGTGGATTTAAGATCCAATAAGCCATCTCTCTAGCTTCCCATAAGATAATTTCATTTAAAGTGGGTTTTTATCTGTATTCCTAAGTGCATTTTTAATGCCTTCTTGCCAGGAACGTATTTTAAAAGCTTAGGCCTCCCTCCCCAGGCCTCCCGTGTGAGAAGCCCCTGAGCAGTTGCTCCCGTGTGTCTCCTCCACGTGCAGGGGTGTGACTGCCCACACAGGGCTTTGCACACTTGAGGACTTCCCACCCCTGGACAGTCTGTGTGGCCCCAGGATCCCTACCCTGCTCATTCCCTGGTGTTTTAACCTGCCTGCAGTGTCACAGTGGTTTAGGTCTCTGTGAAGCCTCAACTATTACACAGTGTGAACTGGTGTGAGCAGCAGCAGTGCTGGAGGTGGAGCTGAGGCACCTGCAGCCCACCGTCCCACCCCAGCACGTGTGGCAAAAGCTGAAGTGCAAAGATCATTCAGCCTGATTTTTGCCAACATGCCCTTGTTTCAATGCACAGACCCAAGGAGGAAGTGTGTGGGTCTGTGTTTCTCCAGGTCCCTGAGGGCTAAGGGGAGCTCTCCATCCCGAGCTGCCCTTCCTGCTGGTGCCCAGGGTGTGCCAAGGCTGAGATGGGGTCTGCTGTGCCAGCCTGCCCCTGGCATGGGCACAGTGGGTCCTGGGTGTGCTGCTCCTGCACTGACACCGTTTTGTGTTCTCTCCCTTTAGATTAGAGTGTGTAACGCTCTCCTTATGGCAATGGCCTCAGGTAAGAGCGACGCTTCCCGCAGGCCCCTCTGCTGCTGCCGTTGTGCTTCGTCTCTAACTAAACTTTCCTCCTCCTCCTCCTCTCTCTGCCCTGCTCACTGTGTGGCTGTGGTGGCTCTGGGGCCCTCTGGCTCTGTCTCTGCCTGTCCCTGTCCCCTCTGGCTCTGCGTGGTGCCCACTACCCTGGCAGCTGCTGCTGGGCACGGGGACACTGGCACCGAGGGAAGGGCTCTGGTCATGGCTGGGCCAGTTTTGTGTGTGTGACCAGAGACAGACAACCACCAGGAATGTGCCAGGAGCCACCCTGGCCACTGTCCCCAGTGCCCGTGGAGCTGTGTGGCACTGCCCCTGCAGCCACGCTCACCCACACGGTGTGCAGGGAGCAGCTGCCAGGCAGCTTCTGGTGGGCTTGTTGGGCTGAGTTGTGATTTTAAAGGGCTCTACTGGTCCAGGAGAGTCAGAAACTGGTGTTTGTGGTTTACTGTCATTTACTATTTTTTATTTACAAGCTGCTGTTTGTTTTTTACTGCTGGTAATTTTCACATTGTTCAGGCACCCTCCCAAACACCCTCCCTCCATAGCAGTGCAGAAATAACTGGAGCTGAGCCCCAGGAGCATCCCAAGCCCACCCCACCACAGGCACATCTCGCAGAGCCTCCTCTGTGACTCTGCAGCTCCCCTTGCAAGAGGGCCAAGTCATTAGAGCCTGTGCCAGACAGCCTGTGAGGGGAATGGCAGTGTTTGTATGGCAGCCTTTCTCTGGGGCGGTTACTGCTCGCTCACTCCACAGCTGCCACCTCCCCATCCCTCATGGCAGTTTTGGGGAGCTCCCAGGTGGGTTTGGGGCAGAGTTTGGGACATGCCAGAAGTCTGGGACTGCTGATGTGCTGCAGGTGCTCCTGGCCTGGGTGTGCCTGGCCATAGCCCCACCTGCCCCCTGTCACATGCCCCAGCCATGCATTGTTCACCCTCACATGAGCATTGCTTCAGCTCAACCATTTGGGGAAAACTGTATTATTTTGACCATCTGCCATTCTGCCTCACTGCAGGAATGTCAAGTACAACACCTCCCTCGCAGCCCTTCCCTCCACCACACGTCCCTCCCCCCTCCAACAGCACCACAGGTTTTGTTTTTAATCCAAAACTGACAGCTCCGAATTTTTCACAGAAAATGCCCTTGCAGGCTAAGTCACATTTTCCACCTTTTTTAAAAATGTGCTACTTCCCCTCAGTCAGTTGTCTTGAAGTACCAATCTGGTAAGTAGTGGCTGTCTTTGTGATGCAGACGGGGGGGCTGCAGGCTGGCTGAGGGGGCTCACACTTTGGGTTTGGCTGCTGTTCTACTGCTTTGAGTCACTCAAATACCCAGAGCTGCTGAAGCAGGAGAACAGGCCACCCCTCACATGGAAGGTGCAGCAGAGCCCACGCAGGTCTTTGTCCTCGTCCTGCCACCCTGCTGACCCAGGGCCACATCCCCACCTGTGCAGCGAGGGCAAGGCTTGCCCTGCTCTCCTGTGCCCGAGGGAAGCTCAGCCAAAGCCCTGCCTGCCCTTTGGGCCGTTCTCTGCACATTTGGGAATCGTGGGGCTAGCAAAGGTAAAGGGAGGATTAAAGAGCCCTGGACTGCCAGGCACAGGAACTGAAAACAAATAAAGGCACAGGCTGAGAACGGAGCTGGTTGTTGAATTGGAAATAGGTCTGTGGTGCAAAACACAACCATCCCTCTGGAGTTCAGAGGGATGGTTCAGAGTGGCACCAGCACTGGGGGTGGGTGTGGGCTCAGAGCCACTCTCTGCTCTCCCCACCTGCTTGCAGGGCTGATCCTCCTCCCACCTGTAATAAAAAACTTGTGTTTACACTTAGGGAGAGAATTGCAACAGGCTTTAAAAATGCTGTTCCCCCGAGCAGCACCTTGGGACAGGTCAGAGCCCAGCAGCAGGAGCAGGAGCAGGGCAGGGTGTGTCACTGGGAGCAGTGCACCAGGCTTTGGTCACTGGTGACACTGTTCCAGGCCCTGTGCTCACCTGTTCCACTGTACCAGCCTGTGGGGAACAACTGAGGCCCAACTCCATATTGCTGAACACAAAGTGTAACCCCATGTGGAACCCCACACACCCAACAGCCCCCAGATCCCCCACACCCTTCTCCAGTGGTGGCAGTGAGCCACCAGTAATGAGGGTACCTGGTGTCCTGTCACACAGTGGAATTGGGAGAAATTGTGATTCTTTAGGGTGTATTTTATCAGATACACCATCTTCCAGGGAGTTCCATGCCAGCCCTCACGCTGGGGGAGCTTGTTTCCAGCTCTCTGCAGCAGACTGAGAACACAAGGGCTGCTTAGCTCTTTTTTTGCTTTACACAGCAAAAAAACACTTCTATAACACAGAACTATTTTAGGTGGGTTTGTTGGAGCGTTGAGTGAGCAGAGTGGGAATATCCTTCTCCCATCCCCTGGGGATGCTGCGGCACTGGGAGCCATGGGGGGCTGTGCAGACCAAAAGGGGTGATGTCAGGGGGCCCAGCACTCACCTGGGCACTGCGGCCTCTCACGGCCTGGCTGCCCCTCACTTCTGGGAGCTGGCAAAGAGAAACCCCTCATTTCTCCAGGAAGTGCAGCACGTCACAGCTCCTCAGGTACCTGGCCAAATTCCTCCTCACTCAGGTTCAGCGGAGTGATGCCCAGGAGTCACTGGGAAGAGGGAAGGAAGGGGCTGTGCTGTGCCATACCATTATCCCGAGGCACACAGGCTGGTTTGTCCTGACCTGCTCTTTCTCTCCCTGCTCTTTTCCAGGCTGCCTCCCCACAAGTGCAAGCGCCGACCTCACCGTCACCATGGGCCTGGAGCTGGTGGAGCCGCCCTCGCCCCCGCTGCCACCACGTCCCTCCAAGGGCAGGGGCTCTGGGAAGCTGCGCCGCTCTGCCAGTGCTCTCAGCAAGGCCTGCAGCTGAGCCCTGGGACACAGCTCTGGCCAGGGGAGCACAGCAGGCCTGCACACAGAGCCATTATTTACTGCCACGGCAGAAGGGGCAGTTCGGGGTGAGCATGTCTGGAAGGGGATGGGCGAGGGGTTTGCTCTTTGCCATTCCCTGCCTGGGACAGACGTGGCTGGTGGGCAGGTGTCACCAGTCCCTGGGCACAGGCGCTGGCGCTGCAGCACCAGGTCATGAACCTGCACTGAAACCAGTTATTTATCGTACCCGTAGAGCATTGCTTTAGTCATTCCAGGCAGCACTTACCTGTGCATTAGGGAACTCTGTCTACAGAGGCAGCGCAGGTGGGTGAGGGGGCAGCTCTCCAGTGTGTGTTGTCCCTGCTGTCCCTGTGCTGTGCTGCTGCAGGAGCTCCTGGCCCCTCCATGGTGTGTGTGATGTCCCCTGGCTTTGGGGGTATCGTGGCTCCTGCTGTGCTGTGTGCAATGGCTGTGCACTGGATTACTCCCTAGAGAAAGAAAAATAACCAAATCCCTTTTTGAAGAGCAAAAACCACACTCCTGCAATGACCCCTTCCCAGCACAGTGTGAAGAACTGGGTAAGCTCCTCACCTTGTCCCAGCAGGGCAGCAGGATGTGACCCATCCCTGGCCAGAGGACAACACATCTGTAGGCTTTTGAGAACGTGCAGTGTCCTCCTGGCACCTGGTGTAGTGAGCAGAGCTCATGTTGTCAGTAGGTGAGGTGTTTCAGTCTACACAGGTTGTAGGTTTCTAGGGGTGACAATTTTTATAGCTAAATCCCCAGTGTTAGAGAAACGAGAAATCCAGGATCACACACCCACAGAGCCACGTCCTGCTGGTGTTTGGTTGCTCCTGAGCACTCCCATGCACAGCTCTCAGTGGAATGGGAGTTGCTTTAAGTGAAGGGATTTCATTTTCTGGGAAATGCCCCACTGGGCCGCCCTTTGTTTTTGCACTTGTACTCGGTGTTATGTCTGTCTGTCCGTCTGCCAGCCCAGGACTGCCCTGTGCACACGGGAGGCTGCTCAGCCACGGTCAGTGGTGCTGAGTGTCCCCAGCTCAGGCCCTGGTGCCCCCCGAGCAGGAGCAGGAGCAAGGGGAGCTGACAGGAACCCACCCAGCACAGCTGCGGGAAGGAGCATCCCTCACTCAGGGCTCGGATGGTTGGTTTGATTTTCTGCCTCACATTTGGGTTTGGCTTTCTACTGATTTTGTGTCCGTGAAGGAACTTAGAAAAGCAAACTTGTATTTTAATTTATTTTACTTTCAGGGCTGGACAGGCAAGGCTGCCTGGCCCTTAGTTATCCAATAGCTGGTCTGACACAATTTCAAAGGCATCCTTCTGAGTAAGGAGCCGTTTCTCACTAGAGCAATATGCATCTCTAATTCAGGGAAGAATTAAAACACTGATGAAATAAGTGTTTTCTTGATGTCAAAAGCCTATTAATTTGTATAAACTCAGCTGTGGTTTGCACTCTGAACTGGATGACAAAGCCGCTCTGTTACCCCTCACAAACTTAATAAATCTTTGTTCACAATAAAATTTCCTCCAAGAGCAGTAGAAGGCGTGTTACCTGCATGGTGTGTGCCGTGGCTCCCAGTGGTACCGGTGCCTCGTGGAGCTGCCTGGGCTGGGCTGGGCTGCTGCAGTGCCTGGGTGTGCAGGGCTGGCTCACACACAGCAGGGCAGTCACCGGTGTGGGTTCTGCTGTCCCACAGTGCCGAGGACAGTCACTGCTGGGCACGGTGATGGCAGCACCAGTGTGGGTTCTGCTGTCCCACAGTGCCGAGGCTGCAGCTGCAGGAACAGGTGCTGGGCACGGAACCAGCAACGGCATTCCCAGACCCCAGTGCTCCTGAGGTGCTGGCACTGCCCCGTCACCAACGTGGGCACCAGACCCTGTGCCCACACCCTGTGCTCACCCCATGGGGCCCCACATGGCGGCAGTGCCGTCGGCCACCTCTGCAGGGTGGGCACCTCCTGCCAGCCTGGCCCTGCCTGCAGTGCTGAGGGGGCTCAGCGACTGCTGAGTGCAATGACAGACCCTCAGGGACCACCAGAAGCCACTGTCCATAACCTGCTTCCCTGCAATGCCTCACATCAGCATTAAACACAAGATGTTTCTCATGGTGATTTTGTACTCTACAGAGATACTCTTAAAGAAAGTGCAGGGGGCTGCACACACAGCTATAATGATGTCTGGAAAAGGTGCTTGGAACTCTGTTCCTGGGCTGAAGAGAGATGACACAGTTCTCTGCTCAGTTCCTTTCAGGTGCTCTAGTCAGAAATGGGGTGTTAATGCAGATGGCTCAGACAAAGCTCCCTTTGCAGAAATACCTGTACCATAGTGAGCCATTGGGAAGGCGGCTCCACCCACCCTTCCTGAGCAGGATCCCCGTCCCAAGCTCACCACCTGCCACTCGCCTGTGGAACTGGAGAGGGGGCAGGAGCCAGCTGCCCTCCTAGACAAGGGGTCATCGGTGCTCAGTCCCTGCATTGGCATCACCCTGAGCAGGATGGGGCCCGTGCACCTCAGGATGGGGCTGGCGCAGGCTGTGGACCCACTCCCCTGTCCACCCGTGGGCACGGGGCAGGTGCCGTGCTAGAACGCTCTCCCAGATGGTACAGGGGGCCAGGGCATCCCTAACCCCACTAGCTGTGGCAGCAGGAGCAGAAATTACAGTAAGAATCATTAATAAAATAAATTAAAAATATGTAGGCTAGTTTATACTTACCATGGAATCCCAGAATGATTTGGGTGGGAGGGAAGCTTTAAAGCCTATCCTGTTCCACCCCCTGCCATGGGCAGGGACACCTCCCACTGTCCCAGGTTGCTCCAAGCCCTGTCCAACCTGGCCTGGGACACTCCCAGGGATCCAGGGGCAGCCACAGCTTCTCTGCCCAACCTGTGCCAGGGCCTGCCCACCCTCCCAGCCAAGATTTCTTTCCAATATGACATCTAAATCCACCCTCTGTCAGCCTTAGGAGGAGATATATATGTATATACATATATACATATATATATATATATACACCAATGCCTAACATTTGTATATGTATTATATCTGTTAACATGCTCTCTATACAAAATATATAACATATTATGTATGTCATCTTATGTTCTATATATCATATGCTATAGTACCTCCAATTATATATCTTTTTTATATTGTATATATGTTTAAATTGGATAGAGTATATATTATAGCTACTAAATACAGATACAATGTGTATGTTACTACCTTATACTAAGTATAATACATGCAATCTATGATCTATAAGTGTAAGTTATATGTGACATGCATTACATAATATACAACGTATTATATATGCACTATATATTTTATCTTATTAAGACTTGTCTTGGAATATTGATATTCAATAGAAACTTAATAATTTTTATAAAAATAGGGATTATATGTTATGTATATAAAACATATAACATATATATTATATATGTATATATATGCACACATCCCTGGTGTATAATTTAGCTATATGTACATATCACTATATAAACTATAATATTACTATATGAACTAATATTGTGTGCATATATATGCAGTATACTTTTATTTAGAATATATATAAGAAAATGATCTAATATCAGCAATGTATGAATTCTGTATAACATTATGTAATATACATGATACAATATTTTTCACATAAATAATGTGAATCACAGATTATTCAGTGCACTGTGTACATACAATAAATAATACTATTTTAGGTCAGGTATGTGTAGTGCATGTGCCAGGTGTGCATGTGTGTGTGCCCCTCCAGCTGTGTCCTCACAGCACACAGACCATGGCTCAGAGCTGTTACACAAATATCAGCAATGTACCAGTAATTATCTATAATGCATCTTTGATATGATGTACTGGATAGAACGTATTCTAATGTGCATTGTCTATTAGACAATATAAAACAGACATTATATATTAGTATATATTGTATAATATAATATGCATAGATATAGTTTGCGTAATATACACTGGACTATGTACTCTAAAGAATACTTTTAACGATTATAGGATATTCTGCTATAAAAGGAATATATTGGTTATCTTATCACAGAATCTCAGACTGGTTTGGTTTGGAAGGGACCTTAAAGCCCATCCTGTTCCACTCCCCTGCCACGGGCACAGAAACCTTCCACGAGACCAGGGTGCTCCAAACCCCATCCAGCCTGGTCTTGAACACTTCCAGGAGCGGGGTGAATGTAAAATATAATGTATTGTACATAATAAATTCTGAATTTCTTGTAACTAAATGAAAACCTCCCAGCTCAGCTCCCCCAGCTGTGCAGCATTTTCCTTACATCTGTCTTTGCACTGGTGCTGTAATACAGGTAATTTAGTATGAAAAACTGTAAAATGAGACAATGAAAGGACACTGTGGTCCCATACCCTGAGGAAGGAGAACCTGTTCTGACCTCCAGCCGAGCCATGTCCCTTCTCCCCCCAGGTCCTGGCTCTGCTTTAAATCCTCCCTGTCAGTCAGTCCCCTTCCCCAGTCCCCAAAAAAGGCTGAAGAGCCTCGAGTGTGCCGGGGGCTGGTGCGGCAGCACGGCAGGAACGGAGCAGGCTGAACGTGCCTTCCCCTTCGGAGCTGCAAGGGGGCTTTATTAGTGCTTCAAAAGAGCGGCTCTTTTGCAAGAGGAACAGGTGATTTACCCAGAGCTGGCTGCAGGAAACAAGGTCCCGGTTACCGTGTCGGGAGGGTGTGTTCCCAGGAGGGTCCCGGTGCCGGGGCGCCGCCGATGCCGCCGTGCCCAGCTGTGCCCGACTTCAGAGCCTGCCTGCCTGCGCTGGGGACAAGGGCACAGTGAGGGCAGCGCCGGGTGTGCCCTGCACGGGGGTTCGGGAACAGCCCGTAATTCGGGATTCAGGACCGAGCCGGGACCGCAGGGCAGCGCTCGGCATGCCCATCTCTCATTAACGTATCCAGTGTTGCCAGAGGCAGACCTTTGTTATGCGGATTGTAAACGAAATTTAATTAAAACCATTTAAAGCCCCGATGAGGCTTTTTATCTGCACGGAAGCGTTTGAGGTGTTTGAATGCAATGTGCAGGATGCACCTGTACAGCCGAGTCCTTCACCAAGGGGAGTACAGCCTGGGTACCTCAGGAAACTCCTGTCCCATCCATCCCAAAGCACTCTCAGCACCCCAGCAGTCCTGACCCGGAGCAATGGGGCAGACAGTGTGCTGGGATCAGCACCCCACAGCACCCCATGGCACCCCGTGGCACTGCGTGCCCTGCAGCAAATGCACAGAAACACCTGTGACTCCACGAGCCATTTCCCAGCTTATTAACAGCAACACCTGTTTTTAAACAGGTTTGTGTGAGGAAGAGGTTTGAAATCCACGGCAAAAGCCCATCCCTGTCCTGTTTCTGGACTCACCCCAACACCACACCAATAATCCAAGAACCAGACTGGGAGGTGCTGGGCAGGACCCCTGAAAACCTGAGCTGTGCACAGCTGTGTTCCCCACTGCGTCCTTACAGCAAGGCAGCTGACCGATCCTTCACTGTGGTGGCTTTGAAGGACCATGGTGTTGGTACCAAAAATTGCTAAAAACCTACAGTGGGCAAGCAGCCTCCCGAGACTCTTCCCCTGCAGGCGGGAGAAGCTCAGCCCAGCTCCTCACCAGCTCCTGCCTGTGGGGCAGGGATGGTGCCGGTGCTGCACTTCTCAGGACCCTGTACATTCCCGTAATTAGTCTCCCCGGCTCCTTTCCGTGTGCTCACAATCCATTCCACACCACACATTGGCTCTTGGTGTGCTGGGAGAGGAGGAATGCTCTGGTGGTTTGTGCACCAGGCAAAGCTCTCTGCCTGCACGCACAGAGTGAGTGACCTACACCTCCACCTCCACCACATCACATTTGGGGCAGGGGCAGTGCTTTCCGTAGTGCCCTAACCTGCTCCCCTTGGACACACCAAGAGCCATCAGCACTTGATTTGTTAGCTGAGAGCAGGGAGCTCTGTTTGCTGCCGGGTGGTGAGGACATGGCACCCCCAGGCAACACCTGCACTCCCAGGAGCTGCTGTGAGCGGTGCTGGGCGAGCTCCGGTTTGGCAAGAGACGCCAAATGGTGGTGCCGATGGCTCCCTGTGAAACCCCTCGGGCCGTCGGTGCTCACCCTCACAAGTACCCCCTCCAAAAACCCCTCAGCCAGACGGGCTCACCCCACAAGGACCCCGTGCTGCAAGTGAGGGGAGCAGGGATGCAGACACAAAGACTCAGGAGCTCTGCCCAAGCTGCTGCAGCCCGGGGACGCCAAAAGAAAATTCCACCTTTTTTACAGATGTTTGTGAAAGGAGCCATTTCCAAAGTACTCCACTGCCACCTCTCCTAATGCCTCCCCACCACAGGAACCTCCACTAATCACACTTCCCACTACAACCCTCAGCAGAAGACACCTTGGTGCCAATGGCTGCCCAGACAGTTCTACAAACCTGGGAAATCCTTCTGTCCCCAACCAATTTGAACTGATTCCTACTGAGACGGGTGTGGATTCACTTGACTACTAGAAAATGGATCCCAGTATGAAGCTGTTCTGTGGCCTGCTGGTGTCAGAGGCACTGAGCATGGATTTCAGCAGGGGCACTGCTGTGATGGTGTGGGGTGAGGATGTGCCCAGTGCTCTGAGAGGACAGCCCTGTGTGCTGGCAAAGCCCCCGTGGGCAGTGGAGAGCCCGGCCATGCCCAGCTGTGTCACAGTCCATGAGAGCCCAGAATCTGGGACTTTCCAAGGACAGGGAGCCAGCAAGAGCAAAACCACACCTCTTCTCAGGCTGTGCTCTTTTCCAGTGGATCGATTTACAGTTAAACCACAGTTTTGCCTGGGCCTGAAGTCAGTCCTGGCATAACCAAGCTGGTTTCCTGGGAATCCAGACAGCAGGAGTATACCCACACTAGTGCTGTTTAGCCTGACTGAACAAGAAAAATAAATAAACCTTTCTCTGGAAAGATTTTCTTTCTCTACAAGCTTTGCTATATCAAAAAATATTCAGACAATTCCTGGGAAACTTCCCTACAGGAAGCTCCTTTACCACACTAAACCAGCCCAATCTCAGACAGGAGCCTTTAGGTGAGAGAAAATGGCCAGAAACAGGTTGGAAACCTCTTCCATGAGCCAAAGCCTCGAAGATGTTGCCATCCCTGAGACAGGGCAGCCCCAAGGCCCACACACCAGTTTGGGAGCAGCAATTTGCACTCGGGGCTGCCAGGCAGATGTGCATGCCATGAAGTTGGCTCCATGGCTTCTCCTGCTGGCAAAGGGGGAGACTGTGTAGGCAGCAACAGCTGTCTGTGAGAGGGTGTCACAGAGCCCTCACACACCTTCCCTACTTACACAGGTATTACAACAATGTTCACTAAAAAAATTATGAAAGCACTTTTTGATCAGACCCATGCAATTCCCGTATACAGACACAAGCTGTAGAGGGTTACAAATATATCTGGTTATTGAAGGATGCTGCAGAAATGCCAAAGCAGGGCAGAGGGAGCAGGCAGGAGCAGGCTCCAGCCCTGCCAGGAGGCATGCAAACACCTGGCATTCCATGACCCAGGCTCCACAGCTCACGGCCAAAGCAGGGTGCTCGTGCTCCACCAAGCCCCCGAGCCCCACACCTCAGTGCTGAGAACACAGGGCAGCCACCCAGCACACAGCACAGCCCTCCCAGGCAAGGACATCTCCAAGTCCTCCACTCAAAAGTGCTGCCCCTCCTCAAGTCTTTCCTGCAACACCTTCCAGGGAAGGTCCCTGGCAGCTGCTCCCTGGCTGTGCCCGGTGCCAGCCGTGCCAGGGGCAGGGCTGAGGGTCCAGCCCACAGCCAGGGGATCCCCTTGCTCGGCAGGGCAGCCTTGCCCCGGACCGGCCACGCCGCACCCTGCTCTTCTCCTCCCTTTAATTCCTTGTTAATTAATCTCATCAAACGGTGTGGAGCAGGCTGGTGCCTACAGAGGCTCCCTGCCAGCTGCAGAGCAGAGAGGGGTCCCAGCCCCCCCCGAGCCTCCAGGGCCAGCCCAGCAGGGAGAAGCAGGAGGGGTGGGGGCACGCTTGAATTTGAAAATATTTTATTTGAATAGTAAATAATTATACAGTTGAAACAGTTCTATCGAAGCACTCTATAAATAGCTAACAGTTAAGAAAATAATGTGTGTAGAAAAAGAGATTGCATCTAAAAGTAAGAGCTGTTGGTTGCACGGGATAAAATGGTCAAGATCATGTGTTATTCTAGGTATAAAAGTTAAAACCTTTTTAGCAGATCCCTTTAGAAAAAAAGATCTTCTAAAACGCACAGTGAAATGGCAGGCGGGGAGACAAAAAAAGCACATTAGAATATCTGCGATCAAATAATATCAATCTTCATAATTAATATAAATAAATAACGAATAAATAACATAATTACTCAAACCAACATATACAGATAGTCAACTCATGAGCTACCTTAGTAAGGGCAAAATGAACAGAAACAGAAAGTTGGCATGTCACAGTTAAGGCAGTTTCTACAGCATTTTCTGGAGACCATCAACAGCAAAGTCAAGGCATTTGTGGCTACACTAAAGGAAACACTCGTTTCTCTCGAGCAGTTTGATCTGTTCACATCGGTAAAAATCGAAGTGAAGGAAAAACGACAACAACAACAAAAAAAAAAAAAAGGAAAGAAAAGGAAAAAAAAAACCAAAAACCAAAAAGAAGAGAGAGACCCCGGTAAGGTAAGTGTAAAGCCAGATTCCAGCAGGTCGCAAGCCGTATTAAAGCTAATGGTGTGGCGGCCCCGGGAGCGGCGCGGGGCGGCGGGGAAGGCACGGGCGGCTCAGCAGGCGGGACGCAGCGGCACCTGGAGCAGGATGACCTGCCGGTTCTCCGACGGGTGGCACTTGTTGATGTGCCGGGTGAGGCCGGGGGAGCTGTAGAAGGTGGCCGGGCAGTATTTGCAGGGGAAGACCTGGGCGGCGTGCAGGAGGCGCAGGTGCCGCTCCTGGCTGCTCTTGCTGGGGAAGGTCTCCCCGCAGACG
>WBMV01006102.1:0-22681 GCA_013396655.1 Campylorhamphus procurvoides
GCTTTGAAAACTCCAACAACAAGTCACAGTTGACCTTTTCCCTTCATACAAACAGTAACCTCTAAAAACTAATGAAAACATTGTGCTAAACACCTATTTGTATGTATGTGTATGTAGTTTCTGTACTCAGTGTTTAATGTAATACATGAAAGACTGAAAGAAGTAGTTAGGGCTAATAAAAAGCATGGTTTAGAAGTGGAAAAAGCAGTAATAACTGTTACACAGAATATGTAATAGCTATTATTTATTGTAGTTATAATCCAACTATTAACTACAATAGTTATACTATTAACTACAGCAGTTATACAATTACCTACAATAATATAAATACAGTTCAGATCCCAGGTATTTTTTGAATTTCTGTGCACCTTTGAACACAACACAACCATTATATATGCATACTTGTGTGTATACGTGTCTTAGTTCAAGAGAGAACTAAGATATTATGCTGGCCAAGAAATAATCTCTCTCCTTTAAATTTAGGAAAACAGAATTTTAATTAGGGAAGAAAAGAAAAAAAAATATATATATTAAAGGATAACAGTTCTTAACCACCACTATATATATATATCCAGAGAAGAACCAAAACAACAACAGAACAGTCTGTAACAAAACCACTCCACCCCTCAAATAACAAGGCAAAACAGTCAAAAGATCTTTGGGGAATGCAATTATATCCACGGACAGCAGGTGGCGCTGTGGCACCTCCGCTGCCTCGCTCTCCCTCTCAGGGGTGCAGTTTATATTTACGGACAGCAGGTGGTGATGTCGTGCCCGGCCGGCTGGGCTCTCCCCTCAGGCGAGGTGGCAGGGTAGTTCCCAGGTTATCTCCCGTGAGAGCAGAAATGGAAAACAAAACCAGCAGCAATCTTGTCTTTGCAGAAGCAGGGAAAAACCGAGGCCTTTTCTCCCACCTCTTTTCCTCACGGCGAGACTTGTAATAGTTATAATAACCCACGGATGAAAAAAAAACAGTTGAGTTGGGAACGAAGAAAAGGAACACAAAATCCAATATCCAGTGATGCTGAGATAGTGTCTCTGTGTCCCCGTCCTCTTCGCTCACACGACAGACTGAGCTCTCTGACCTGCGCAGAAAGCCAGAGAGAAAACCAACCCCCTCTCTCCTCTGCTAGGGGAAAAGATCCCAACAAAGGACCTAGCCAGAGTCGTTAGTGTCTGCATATGTATGTCTTTTGTCTCCTTTATTAGCCATACTACCACCCCAGGGCGTCGGCTCCGAACCTCTTTGGAAGGAATTCCAGATTCAGTTTGAAAACTCTGACAATACGTTCTTCTGATTTCACAGAATTCAGCTCTGTATTTCAGTTTCAAGTAGGGACTTGTATTTGCATTTACTTGATATGCAACCAGTAACTGACTATGTTGTTCTCTGGGTTGCTTACTTTTCACCTCCTGTGTAGTTTGCTAGCGTGGAAACAGCAGTGACCCAGCAACTGCTACAAAATCAATTCTCTTCCCTCCCCAAGGCAGGGGCAGCACTATGAGAGGAATGGGTCTGTCAGGTGGTACATGTGGTTTTAATCTTGTGTATGTCTGAGTTAGGGGCTTGAGATTACCAACTGGAGGATTCGTCTTTGTGCTTGGTCATAGGAAAATGTGTGGGATGGTGAACTTCATTTTTGGATGGGGATTTTTGGCTATGTATAGAAATACTTAGATTATATATGAGAATCTTTGTATTTTTCATCATCTGTGAAGGAATTTAACTCTTCTGTATGAACAGTGTTGAGTAGTTCTTGTAGTAACTTAAATGCTGAGTGGACTTGGTTTTGTTTGTTCTTATAGTAACTTAAATGCTGAGTGGACTTGGTTTTGTTTGTTTGCTTGCTTTTTAGAAAAAGAACATAAGGCATAAAATGTCACAAGACTTTCATCCTCAGTAAAACTTTTGCATTACCTGATATGTTCCATGACATACACAATGAAATTAAGTTCACAATAAGCATATTCTTGGTTTTCCAAGTTTGTCATGACTTCATGGAGACGTGTTGGCATGCTTGTCTGTGGGAAGCTTTATGCATTTTTCTTGGTTTAAAAAACAAGCTTTCTGATTCATTGAGTCTCCATGTTTCAGGTAGCAAGTATATAACACAGATATGGAATTGTGTATAGACTGCTTCTGTAATGTGTTTTATTTTCAGATCCATATTTTAGAAGTATTAAAGAGAAATTAAAGAAAAATGGAATAATTCTCAAAAATGAATTAAAAAATTTGCTGCATTTATGTCAGACTTCATCTGATGTGGAATTAGCCAGAAAAGTTATTTACAGGTATTTTTTACAATCCAGGTAACACACTTTCCTGTCTTTATTTTTTTTTCTTTTCATCCCAGGTTATATCTGCAGTTGAGTGCTTGTCCTAACTCAGTGGCTATATGCATAATTAATCCCTTAAGTTAAGGCTGTGTTTTCATTTCCTTTGGATCTTCCAGCCTTTCAACGACTCTCAGGTCAAAGGAGAGTTAAGCTATGAGAGCAGAGTGACATCCTACTGCAGAATGAATGATGAACCACACATTACAATCGTCCCACAGCTGGGAAGCAGACATGTGTTCAATGATGTTTTCCAGCCAAGACAAATCTGGTTATAAACTAGTCTGGAACCAGCAGTGGCAGGTCATGGCAGGAGGTTTTGTGGATGAAAAATTTCCCAGCAATTACAGTGTAGGAGCTATAAAGTGAAAAGTAAAACACTTTCTTTCTGTAGTGATATTTTAGCAGGTACTGCTGCTAAAATAGTTGCTGCAACATCCTGTGCTATTGTTCCATGAACAGAAGGTAAAGTAGCTGGGAATTTTTGAGGCAGAGACCTATTCTATTATTAATCCAGTGCAGGGTACTTGACTGGTAATAGAAGAGATTATTTATTACTAGTTATTAGTTTCATCAAAACAATATTTTTTCCTTAAAATTTCATCTCCTGTTATCTATCTGTCTTTGGCTGGTGCCAATAGAGAACTGTGCCTCTGTCACTGCACATAAAGATATTGCTGTCTGTTTAAACTGTTCTTCCTTGGCAAATTCCATCCTGTGTGATTAACTTTTTCAATCTTTCCAATAGGTACCATGAACAGAATGGAATCACAGCCTTACATAATTTTAAATTTGGGCCTCTCTTTATGAGGCTATGTTATGAGCTAGACCTTGAAAGACCTGCAGTAGAACTTATCAAAGATCAGGTAACTCCCGTATATTTCGAAAATACTGTTGTTATTTTTATTAGTCAAATATGAGTAATAGTATGCTATGGACAAGAGTTGCATGAGCTCATAGAACTGAAGGTATGTGTTGCAGTAAAAAGGATGTCTATGACATTAATGTAAGTATGCAGAGTACATGGCTTTTATTTTAAAATAGCAAAACAGTAATTAAAAGGGAATTAAATGCTAGTTTGACTGGTAACTTTATTTCTGTATATTGTATCATTTGAATAAAAATTGAATAAAAAATATTGATGAAAAAATAACTACTTAAATTATCACAGCTGATGCATATTTACGCCAGCATATTTATCATGTTACTCTGTACTTCCAACTCCCTCTGAACTCTGTAGAGGTGGTGTGGTGTTCATCAGCTCAGGAACTTGGCCATTTTAGTGCTGAAAAACTTAAGGACTTATTTTTGAACATCTCTAAAATGCTATGTGTGCTATTAAGACAAGATATTAGTCATGCCCAGTGTGTGCAATTGTGTCTTCAAAAATCTCTCCTAGCCAGTGAAAAGTCATTTCCCTGATGTTAATTCAATAAGGTATGAAATATGCATAACCAGAAATCAGAGAAGTCTTTCTACTATTCTTAAATGAGGCATGTGTAAGCATATATATAATTTTTATTTTGGTTTGGTTATTTTGTTGGGGTTTTTTTTATTGAGGTCTATGTCATTTAAGACAGGTCCTGCTGTACTTGCAAGACATAGTAACTGGTGTATAGTGAGGTTCTTCTACATAAATTTAAACTTAATGCCTCTGACATTTTCCTTGGCTATTCCCAACTCAGTGTGGTTGAAGTAGAACATAAAATGTAATTCCTCTTTCTTCTGCTACTTTGATATTGTGATTAGCAAAAAATTCTTTCAATTTCGTGATGGTGGTACTTCGCCCCGAATATATTGTTTGTCAGCTGCAAGCTGATAGGGACTTCTGCTTGCATTAACTTAGAGGTTACAATCTGTAATTTAAAAAAAAATTATAGTGGGACTCTGGGAAATTTCTGTTTAATTTTAGTGAGCTTTTTTTTTTGAGTCCCTGGTATTTTAGAGATTCCTTGACAGAGGGACAGACAGTCAGGGAACCCAGAGAATGAAATGTTGAGCTTGTAAAGATGAGACTCACTCCAGTAGAAAGACCTGCTAAATGCTGTGCACAGTAAGACTGTTCACTGTCCTGACTTTTTTATGCTTTTTCTATTTCTTCTCCAGAATTTGCATGGTTTTTTCTCAGAGAGTACATCATTCCATATTTTGATGACTATGTTGTTTAAAAAGGGCCATTTTGAAAGTAAGTACTATGTTTACTAAGGCAAGTTAATTTTAAGGATATTTCTCACTGTAAGTGGGGGGGGGGGGTGTGTGTGTGTATAAATATTTTTTTAGTGAATATTGCTACTTGCATATGGTTTTAGATGGCCAAGTGTCATATAAATAAGTGTAGATGTGAATGAGTTGTACCGTAGTTTGTAATGAAAATGGAAGGCTGTATTTCTTTCATACTTACCACAGTATTCTTGCTATTCGAGTTGCACAGTATTGTTATTATCCTGGAGAGCTTGTCTCCTAAACCATCATCTCTAAAGTCTTAACTCATCTTTGCTTTTTTTTAATTTCCCATACCATTTTTTTTCTCTATTCAAAGTTTGTTTTATGTGGGTTTTGGAACTGTAAGTTCTTCAACCATTTTTTGGCCATTCTGTGTTAGTGTCAGAGCAGGGAAAAGTATGCTTTTTCCAAAACCAGACTGTAGCCTTCTCTTTGTTTGTCATACTAATATCCTCATGCAAAGTGGCTACTGCAATATTTAAGTCAAATGTTTCAAATCAGTTTGTCCTTTTGTGAGAATAAGGAAGAATCATCTGACCCAACTTAAAAGTCCATGAGAAAACCTTAAATTGAGTACAGAGTAAGCTTTTCAAGCAAATCCCTTTACATGAAGTTTGTTGAACACACCATGCTTTATCTCTTGTTGTTTGGGGAATCTAAGTCCTAAAAGCTGAGACTGAACCACTGTAAAAATAACTAGGTCAGCACCTGCATGCAGTGTTGTGGTGAAGCATGTGAGTTATTGAGGAGATGTTACATGGTTTGCCTAAAGTGGTGGATGCTTCCCGGGCAGTTAGGAAGAATGAGGGTGGCTTTGTCAAGTATCTAGAATTTAACTTTAGAGTCATATAAAAATAATAGAAAAGTAAGGCCATGTGCTACTGTGACTGAAAACCTTCTTTCTAAGAAGAAGTATTTATATCCAACTGACCCTGAATTAAACGTTTCGAATTCTTTTCTTTTTAAAATAACAGATTTCAGTTGGCATTCTTATTTTCAAATAGACTTACTCATCTTGTAGCATGTTGAATTGTTTTTTCTTTTCAGTTTTTAAAGGTACAGCCATAAATTTGTGAAGTGAGTAACACCAATATATTTTTGATAGGTGCTTTAGAAGTTCTCATAGAAATGAAAAAACAAGGTATACCTTTCAACAAGGAAACCTATCTACTTGCATTTGCCATATGCTATAAACTGGTAAGTATTTTCAGTTTGCATGATAGAAAAGGCATTTTAAACACTTCTTTATCTCTTCCTTTTTTGAATTTTAAAATTTCCATATTTTCCCTGTCATGATTTCCTATCTAGTGGAAATATTTTAGACATATTTAAGTCCTAAATTGCTTCATTCTGCATGATATGGTGCACATACATAGTTTCCCTTACAAACTAATGTCACAAATCTCTAAAAAAATGCATGGACATAAGCATTAAGGAACAAATTTGTTGCAGTCTTATAGTATTTTTTCCCTGGGAACTTTGCAACTCGTCAGACTGTATTCTAAGCCTCAATATCAGTTTTATAGACTGATTTCCTTAAAAGACAAGACATATATACATATGATATGTTCTGTTTGTCAGACATTCCCCATTCATTTTGCTTCTACCCATACAAGTAGCCTTGAATCTTTTCTGTAATTCCACCCAAAATTGACAAGGAACAGAGATGTCAAAGTAAATCTGTTCCCTACATGGTAGATGAAAATGGACAGCTGAGTGGAGAAAAGAAACCTAAATGAATGCCTTTAGTAAGAGACAGGCTGCCTCTTGAGCTTACATGTATTTTTAGCTCAAAGAAAAAGAGCATGAACAGGGCAAGAAACTAGGCTACATTGGTTCTATGAGCATTTCCTTAGAACTGGTTTCCTTTTGTAGCAAAGTGAGATCCCAGAACCTTTTTGTTTTGATCTTCCTCTCTAGTTTTGAGTCAGTTCTGCAATTTCAAATATTAACATGGACTCTTCCCAAACTGAGTTAAAACTTTTCTTCTACTTTCTTATGTTTTACTAAGACACTAGCTGAGAAAAAGAATTATACCACTAAACTAAATTTCCTCGGGTTTCGCGGCTAACCATTCAATGAAACTCAGTGCATATGTGAAAAAGGACTAGGTTTTAAACGGTACCTTAGCACTAATTTACATGGTGCATCTGAAATTCTCAGTTCTAACGAATTAGTCCTGCCTTTAGGTCTGCTGTAGCCTCTTCCCTAAAATCTTTACGTGTGTTTTAACATGGCCTGCAGTCAGAAGGCTTGGATCCATGGCATGTGCAACAGGAGTAGGTTTCTCAGGCTTCTGTTTTCTGCTATTTCTGGGCTTACAAGTTCAATAGAGAATCCAGCCCATCGTTACGATTGATGAAAATGGATGGAAAATGATTCTAAACTGTCACCTAGTTGTTTTAACAGCCACAGGAAACTTGTGGGTTTTTTTTTCATTAAGATAAAATACCATCAATAGGGGAATAAGCCCTTTATACACTAAAGAGGATTAGGTGGAGATCTTTCCAAAGCTTAATCTGTTGATTCTTCTCTTAGGAGGAGAAACCATGAATCTTAAAAGTGCTTTTGTGCAGAAAAAAGTCTTGAAGGGAAGTATCTTCAAGATACACTACTTGAATAATGGAAATAATGGTGCTAGTATCATTAAGAATGGTGCTCAATTTTTACTGGGTTAATTCTGGGTTTCTTAAGTGTAACCATGACAGAGACCAGTACAGAAAAATGTGCAAGGCTTAAAGGTCAGATTATTGTCAATGAACAAAGGAATTAATGTTTAATCTTTGTTCAGAGATGTTTTAGAGGTCAACTTGAAAACACTTCTGGCATGTTTTAAATCATTGTAAGGTGCTGCTATCCTCTGAAATAGCAGGTGGTCCTTCTTTTAGTGCAGGAAAGAGCTACAGGCCTTTCAGTAACAATGAAATATTTATGGAGTAATAATATTCTGGTGGTCAGAATGTTTCTAAATTTTTAAAGAACGTGTTTTAAACCATATTTTGCAGGAATGACACTTTGAATACTAGGTACAGAAATCGACACCAAATATGAGGACTCTTATTCATGTTGGTGGTACCAATTGTTTCAAAACCTTCCTGCTGCCAGTTTCTAAGTTTGACAGTTACCATTTTGTTTGGGGTTCAGTCAGTTCAACTCATAATTTCCAGTGTGAACAGCATTGGTTTGGAGAGTTGGTGATTTGTGAGGTAGCACACAGCTAAACTCCTTGCCTTTACTATAGGCTCTATTGAATAAAGGCTCTATTGAAAATTGTTCCAGCAATAACGGCAGCTTTCTGTGTTGGAAAACAGGCAAATGTCTAAGATGTCATATTAGAATATATACTTTAGAAACTTTTTTCAAGATTTAATTCATAAGAGAAGTTAAAAATTGCTGAATGTTCAAATTTGCACAAACACAGATTTCTTCGGTGTGGTGGTGCAGAGTAGTTCAATGCTTAGAAAACATTGACTCTTCGGTAACCACCTAATGTAGCTTTCAGAATGAAGTAAGGACAAAAATGTATCTTTCTTCCTGATTTGGAAATGATTTGAAATTGTAAGAATCTGTCAATATAGAATACTGCCACAGTTGTTTCATCTCTTTTAGAAACCGAAACAGAGGAAGGTGGAATTGTTAAAATAATGGAAGTTATGTTTACCCTCTTTTGACTTCTGTCACTTCTAATATCAGATTTTGATGTTTTTTCTCAAGAAGTGTTGCACAGAATTTGCTTGGTTGTGTTTAGATTTGTATTGCCATGGTGATCACAGAGTATGTTGGCTTCTGCATGCCTTCTGAATGTGAATGCAATTGGTTGCAGTCCTTTCAGATCATAAGAATAACAAGTGCAACTTACTTTGAAATTTCTATGCAGGACAACTTGGAGTCTTCCAAAATCTCTGCAAAACTACTTGAAGAAGCACAGGTGAAAGGCGACATGTTATCCCTACGAGCATACTGCTTTGCAATGGCAACTGCTCTCAAGCAGGTACAGTATCTTTTGTTTTCAGTTCTGCCAGGGTTTCCATGGTTTTATTGTAGAAAAATAGTCAGTGAAAGAAAGTTAACATGGAGAAGGCATAACTGATCTATGTAACAACTTTCAAGAACTTTTATGCTCCTGAAACTGTAGGATTATAGACAACTTTCACATAAATTGGATATGGAAGTTCTGAAGTACAAACGTGTCTTGAATCTAATGCACAGCTATTTTGTGCTAGTGGCAATGCTATCTAGAATATTATTAGAAAATTAAAGTTAGGCCAACAGGTTAGATACAATCATGGATCTACTCCTGCAGATACTGCTGTTTGCTGATGATTTCCTTTAACTAGAATTAAAATGATGATGTATTTTTGCAATCATCTCTTTAAAATGTTTATCTTGGGAGGCAGACTCAAAGGCTACGATGTGTATTGCCCTGTTGCCTGGGGTATGCCTGTCTTTCTCTACAACATGTTGCTGCTTGGAAAGGTTTTCGTATACAACATGTGCCTAAGCACTGGTATGAAGAGGCTCTGAGGCAGCACAGTGTCGAAGTTTCAGCAGGAGAATAACAATTGGTAAATTCTAAAATCTGAAATAAAATTTGTATTTCCGCTACCATTGATTTGTGTATGCAGCTTGGGTATATTCCGAACCTTCTCTGTTTCATGTTTAAACAGAAGTCAGAGACACTGAAAGGGCTATAGATTTTATCTTACTCACAAATGTTAATGAATGAAATAGAATTGTTAAGAGTTTCTTATGCATTCTGTGGTCTTTTTAGTACTGTCTCTGTGAACGGATACTCTGAACAGTAGCATCACTGAAATAAATTTATTCATGTGCATGACGGCATGATACTGTTCTCATTGGCATTGAGAAGAGTAAACACAGTATCTGTGTCTCTGAAACAATATGAAATGTGCCTGATGCTCTTGCTTTATGTAAAAGTCAGATAAAATTCTTGTTTTGCAAACAAAATAATGCTTCACATGTTATTTAACTGTTGCTTAAGCTGCATGATCTTTGACAGTACTTATTGCTGTGAGCAAGATGTTTCTTGATCTCAATTAACATTGCTTGGTCTAATAAATGTCAGTGTAACATTTACTGTCTATACAAATCAATTGCTGATAGATACAGCACTGTTAATGTGTAAGTCCAAAAGGTTAAAAGGGCTGAGCAGGATAAATATCCACGTTAAAATATGCTGCACTTCATCTAAGTACTCTGACGTGTCAAAGTGAGCATGTGTGTAGATGTATCTTTTAGGGGATCTCACACTCGGTGTTGGTTACATGCAACACACTGTACTAAAGACCCACATGACATGTGAAATTCAGGATGGGGTGTTTCTTTTGCAGGCTGGATGTTTGGTGTCTATGGGTCTTGGTGAAGGGGTTCTAAATGCTGGTTTGTGATTTATGGAAAAGTTGTGAAGGACTGTTTTTTTCCTTGAACTTTTATTATGAAAGTTTGTGACACATTTGACTCTATTTTTTTAATTATTTATAATTCCTCCCCAGAATGATGTAGCACAAGCCAAATTTTATTGCTCCCAGATCATGAAAACAGAGAACAAACTATACAATAACCTTAAAGTAAGTATACTTGCTTTGCATTAAAATATTGCAGAGGAGTGTGCTGTACTGGACAAAAAATTTCCATGTGCAAAGTAACAGAAGGGCAACTTCTTAGTAGTGCACGTGCATGTTAGTAGTGTTGCTGTGCCTGTTTTTGAGCCAACAGACAATTTCTGTCAGTTGGATGATTTACATTCTGAACTGTTAACAACCCTCACCCATTTTTAAAAATAACTTCCTATCATAGATGGAAATGCAAAGTAGACCAGTCGTACGTGGTATAGACCCATGAACAACTTCTAATTATGACACTGTGACTTTTTCCTTTCTTGTTACAAAAGATTGAAAAAACCACAGCTCTGAGTAAATGTTTTTTTTGGGTGTGCTCTGTCCACTTTAGGCCTCCTTCAGCCATACAAACCTTAGCCACATGTATACATACAACATTTTTTTGTTTGTTTGCACAGTCCACAACTTGAGAGAAACTCTACTGTATGTGCCATGCAAGTGACCTCTCTAAGTTATAATAAAAAACACTTTATTCAAGAACAGCTAATGCAGCTTCATCTGAGGAGCTCTGCCTTCAGGCTTGTCCTTCCTTTACGGGTCCCGTCTGCAAGGAAATTGATTGTTCCATCTACTTTCTTTGAAATGAATGGATTTTTATCAGTTCAGCATCTGGAAATGTATTTTGTCCTGCTTAGCTTCATGTCTTTCTCAAGCATGTTTTAAAAAACTTTCATTCTGATAGTAAGTACTATTTGTATGGTGTGTTTTTGCTTCATTTTCAAGGTTCTTGTCCAGCTCAGATCTGGTTTGCTTGAAGAAGTAATAAAGACATTAGAGGCAGCAGTGGAAGTAGATACTCCTCCCTTTGTGAAAAAACTTGAGTTTTCTGAGCAGGTGGTAAGTACACAGTAATTAGAGGATGTTTATAGCATTTGGCCAAGCCATAATAATGGTGTCTCACCTACAGAACTTCAGGTGCCTGAGTTCACCTTACCAAAGTTTTTTGGGTTCTGATGCATTCTGATACCAAAGCAGCTGGCTAGCTTCCTGTGCAGTTGGACAAAACACTTAGCTGTTCATGAACCATTTTTTATTGCGGATCTTGCTCCTGGAAGCTCATACTTCAGCTGAGTGTAGATAAAGCTTTCCCAAGTAACATTAAATAATTTAATCCCTTGCCTTCTGTGCTATTTTCATTTGATATGAAAATGAGAATAAAGTTTCTGACCACAGTGATTTTGTCAGGTTGGTAATATTTGCAAAGACCTGTGAAGCTTTACAGATATGTGATATACGAAGTATGACCTTTTGCTAACTGTATTTTACTATGAAAACTAGCTTTTACAGTCTTGATCAACAAGAAGTCTTCCTTCAGAGACATATATAGCCTCTATGAGTTTGTCAGCATTGCTGCTGCTGTTCCTAAAACTTATCAGTGTATTGCTTTTGAATGTGTCTAGAACAAGACATTTTAAGGCTAATAATTAAATACTTAGCCTTTCACTGCTACCTATTAAACAAAATTAATAACTGATATTTAAAATAACAAATATCATATAGAGAAGTGGGCTTACTTTTAAAAGTAACCCATGTATATCAACTAATATATTGAAAATATATCCTTTCAGTGGCATTTGATTTTGTAAATTCATTGCAATAAGTGTTGCGTGTGTCAGTGTTGTATTTTGATTTTTGTTTGAGAAATTTGTAACAAGCATCAGATGAAGCATTACTCCTAACCTTTCTCTTCCACAAGAGGTTATTGATAAACAACATTATTTTTAAGAGGTTTACGTAACACTTGAGCTCATACTCTGTGTACGTCATACATAACTTCTCGGGTCTGTAGTCTGTCAGACTCCATAGTCTGACTTATTGATTTGTTCTGTACTGTACAGTTACTGGGATACATAATAATAGTTAGAATTGTGCTGATCTGGAAAGTAGATTCCAGGAAGCAATTATATTTCCTGGATTTAAATAGAAAATAATTATGTTAGTCTGCACTAGGACTGCACAACTTTGAGGAAGTTTTAAATCTAATTAACCCCCTCTAATAGGTATCCAGTGCATCTCCACTGTTGTGTGGTGATACATAATGTGCACTGCATAAAATCGTTGCCTTAGCCTTATCTTACACTGTGTGCTTGGTTTTTTACTATGAGTAATTGCTTGTCTTCAGTATGGTGATAGAGCAAGATCTTCACTTGCTGAACTGTAACAATATGGTTTTTTCTCTTTCTTAGCTGGCTACAGTCAGGGAAAAGATGGAAGAAAACCCTGACCTTTCTGTCAAATTAGGAAACATTTATACAAAACTACAAGCTTCAGGACAGATTACCATGTGCACACTGGAAGACATGCTTTTCCAGATTCCTAGTTCAAAGAAGACTACTGCAAAGCTTTTAAATCAGAAGCAATTGGGCTATCAGGCTGCTAATCCACTTCGGTCAAATCTCTTGTTGGAATAGTTTGGTATTTGGTGGCAAACTGAACTGTTAATAGCATCACTTAGAAGCTAGGTTCAAATAAAATGTCTTGTCCCTATTTCCACAATGAGCAGTTTTAAGCTATTTGTATGAAACTGCGTTTTAAATACAGGTCATGTAGCTACCATGTTTCAATTTTGATGCTAAAAATAAGCTGTGATGGTGAGTATTTATTTATTGTTCAGAAATGGAGTGATAGAAAGGTTTGATGTTTTTCATTAGGCAGGAATTATATCAGGATTTTCCTATGACAAACACCTGGAAGTGAATGGATGGAAGTGAACGAAGTAGTGTGAGTATGTGGCCTGACTTCTGTGGTTTATGAGAAGAAAATTCAGTCTTCATCAGTTGTAATGTTCTGACTGAAGGACAGAGGCAGTCCAAAGTCCAGATAAGAGTGTGTAGGTGCATTAACTGTTTATTTAAAGTTTGTATATCAGAAATGAGAATCAGAGGGAAGCAAGCATCTTTTGTCCCCTTTATTATCTTTTTCTTCCAAAGCAATATATTAGTATTTTTCTCATATGAACTGGGATCATGGAAATGCTATGGAGCTAGCATGGTAACCAAGTGCTTATTTTCTCACTTGCAGGAGCTTCCTGATCAAAGTCAGTCTCAGAGTCAGTGACCTCTTCTAATTTTGTGATAGTAAGCTTCCCAGGGTAACTAGATCTTGATGAAAATTTGTAACAGAGCCTTAAAAGTTTCTTAGAGCAAGTATGATCACATTTTTAGACTATAATCATCTGCATAGTTCAGTCCTGTGTAGAGTAAGTGATGAAAAAAAAGTACAAAGAAGCTTCACACCGACCCAGCTTTAATAACTCCAGATCAAATGTGTTTGATTCTAGCAATAAAAAGCTGTTTGTAACTGAGTCCTGTATACCCAAAAATCTGTACTCATTCACCATCTGGGATAGAAGGAGTTGGAAGCCTTACCTTGGGTGCTTTTGGTTTCCTTCTGTGTATGAAGTGAACAACCTGTTGATGAACCTTGGTGGTCTTGTGAGCAAAAGCGTGTGTGGAGCCCACCTTCTCTGCTTTGGCTTTTGTTCTTTTCTCTGCCCCACTCAGGCAAGTGTCAGAACTCAGAGTATACTTTCTGTGAATGAATCTGTGTGTGCTATATCGAACTTTTTTGAAGCCAGTGAGCCACTGTGAAGAAACAAGGACCCATCCATGCAGAAATACAGCTTCAAAGCAAACGTATGTGGCTACAGCAGGTCAGAGGTTTCAGTCTGAGGCTCTAACTCTGTAATTTATTTCTGTCACAGGTGTCCTGTTAATACTAAAATGCACAAAAACTGTTACACAATAGATGGAATTTCATGTGAGTGTAAGTGAAAAATAATTTGAAGTGTGTATCACATTTTTATGAATCACATGGCACTTTTTATGAATGGTGGCATAGACTAAAATACTACATACATTATTCTAAGAACAAAGCTATTGCTTTTTCTGTAGTACTGAGTAACATGATTCAGGAGTACAGGTTTTTAACCCTCTTCTCTCAGTTGGACATTTTTTCAATATTTCCAATATTCTGTGAATCTTTGAGAAGCTCCTAGTCTTTTCTCCATAAATAAAGTTGATATGGGATTTATAAAGGGTATTTGCATTGTGGCAAGGATCGGTGGCAAAAAATTTAAAGGAATTAACTGCTCTTCAGTTTGCTCTGCTGGTATTACTATGATGTCATCTGGTACTATCAGGAAAACTGTTTGATGTTAAAGTTTATAAATGCCACATTTTTTAGGCAATAGAGGATAATTTGACCCCTTTAGCCTTTCATAGCAAATGTACAAGGTCAGTTCTGTATTAATTGCAAGAAGTTGGTGCACCCTAGGACTGCATATGTTTTCTTGTTCATTCTAATCTGATTTGATTAGGTTCCTATCTGAGGTTGCACCCTACCTGCAGCTGAAGGAATAACTTCTATTAATATTGTCAATATACCTGATTTTTCCATTCTTTGTTCTCTTTGCCACTTGTTTTCTTGTCGTTTATTTACTCTTAAGTACCAATATTAAGTTTTTTTTGTTTTGTTTTTTTAAGACATAATACCTTCAAAAAGAAAGGAGATGCCTTTAACTAACTAACTTCAGCAGAAGAATAAAACAGCAACTCAACAAAGATTAAAGAATAGTCTTTAATGCACAAGATTCAGACAGTTAAAATTAGAACACTGAATGTTACTCCAGAAGTAGTGTAGAGCTGGGAGAAAATGAGCATTTCTAGTATTTATGCGGCTGATTTCCAACAGTCAAATTTATGTCATACAAGTTGCAGACACTTGTTAATTGTGAAATCTTGAATTTGAGTGGTTATTTACGCATTAATCTTTTGGTGTATCAAGGTCCTAAGCACACTGACTTTTGTGCTGAAGAGTCTTCAGCGTTGTGCTTAGTTGGGTGTTATTAGGTGGTGGTGACTTCTGGTTTCCTAGCCCCCAAGATCAGGAAAACAAACTTACCTAAAGAAAAGTGAATACGTAGGGGTTTTGCTGGGTCAGAGTGGGTGTAAGGTCAAGGGTTGAGTTACTAGACATTTTGTTTTGGAGATAGCCTCAAAGAATAGAATGTGCATCAGTACTGCGGCTTATAGTAAGTTTTTATCAATTATGAACTTTGAAATCAAAGAGAAATCAACAATCTTAAATTCAATTAACAGATCTTTAATATTTTTAACAATCTGGAAAAAACCAAGGCATTTACATTTTAAAGTGAATTGCTGCATTTTTTTTCTCTAGCTTTCACTATGAGAGATTCTGTAGGAAGTACTTCTTAAAATGTTGCATAGTGAGTAGCTCTGTGATCTGAGGGCTCTTCTGGCTCTGTTTCCTCCAGTAAAAGAAAACATGATATTTGTGCATGTCCTTGCACTCCACTAGCCTTTTTGAACCGTGGTTCAGGAGACAGCAGGTGGCGTTTCTTGACCATACTTTGGTGCCAGTGTTATTTCCAAGGATGAACTCGCTTGCTGTGTCACTTATATAAAGTCAGGGCAGAATGAATGGTTTGCCCTAAATGCATGCAGTCTTAAAATAGAAGATCCAGGCAATACTGGAGCTGCCTCCAGTAGCTGGTGATGGCTGATAGTGACTGCAAACCTAGAGATTTACAGTACTTAATTTGAAAGTTACTACATTCATTGAAACAAGTCATCTTTGTCGATGACTACAATACATTTTCTACAGTATTCTGTCAAAATGCTAATCAATGACCCAGAAAACAGTCTGTTAACGTTTCTTCTTGTACACCAATGGCAATCATAAAGGCTTACATTACTATACCTTTAAAGGAAAGGTGGGCACCTTTTCTGACTTGAATTGTAAACGTGTTCATTTTTACATTCAAATGAGGTCTGGATTATGTTCAGTCTTCAAAGGTCTGGCATTCCTTTGCCTTTCTCCAAGAGTTAATACTTTGTTCTTCTTCATATTTCTTTCCACAAACATTTTGAGTCTTGGTGAGGAAGGATCACTTTCTTTATGCTTCCACATCTTGTGATTTTCATGTTATTTAATGAGCCTTTTACAGAAGTTTAAATAACGTGAAGCAAAGACATGTTAAAAGTCTGCAGCAGTATCGAAAGTAGGGAGACCTACAGTGATGGGTCTAAAGCCACTCAACTTTGTGTTTGTTTTTTTTGGTTTGAGTTTTTTTCCCAGGTTGTTTCCAAAAAAATGTTGTAAAATAAGAAGACATATGTTTGCTTTGTTTTAACTGCATCTGTTGTGACTGTTTACAAACCTTTCTGCTGTCTGATTCTGCTTAGAAAGTTTATTAAAAGTAGATACTGCTCATTTACCACCTTCATCCTCTCTTTCTTTTAACTTGCTGCTTATGAACAGTGTTTTGAATTCAGCAAATATCTGATTATCTATTCCCAGGGTACCTTTTAAGTCACTTTATTTTCATCTGAATGATAAGTTTAAGCAGTGAGAGGAACTAGGAAGATTTAAAACTACTGCTGGTCCTGCCCTGTGTTTTGTAATGTGAAATATAATGCTATTTTCTTACCTATCTTTGCTTGTATTATTGAAGTTAGTTGGTTGTAGACCTTCAGAAGCTTTACACGTCTTTGCTCTATGCAATTATCTGGACCTCCTAGTAATTCCAGCAGCATGTGCAGTGAACATGTGAGATAGTCTGACTTCAACTCTCCAAGCAGAGATGCTGGGTTTTTTCCCGGTACAGATGGTCTAACTGACTGCAAACGCTTGTGTGTACCGTCAGGTGAGGTCAGCTTCGAAGTTCGTATGCCAAGCAGCAACTCAAATGCAGGAGCACTGATATCTGAGGAAAGTTGAGTTGGGGACCATCTGCACAGATCAGATGTATGGGATCAATGTCAGCGGACCTGAACCTCATGTCTGTGGGAAGGATAAAAGCCACCTGTTAGTTACAGAAGACTCCTTCCTATGGAGATGAAGGCAGCAAGCCAACAAACAGTCTGGATGGTGTGGAGGTGCTGCCCAGGCTTGTTAATCCTTTGGGCTATTACCTTTTTTGATCTTCCATAAGGGCACCTGTGATGCTGCTGGGAGCAACCTGGAGTGTATTAAGGGTAGCTACACTTGGGAAAAGGGTAAAGGACAAGAGGGACAACTGATGTTTTTAGGATCCCAGAGTGGAACAGAGTGCTACAGCTTGGCTGCGTGGCTGGTGTCATGAACAGGACTTTGTTTTCAACCACAATCGCAGCAAGAGCTGCTGGTTCAGTTGGGGTACGGCTGAGAAAGTGTGGCAAGGGTGTCTTTGCAAATAAGCATCCTAACCTAATAAGGATGGCTTCACATGAGTTGTGCCAGGGAGGGTTACTGTAACCCAGAGAGAACTAAAGGTATAAGAGAGAGATCAAATGAGTCTGGGAGACAGCATGACAGAGGAAGCTCTCCAGCTTTCTCTACCAAAGCAGCACAATTTGGGACCTGTCTCAAATGCTTGTACACAAATTTGTGAGCATGAGGAACAAGCAGAAGGACTGTCTATGCACAGCTGCAGACAGGATTATGGTGATGAGGTAAGATAGCTCTCATGACTGGAGTGGTGCAGAGGAGGGATGCAGGAAAGATGGGTGAGCAGGGATCACAGAGAGGAGAGGTTGAACTCTACAAAGTGGTTGGGGCTTTGCCTTGGGACAGATAATGAGTGAGTAATGAGCTTGTGGATAAGAATCAGAGGACAGACCAGCACTGGAGATATGTCAGTGTGTATCTGATACATCCCTCCACACACACACCCGAAGCATTCTTCAGGCAGCTGGAAAAAGTCTCAGTCACAGACTCTAGTACCCTTAGTACATATGTCACTTTAGTCTTCCTGCTGGAAGTACAATACAACTGGATACAACCAGTCTAGGAGATTTCTGGAATGTATGGAAGATAGTATCTTGGTCCACATGATTGAGGAACTGGTGAGGAAAGGTGCTCTGTTGGAACCATGACTCACAAAAACCCAACAGTTTGTGGATAGTGTAAAGGGCAAGGGCAACCTTTGCTGCACAACAGTGACTCTGGTGGGATTTAAGATTCTGAGGGGAGTAAGCTGGATACAGAACTTCAGAAGAGTGGGTTTAGGCATGTTCAGTGACGTAGTTCCAGGATCCTGTAGGAAGCTGTCCTAGAAGAAAAAAATCTGGGGAAACCTGGTTGATCTGCAGGGACAGCATTCTCAGAGGATTGGAATGATCCATCCCAATTTACATAAAGTTAAGCAAGTGTCAAAAAGCCAGAATGAACATAGGGCTCCTGACTGAGCTGAAACACAAAAACGATGGACACAGAGGGTGGAAGCAGGGTAGTCTGTCCCAGAAGAATGCAAAGACATCACCCATGCATATAGAAATGGAGTCAGCTAAAACAAATCTTAGCTGCAGTTGAAACTAGCAAGGAAGGTGAAGGATGGCAAGAAAGGCTTTTTCTGTGTATATTGGCAACCAAAGAAATGTTAAGACCAGCATGAGCCTACTGGTCTGTTGGACAGGGGAACCAGTGACAAATGACTGAGAAGACTGAGGTACTCTGTGTTTTTGCCACCAACCTGGTCAGAGGAGGAGAGGCTGACAGAAATGGGTTTGCTCAGCTTCAAGAAGAGAAGGCTTAAGGAAAACCTTATTCCTGCCTACAGCAACCTGATCAGATGGCAAAGAGAAGATGGAGCTAGACCATCCTCAGAAATGCTTGATGTTAGGATAAGGCATGATGGCCACAGGTTGAAATATTGGGCATTCTGATCAGGTACTGGGATAAAAGAAGTTATAATGAGGGTGATCGAATCCTGAAGGAAGTTACTTCAAGAGGATGTAAAATCTCTGTTCTTGGAGGTCCTCAAGACTTACACTTGGCCTAAGAAACTTGACCTGATTAGACCTTCTCTGAGCTGGGGTTTGAAGTTTCATTTCAAATTGCATTGTTCTGTTATAACCTGGACCAGCTGACTATCCTGTCAGAGAAACAAATGTAAATGAAGATTTCAAACTCCCAGCACACTACCATGTAGTTGTCTTCTACACATTTGTATAGACAAGGTCTTCTTTTTAACCTCTTCGTTACCATCCTGTCAGAGAAACAAATGTAAATGAAGATTTCAAACTCCCAGCACACTACCATGTAGTTGTCTTCTACACATTTGTATAGACAAGGTCTTCTTTTTAACCTCTTCGTTACCATCCTGTCAGAGAAACAAATGTAAATGAAGATTTCAAACTCCCAGCACACTACCATGTAGTTGTCTTCTACACATTTGTATAGACAAGGTCTTCTTTTTAACCTCTTCATTACCAAGGATGGTTGGTGATCTCTCACCACGGCAATTGCTTGGTCCCAATGCTCATTTGAAATGTCAGGGTTATGAGTTACAATGAAAGTTCTGGACTCAAACCTGTACTCTCTATTGCCCCTTTTCTATCCAGAATATAGCTATGTAGATTTCCAAATCATATGACAATGATGTGCTCTACAAATAGACATGATGATAGCTAGTCTGGCTAATTGCACTTTTCAGACTGGAAACCACCACATTAGCTAGACATGGTATAATACGAACAAAATGGCCTTGGGAGTCAGCAATGGTTTGGTAGACATCCTCAATGGGCATGAATAGTCTTTTCAATAGTTCTTTACAGGACCTGTGGTATGTGGTCACATATAATTATTCTTCAGTAGGATAAGATCAACATTATATTGCTACCAGGATTGTTCTAAACAGAACTGAGGTCCTCAGCCTCCAACTCAGTCATTCAATTGCAAGATTCTCCATTTAGACCCAGAATTATTTCTACTTTTATGCTCCATTTGAATATGATACTCCTCCTGTTATTTTGGCTTGAGATGCTGGAACAAATTGTTCACAGACAGCTCATTTATGCAGTCTTTTAATTTCACATATTATCAGTCTTCTGAAACTTCACAATTTACCAGGATAAAGGAAAACACACATCTCAAATTAGTTTTGTTTCACCATTTCAATTAGAACAGACCATTAGAGGGGTGGTCTTAATGTTTCTTGCCATCTTTGAAGTAATTTAAGGGGTCATGTCCATTCCACATACAATATCAAAGCAGATAATTATGTGCACTAACACCATTTTACCAGCAGCCCACTCCAGTTTTCATGACAAAAAGCCACAGCTCTGTGTTCAAGTCATAACCACTGCCTTCAGGAATAAGAAGAAAGAGGTGCACTCACTAGTGTCAAACACAAAGCTTTGTCCTAGCTGCTTGGGCTGATGATATCATTGGACAGGCAATGTGATTGTTGTTTGCCTGAAACTTCTGTGACTCTCTGTTCCCGGAGTCACAAGGGGATGTGTGCTGGCAGTGGCCTGCCCCTGCATTCACTCCAGAACAACTTGTTAGAACAGGAAAGGGAATCAGTTCACAAATTCACGTAATTAAAAAAGTCCTAAGTATGGTTAAGCATGAGCAAAATAGCTTGAGAAACTTCTCATCCTCCTTCTCTATAATACCATTACTTGGGGAGGGGTAAAGGGAAGGGAGGAAAAAAAAGGAGAAATAAAAGACAGAGGCATTGTTGAGAACTTCTTCTTTATGTTTGAAGCTTTATCAGTTCTCACATCAGAATGACAGAAAAAGAGAACTATGATGGAGAAAGGATGATACATCTACAAAATTGCCATAGTGGTTAAGTACTTTCAGGGGAAATTCAGACCACAAAATTTGCTCTGCTGTACTTTTACTACCCTTTGGAAGGGCTTAAGATTTGTAAGTATTGTCAAGTAAAAGGTTTGAAAAACTCCTCGCAAAATGCTAAGGAAAGTGTGTACCTGAATTTAGAAAAGAACCTGATGTGCCTGTAGCCCTAATGCAGCTCTTTGTGAACAATCACAGAGATGAAAACATCAGCATGTCAAATTTCAGGCCTAAAAGTTTACGCCATATGCACTTTTTCATGGGCTCAACTGGTCAGACTGTGAGGCATTTCTCCCTTGAATTGCCATGTGCCTTTATCTGCTGTGGGTATCCAGATAAAGTAGTTTGCTATCTTGAAGAATGTGAGGAAAGAAGTGTGGTGCCTTGTCATATTTACTTTATCAAAGACAGATTTGGATTTTTCTTTTTTTTCAACTACCCTTTATTTAATTAACGTTCTTTTTGTATTTACACAAACTGCTTTTAGATGTCTTTTTCTTAGGGTCAGAGTGTGTGTACAGCTTCCTGAACCAAGTCAGGGCTTCCCAAGTCTGTTAATCTAATGGAATACTTATGTCGTTAACCACTTTTATCCTCTAAGTCCTAGGGATTGGGGTGTTAGTGATGTTTTCCTGAAAGATATTTGTCTAAAGAGCTCTTGACAAATCCTGATGACGTATCTAGAAGGGTCCAGATCAAGGAACCACTTTTCATGCCTCCAAAATAGCAGCAGTAAGAAGCCAGTATGACTCTGATCATTCCTGTGTGAGAGTATGTTGTGTCTAAGGCTTATGAGCAATACTGGACTTTCTGTGCTGTCTCTTCTCCTTAGCTCGGGTTTGGATGCCCGAATAGCAAGCTGTCTTCTCCCTGAATCTCAGCATTCGGGTGTTTTCTTTGGTCCCAAGGTAACATGTTTCTTCTGTCTTGGGCTCACATATAAAGCAGATGTGATTTATTTTCCCCTCTGTTTGGTCCTGTTCCTTCGCTGTAATTTAGCAAGAGATCTAACACTGTACTCAATTGGCCAATTATCATGCAAGTTATTATAGCATTTCGCTTGCATAAATGCTTAGTCTTCCTCTTGGCTGCAGGGAATAATTTACACATGTGGTTTTTGTCTTTTAAATATTCAAGGTCATTCTTATAAATAGTGAATCAGGCCATTAGTATGTGTTTTGAGCAAGACTGCTCATGTAATTAGTCCAGACATTTATGCAGACAGCCTGGGAGCTGCAAGTTAGCGTCATACTGTGCTGCTTTCTGTTTGTTGTTTCAATATTTCCATTCTTAAATTTGCACGTTCAGAAAGGACACCCATGAAAATAGAGTGGTGGGGAAGGGGAAGCAAGATCTGCTTCTTTGTGTCAAAAAACTACATCATTGGGTCTATACGTCATCAGAACTGGTTCCCAATCCTGAATGTGGTCACAATTCCTAATGCTACCTAGGGGAAGTCAAAGAAATGAGCAAGGGGAGTAACAAATCATCTGGTTCATATATATGCCAACAATGTTTCACATCGGTTTCAACACGTGATACTCTATTAAATAGCCCAATATGCTTCTAATAAATATATTCTTTTAAAAGAAAACACATAGAAAATTACTGTAATGCTGAATAATTGAGTCAGTTCCACTATGCAATGCAATACCTTAGAGGATTTCCTGTGAATGTCATGAAAGACTGCCGTGTCTCTCTGATTCTGAGCATGAGTAGAGGTATATTCTCAATATGACCATAACTGATAACTCATGTGAGAACAGAAATCTCTTCCTTGGGACTACCTGAGATAGTTTAACCATCCTGATCCCTCAGTTTCTAGACAGAAAGACTGAGGGTCTAAGAAGTAACGTTTATGTGAGAGGATTATTCCATGTATTTATGGACAAATATGTAGT